>JAAWXA010000031.1:7415756-7603866 GCA_038090715.1 Florisuga fusca | reverse complement strand
GTTCGGGGGTGGCGGTGGGACGGGGGATGCGATAAACCCAATGTGTCCCGGTACCCTTCTGGTAGCCGGGGCACTTGCTGGCGGTCGCTATGGGAGCACCGTAGCGACAGTGGTGTCGCCGTGTGCTCAGGGCCACGCAGCAGAGCTGCGCGCTGCAGGCTGAGATGGGGGGCGGCAGGGTGGAGATGTTGGATCCTCCCAGCCTGGCGCTGCCTGACAGCGTGTCAAACAGGTCTGGTTTGTTTTCGCTTGGGTTGTGTTTGTTTGTGTGTTTGTTTCTTTTTCCTGCCGACAGTCGCGATCTCAATAAAGAGACGGGAGAATAGAAGTGGGACGGGGGAGGAAGGTTCTCCATTTGCATCCAGCTGTAGTTCCCTGTTTGCTTTGACCTCTTCGTCGAAAATCCCGGGTGAAGGGCGGATGTGGAGAAATGCCCCAATGCCCTACCCTATAAACTGCTGGTGACTTACTGCCGTTCTTCGGTTTTGTAAGGACAGTCGTTTAAGTGCAATCCTGAGCACATGGGCTGTGAAGATCAGTTTAGGAACATTTGCCCCTTTCTGGAGTTCAGATGAACTGCTTCCTCATGCTTGGGCTGGAGGTGCAGCTAAAGAAAAGGGAACTTCACTTTTTTGCCCACCACATTGCCACTGTTCTTTATTTGATAATAATAAGATATCATAAGGATTGTGATGATTATAATAACCATGCTAATAAAAACCAGCATGAAGAGCAGAGCTGACAAAAAGGAAGGTTCCTAGGAAAATTATCAGAAATTTTCTGGACAACTCCCCCAATCCATTTAGCCCATATAAATGAACTTTTGCTTTAAAATTCAAGCAAAACAAACACCAGTTTCTGTTTCTTTTCTTCTCTTTTGAGCAGGTGCTTACCAAAACCCCTTCCTGGTGGAAAGTTGTTTGGAGGCTCCTTAGAGTGTGTGGATGTGGTTTGCTGTAGATCATCCCAGGTACAGGGTCCCAAGCCTTTTTTATGATCCCAAGCCTTTTTCCTAAAATCCACCAATTGATATATTTGGATCTTCAAGCTCCTCAGCAATAAGTTAAGCTAGTGAATTTAGGGGAGAACTCAAGGCTTTGTGACCTCAGGATTCCATCAGAGGAGAGACACGTGAAAATACTCTCTCTTCCAAGGTTATTTTTATCCTGTTATTTGGTAGCAAAAATATGTAGGAAAAACGTGTTTCTAAAATATGTTCCCAAATATAATAGTTGTTACAAAGCAGAGGCTTTCTTTTTTAAACTCTAGAGCAGGCTCTTCCAGATTACTGCAGTTTTATTTTCTGGCATTTGTTAGCTGGAAAAGACACTATGCGAATGGCAGAAGGAAAAGATGAGAAATAGATTGCAACAAATGGTAAAACTCTTTAGAAGCAATACGCTTTTCACCTCTGGGTGCCACTGTTCTACTGTTTCTTGTGCAGTGTCCATCTGCTTGGAAATCCATCTCTTATTGGAGAAATATTCCCTCAAAGAAACCGTTGAAGAGATACTATCTGTATCTCTGGATAATCAAGAAACAAGTTTCTGACGTATGGATGTATGTATGTACAGTATGCACTGTTCTGATATGTGGTTTACATACTGAAAAATGAAACCATAAACAGCTCACATTTGTTCAGTTTAGTGGGTGAAGTAGTCTGATAGTTTATTTAAAACTTTCGTTGCCTCTTAGAAGTTGAAATGTGAATTTTCTTTATCTTTGCTGTATAAATGAGTGTTACTACAGATTTATTAAGTATGTGGATTTACTGTAATAATTGAGTTGATTTAAACAAGTTTTACAATATCAACAGTAGTTTGCTTTATTGCCCACAACCTACTTAATTCAAAAATCTATTGACTGTTATCATTTATTTTCAACTGCTGTGGAACTATTAATATTCACAACAAAATTAATTGCAGTCTGTGTATCCATCTGTTCCACCAGATTAATTATATTGTGACTATTTCTCCTAGAAACTCAGCCAGGCCAACTCATTTCTAAACGACACTAGATCTCTTCTCTGAGCTATACTCTGATTTTAATTCTAGTCAAATAGAAATCTTCTATGAATGGAATCAAGTGTGTCCTTTAACACCTTTATAAGGCTGTGGTTTTGGGGGCAGTATTTTCAAAATAATAACAACTTCATTTTAGGTTATAGTTGATATATACCTTTTTCTCACCAAAGAAGGAACACTGTTGCTATCTTGCCTGTATCTTCAGTCTAGAAGTGTTCTTCCTGCACCATACCAAGTACCACAGTCTGTCCCTGAAAGCCATCAAACCTTTCCATATCTGCACACAGATAATGGAAGTTCCATGACAGCCTTATAAACAGGGTCGGGCTGTATTTCTTGCTGTTCAATAGTTCTATACATGCTCTGTATATGCATTTGTTCAAAGTGGTACAGGAAAAAATCAGACTAAAACATCTGTTAAAAATTAATTTCAACTTTGTCCCAGATTTGTACATTTTTTCTGACCAGTTTCATTGGAAAATCCCAAATAAATAGAGCAGTTGAAAATACAAGAATTTAACTTTGTCCTGGGAACATGCAGTTCAGGTTTTGGAAGGGGAAACATGTAATAAAATGCTGCACGAATGAAACTGGTAAAGCTGTAAAATACGTAAGTGGAAACTTTGAGGAAACTGGCAATGAGAAACTGGAAATCAAGCAGTAATTTAAGTTTCACACAACCACCCTTTGCATGTGTGAGGACAAAGGAGAGACTGGGCACAAATGTGAGTCAGAGCTCTCCTCTCAGGAACTGAAGGGACAGAGATTCCCAGCATCTGTTTCCTTAACCATCACCCAGAGGATACTGGTGGTAAAACACAGGGAGTAAAAATAGAATCAGAATTCTAGGTCAAAACAAATGGGGAATTCTATTTTTCAGTACTTTATCTGCAGATCTGTATTCACCTAAGCTTTCTTCTGTGTTCAGACTGAACGTGTCACATTTCATTCACTTCTAAACAAATTGTTATTGAAATCACAAGCATGGGTAATTAGGATGTTCCACAGAATAGGCAGCCAAATTTGTTGCCTCAATGGGAGATTTATCCTGCTCACATCAAAGTCATTGCAAATCCTCTGGTAGTGTTAATCACTGCCCTTCTTTTGAAGTGAATGGGCCTGCATTGAGCTGAATCAACTCTGGTCTGGCCAAGAGACTAGGAGAGGGAGTTTGTATGTGAATATGAATCATTTTAGATGCCCCATGGATCCATATGTAATTTCCATGTCAACAGTGAAGGCTGAAGTAATGATACTTTGCCTTGAAGGGCTATGGTGAAATGTAAACAAAATACTTTGAGTTCTTAGTCTGGAAGGCAAGTATAGTTGCAAGAAATTCTTATCAACCGTAAGAGTTGTGAATTTATACTTGAACACCAGCCATTTAAAATTATATTTTACCTCTTTATTAAAATTGTTGTCAAAGATCAATATGGAATCAACATGTCTTCAGTATATCCTGTTTGCTGTTGATTGCCTTGTCATTAGGTGTGTGAATATAAAGTGACTCTGTGACTTCTGAAGAAAAAACCAACCATTTATTTTAGCACTATATTTATTTATTTGCAAATAATATGAGATATTAATGGAATATGAACATTGAGATTAATAATACATTAAAAATATTTCTTACACTTTTAGTCAGGTTAAAAGATTTAAAATACTTTTCATTTGATACTTTGCTTAATTAGAGTCATGGCTCCACAGCACTATGTTCTTAGGCTATGTGCTTTTATGCAAACACTAGCAGTGACACAGAGGTCTTCCTCTAAGAATTGTGAATAGACTTTCAACAGGAGTAGTTCCTGCTGTAGCCTTCATGTCCCATGGTTTTACTACGTGCCATTCAAAGCAGCACATTGAAAGACAGGAAAACATGACTGAAGAATATCCAGAAGTCCCCTTGACACAGAGATAATCCACCTCCGTTCAGTTTGTTACTTATGTTTGTTACAAATAATTTCCAGTGATTTTTTTCCCAATAGGATTTGAGTTGTGGAGTCAGGTGAGTGCACCAGCTGCTTCAGGTGCAGAAGGCATTTTGTTTGTATGCTTCTCTATGGCGTTTGTCATTTGTTTTCCATTTTATGTGTTGACTCACTTGCTGAAGAGCGTTAGTAGCTGAAGCACATCTCATTTCATCATTTAACATTATACATTTTGGTCTGTATCTGCTGCTGTTGAAAGACTGTGAGAGATATGAGGCAAATGAAGTGATGAAATTTTTTTGCTGTCTGTATCTAGTTTTTTGGCTTAAAAAACTGAAGCACTGTACCTACATTATATGTATCCCAAACCAGCCCCCACTTAGTGGCAGCAGTTCTTTTTAACAGTGAGGAGAAAGAATTTAAGGCCAGTAGTAATTTGCAATGTTCGATTTCCTATGATTTTCAAAAAAGTTACATTAAACTAAATTATTTTTCTGTGTTTTCTCCCACTGATCATGTGGACAGTGACACTTTTTTGTTTTTATACTGTCTCTTTATTATTCTAGCTGCTTCTGGAATACAAAAATTTGCTGATTAATTCATTAATGTTTTAAAACATTGATTTGCACCCTCTGTTTGGTCAAAAACCCCATATGGCTCTTCATACTGGGAAGCTCTGCTCATAGCTCCAGAATGAGGAGATATAAAATGACTAGACTTTTATACAGATAGTTTAGTCACTGGAGGCAAGACTTAATGAAACTGTTGTCTGATGTATCGTGGGAGCCTTTGTAAGCAATGCAGCTCATTATTTCTTGTCCTAAATGAATGTCTAGACCTTAGAAATAGTGATAAGTATTAGTTAAATTAGGTTTGTGTATTTATGTAGATAATATGTAAATATGCCTATAGAGAATGTACTATTAACTTTAAAATATATACATTTATATGTGAAAATATAGTATAAACAATTGTTATAGATTGTGACAGATGTTTATGCTAATGGAAGTTATATGCAGCCTTAATACAAGATGAATGATTTCTAGAAAATCAGATAAAAAAAAAACCCTAAATATCCACTGCTCTGCTGTCTTAGAACACTTTTGAATGAGATGAACAGGGTTAATACTGATGTTAAAGCACTTTCCACCCCCTGCTTTCTTCCTAGGTCCTGTGCTACAAGTGAAAGGGAAATGGGTTATCCTGAGGTTGTGGGATGAATTTTGTCTGGTTCTTAGTGAGGTCTGTAACACAGTTCCTGGTACAAATGAAGCCACAACCCGTTTGAAGAAACAGGAGTTTTGCCATAGACTTTCCTGGAAAAAAGCCCCACAAAATTCAGAAGCCAAACCCTGCTCCATAATATTTTCTTTCTCTTGGAGCTTAGTTTTAAGCTTCACTTAGTTTTTATCTGGATTGTTAATGCACCTAATAATTAAATAATTAAATTTGTGTAGATATATTATTAAATTTCTCCTATGTAGACAAAATGGCAAGGGGTGACCACATGCCCAACAGAAAGGAACCTGATCTTCTGAGCCTGCCCTGCTGTTATTAACAGTGAAATGAAGTGAAGCAGAGCAGGACCTGACACACCATCTCACCACTGGCAAGAGCTGTGTTCTCCTCTGCTCCATATCAGCTCCTTCTCTTCCTTCTTCAATGTGTGTGAAGTTGAAATGCTTGTCCCATGTCTCTTTAAAACTGAGGATAGTTCATAACTGGGTGTTGCTGGTAGTGGGTTAGAGGGCTTTGCTTAGGTATCAAGTAAGCAAGCACCAGATCGAATGGGAAGGAGGCGGCAGATTCATGCAGCCAGATGCAAAAGCTGAGGGAAGGAAGCAGGGAAATGTGCAAGGCAGGGGGGCGAGAGGGGAGACAAGATTTCCCTTCTTTGCACTAGGTATAGTACATGATTCTAGATTCTCCCATCTAAAACCTCAACGTCACTGTCGTAGAAGAGCTTCTATAGAAGTTGATTGTGTTTTTAAGCAAGTTGACGCAAAGAGCACTTAAAAGCGTCGGAGTTACGCATGAGAAAATCTTGAGTTTTCTAACACCAAACCCTCCAGGCTGTATTTAGTTCTGAAGTAAATTTTCCTCTTGCTTCAGGTTTTCTGGCAAGTTTTCAGGAATAAATAGAAATCTTAACCAAGTGTCAGATTTGGTCAGTAGCCAATATTTTATATAAATACGCGTGTAGAAAGTAGGGAAAGGAAGCTTGAAAAAGGCACAGCTGGAACTTGCATCTCTAGAGTCCCTCTACTGGAATGCAAAGTGATCTTGTATATGGAGTTTTCTTGTTTGTAAATATGAAACTTCACACATGTATACTTCTTTCAGTTTTCAATTGATTTTGAAGTGTCTGTCTTCAGAAACAAAAGCAGAAAGGCTGCAGTCTGCGGTCCTTACACTGGTGAGGTGTCTCCTTTTATCCTCACAGGGTGGTTTTGTACTATCTTGCCAGGTCCTGGACCTTTTCCTTCCCTTTTAACAGCATACTCTAAGTTAGAATTCATTTACAGTCCGCTAAGAGACAGTTTTAACTTTTTCTTCTTCAATAGACACGCTTGCAGCACATTACTAGATTTTTTTGTATGAATATTGGTTCCCTCCTGAGCTTTATATAGCTCTCTTTATTGTCACACTAGTGTTCTCCATAGTAATGATTTTAACCAGACTTTTGGTCTGAAAATTATCTGTTTTGGGTGAAAATTATCTGTTTTACAGATGCAGACCTGAGGTTCATAAAAACAGGAATCAAAAGAATCTACTAATTCTAGGAGCACAGATTGACATTACTGACTTATTTTTTCTGACTACATGGTAATAGCATTTAATATATAATAGCACATTGGAAGCACTGTTTCCAGTGATTTCAATTACTCCTGTCATGTGTGAAGAACATTTGGTTATCCCTTACAAAAAATTTGCTTTGAGTGACTTGCCCAGTATGTATTGACTTGGTAAATCAGTGCTTGCTAGCATCTAATTCTTTGGGGCATGTTTCAGCTGCCTTATTCTAGAAATTCTCTCTCAGTTTCTACTGACTTCTAATGCTTTTACTTACATAGCTTCCCATCATAATCTAACAAATCTTTCTCACTGTGGTGAAGAAGACAAAAATGCCTGAAGTGAGAGATGCCAAACATTGTAGGAAAGCTTTATGAAACAACACAGGCATCATTAAAGTGGTCATTTATTTCAGGGCTGACTGCAAGCATATTAAGTAGAGAATTTAATTTAAGGAGACTTGTGAGATCCTGAAGGGATTTCTGGAAATACCAGACTGAGTTCTGTCTTATTTGGTCTGTCTCACTAAAATGAAGTATAGTGACAATCATAGTGGCTGGACTCCCAAGTGCCAAAGTTGCACTGTGCATGAATTTTCCACTGTACCACTGCATTAAGAATACACCTGCAGCCCTCAGCCTTCTGCAGCAAGTGGAGCAGCGGAGTCTAAAAAGTCTTCTATAAAAATCTGAGCAGGGAGCATCTCTAAACTGCCCAGTCAGAAGGGGATACCCTGGAGCAATTTATCTGAAGTTTTTTTCTTTCAGTCCTCACTGTCCTCTCATATTCTTGCTTTAAATTCTCAGTCTCTCTGTTTATCAGAATGCTTCTACGTATTTGCTTTAGTTAGGATTACAGTGAATTTGCAAATTCAAAGTCTTGCTTGTCTGTTGAAGGATGATATTTTTCAGTGAACAACAGTAAGGTGGATGTGTGCTTTGTGTGTCAAGTTTTATCACCTTGGTTACTACCTGTAGACTGTCTCATGAGAACTGTTCATTGCTGGTGAAATTGATGGTGGTGGTGGTTTGGAACAGCCTCTAGATTTTATTTCTCTTTGGCTTCTGTTTAATTGGTTTTCTGCATGCATACATAAATGATAAAAGTCCATTTATTTCAAGCTATCACAAACAGAAGGGGAAGAAATGTTTCTATCCAAAACAAAGGACACTGAGCTCAGCACTTATTTTCATCTGGCTCTTCATACTAACTATATTTTATATGAATGTGTCTTGCAGGAGCTGTTTATAGAGTAATGGTTGAATCCAGTCCTGATGGAAATATGTGGAACTCTGCTGGCCACGTTTAGTTATAACAGGGTTGGAACTCAACCATTCAATTCAGTAGATTAGGGCAGGATGTAAATTAGTGTTGAATTTGATTACTGTGGTTATTAGATGTGTGTGTAAGAAGAAAATAGTCTTCTGGAAAAAAAAATATTAACAGTTAAAAATCAAAAGCAGTATTTCCATTGGGCATTTTTCCAGAAGGTGTTCTCTGAAGTGTTAATAATATGCAATTAATTCTCTGAATGCAGCATGTACACTCTTTTTTTTATCAGATTTTTGAATGTTTGTGAAAACAGGACCCTTTCAGCTCTTTACAAGACACTAAAAATTCCATCTGCTTTTAAGGCTTGTGTTCTCCTGGGAGTTTGAAGGAAGGTGGACTTCTAAGTTTGCTGAGCATACAGATGATTTGGACCAGCCTCATCTCTGATGTGTATTGTGAATCTAGATTATACTATTCATGTAAAATTATACTCTTATATAACTGAGCATTTTTGTATGGCACAAATCACTTAAATATACTCTTTCATTTAATCTGTGAGTTTGTCTACTGGTAATTAATTGCACAAGCAGTCACCAGAAGAAGAATAAAAGGATCTGACTTTTATATTGTATTTCAGTGTATGCCTATACAGTCAGTATTCTGTGCCTAGGCTCATAATCTGTTCAGTAGTATCCAAGAATTTTTTTTCTCCAATGATTACGACACTTTTTCATGAAAGGATATAGAACATCTTTACAGATAAGTAATAACAGTTTTTCTATTGCTGTATTTTTAAGGCAAATTGTTAACAGCTGTGATGTAAAATTGGTTATTTCCTGGCAGTTAACACTCAAATTTCCCATAGTAAGATTTGTTTTCCTAGCAAACTGATGCCTTGGTACTGTAGGATTAAAATTCTAAATCATCTCAATAAAATGCCTGATTCCATTTTTAATTGTTGAAATCAGAAAGGGAATAAAACTACAAAATTGTAAATGCAGTTGGATTTCTGTTTTAAGAGAAAACTGTCATCTTAAATAAGCCAAATAACTCCTGGGAGTCAAGATAATTTTCAAAAGATAGTAACTTTAAACAAAAAAATCCTAACTACCCAACCCCAGATAGTGTATATTTATAAACAGGAAAATAATTTTCAGTTGAAGAGCAGTCTCTAGAGATGACTACACTTCCACAGTAGAACAATTCTCAGCTTGAGTCCAATCCAATTTCAAAGCTTTTTACTGTCCTAGCATTGTACTCTTATCAGTTAAGATGCCAATTATTTCCCCTTTGACCGTATCATCTGATTCTGATGATATCAAAGCAAACTTAAGTGATTTAACATGCAATTATTAGACATTTGACGTCATCAGGTGGCAAGGTTCACTTTTTCTTCCGCTTCACTTGTAATGCTATTGTTAAAATACAGTAAAAGTCCTTTTGTATTGTGACTTTAAACGGTATCTTTTCTATAAATGCTGTGCACACTCCTTTCAGGAAGCAAAAGAGAAAAAAAAAACCACTTTGTGTTATGAATGTGGTGTTTTACGCTCTGACAACCTTTAGAAAATGAAAAATACAAGGTCAAAAGGTAGTTACGTTCAAAAATATTCACCTGGATTGCTGTATTGATTTTTTTTTTTTTTTTAAGAGAAAGCCAATAGCATATAGTTGTGAAATGCAGTCATTAGCCCTACTGGCATGTTTTTAACACCAGTACTCTAGCAGTCTTCCCCTCCCCTTTTTTTCTTTTTTAATGATTACAGTACAACATTTACTAAAAAGTAAACTACTCCTAGTTTTTCTGTAACAAAAAATTTTTCAGTACCAACACAGATTTTGTGTTATGTGAAGAAGAAATATTTCTTTTACACTTCTTTTGCTTTTCTGTGAAAAATAATAATAGAGAATAAGAACTCATGATTAATTGTTCTTGAACTATCAAGAACGTGTTTGAGAAAAAGGGGGCACCTTTGGGAACCAACACAGGAGGTCTGATTCTTGGTTTATTTTTATGCCCATTTCAATAGTGCTGGACAGTATATAGTAAACTTCAGCAGAGAACTGTTTTCATTTGTACTCACCTTTGTAGTCTTTAGATTGACAGAGTAATGTAAAGCACTCCGTAAGTGCACCAAGTGACCAGCAAAAGCCAAAAGTAAATGCCTAGGGACATATTTTTGAGCAGATGCAGAATCAGAAATATACACTACAGTAAGTTATTTGTGTTGTAATGTGGATTCTAAAGTGTTATGAAAGTTGTGATTATTTTTGAACCTGATACAATGCCTTTGAGATCAATAGTCTCTTTGATTTTGACATGCTCCTGATGAGCAGAAGCTTCACTTTACTTTAATTCCAATGGCAGCATCATCGTTAGCTGAATGCTTTCCTAGTGTTGCTGAAACATTGTTTCAATACGGATTTTTAGGAGAAAGAAAGCACTTATTGAACCAGTGAGACCACTTCCTGAACGTTTTTATTTTACGGGAAAAAGAAAATAGTCATAGGATATTGAAAACAATGGGCTCAGCAGCTTTTTGCTGGGGGAAGTCTGACAATAATTGGCTTTGATTTAAACTTTGTTAGGCAAAAGTAATTTGTCCTTCTTTAGAAAATCCAAGAAAACAAGGAAAATGCTACTGAACTTTGATTTGGTGTTTTCCCCATTGGGCTTATATGGTCAGAATTAAGATGTGTTTGTAGCAGATACATGGCTGTGAATCTGAAATGTCATTTTCATTAATATTTCCTTAAAATATTGAATATTTCCTGTTGTGTTTTGTTGTTGTTGTTGTTGTTTGGTTTCATTTGTCTTCTTGCTTGTTTGTTTGTTTTCTGAAAAACCAAAACACAACCTCCCCCAAACCAGAAAAAAACCACAACTAGAAATGAGTTAATACCAGGACTTTTTTTTTTTCCCTACTTGAGATTATATTCTCAGGAAAATTTAAAATAAATTCAGTGGAAGAAGGTCCAGCACTACATTATATTTCTATCTATTTATTACAAATTACTTGTATGATTTCAGTGAACTATGTAGTGGAACCTTACAGACCAATTATATATTTTTATAACCTAGTTAGAATTTTGCTATAAATATTTTAAATTGTGATTTTTAAAAATATTGAATGGTGCATGTTCATGAGGAAAAGAAAATTCAGTAAACCTGTCTGTATCAGGGTCTGTATCTCATATAAATCAGTCAGGTTTTTCAAAGGCTTGTGTTACATTATCTGGATCAGATAAAGCAGGCACTGACTGAAACCATTTCCTTTGCTGTCAAAAATCAATAAAGGGCTTGGTCTTGAGAAGTATAATCAAGATTTTTGAGAGAATAATCTGAGATTCCAGAACTGGCACCCTTACATCTTATACACGTATTTAACTAAGACTTGATTGGTCATTTTCATATGCCTGATCTCTCTAAAAACATGAAAATTCTTCATGTATTGCACCTGCTTACCTATCTCTAGTCCTATGGATAGCTATAAGTTTGCTATTCTTGTTATTAAAAATGAAATCTCTTCATAAAAGGTTATATTATATTGAAAAAATGGGCTATACAATGGCAGATTAAATTAAATGCTGATAAAAGTAAAAGAACTAACATGGGAGAAAAGCATTTCCAGCTTTATATACACAGGGATGGTCTTTGATTATTACTATTCAAGAGAGAGGTAAGTTCATCATACTAGAGTTGGGATAGGTAGCTCTGTGAGGGCATCTGTTGGGAGCTGGGTAATGGTAAAATTGTATAAAATATTAAGAGATTATTAGGAAAGAAATAGGAATCAACCATTGTTAAAAACATCACACAGTTTCATCTTCAATTCTTGTTTGCCTTTCTGACCCCTTTAGCTAAAATTCACACAGAAGAACCAGATCTATCATAAAATAAAGACAACAATTACAATAAAAGAAATAATGAAAGAGATAAGGGTTCTTCAGCTACAAAAAGATGTAATTGAAGGGGAATATGGTAGATGCTGGTAAAATCTTGGGAGGCAGATGGAAAAGGAATAGTAGGTGATTGTTGCAAAAATGAAGGCCATGAAATTAAGGTACAAGGTGAGAGGCTTAAAACAAAGGCAATACATTTTAAAAAAGTTGAATTTGTCAATGCAAAACTTTGTCATTGTATGTTGTAGAAACTAAGTTTTACCTTGTTTAAAAAGAAATTAGATAAACTTGTGGAAGAGAAATCCATCACGGGCTTTTTAAAAAAAGAAAATTACCTCTAGTTCAGGAAATTTCTCTCACAAATTGCTAGAAGATAGAAGAATTGCTGTATAATTGTTCCATTTTAATACTCTTCCCTAGGCACTTGCTATCTGCTTTTTCTGGAAACAGGGTACCAGGCTGTCTGTGCTTTGGCCTGTCATGACTATACTTAAGATCTGCCCTGAAAACAGCAAGCATTCCTATTGACTATTTTCCAGTGAAACTAAAATATGACAATAATTACCATGGGAATAACTCTTAGTCCACAGAGATATCAGGGTCCTAAATATTACCTGCCAAGTGCTTTTATATCCTATGTAATTAACAGTTTGTGTATGCTTACCTATATACAACCACGTGTTTACACACAAATGTATGCCCACATAGGGGCAAATGCACCTACATATATAACATTATTGTCATTCATTTAATTTATGATTGTATTATCTTAAAAATTTGTGCCTCTTTGACAGCATTTATGAAGCTGTGCTTATAATTGCAATTCTATTAGTTCCATTGGCTTCAAATAAGCTTTCATATTTTGCTGAAGGAGGTTATGAGTGGATGCGTTGGGCATTATTATTACTAAAGGTAAAGTATGTGTGTGTTGGTCAGCATTTCCATATCTTCTTACTACACTTAATTCCTGCTTTTAGAAGTTAAAAGATATCAGATGATTTTTCAGTTGGAATTTTACAGGCATTTCTAAGTAACCATGATTTTTTGCCTGTATTGTCTGTGCAGTGTTCTTTAGTCTTTATAACCTGTATCAGCAAACTCTTACTCACGTAGTGTTCTGCATTGACTTTGCTGCTCAGTCAGTGGAAGTCTGAAGAACATGGCCCCAAGTGTCCCTGTATCACAGCTGTCTGACCACGTCTTCTATAATATCCTGTCACTCCTGTGTGAGCAGAGACTGTGTGTGTCACTGCTGGGAGATAATACACAGATGAGGGCTTCTGGTAACAATGGTCCTGGTGCTGAAGAAAAACTATCAAGGAGTATTTAGAAAAGTTTTCTGCAATGAGTAGAATCTGTTTGAAAGGATCACTTCGAAAGATATTTTCAGCATTTAAAAATTCTTTTAAATCGTTTTATGGGTCTAGGAGAATATGGCAGAATGAAAACAAAAAGGAAACCATGCAACACTACTGCATTTTAATCTCCTGGACTTTTTTGTTCCTCCAGTTTATTTGAATTCTATGTCTCAGAGCTCAAAATACTATTCTGAATCTACAAAATCAGTTTCACTGCAACATGCAACAAAAAACCCCCATATGAAATGCCTGATGTAAGGCATGCGTTTTAGGAAACTTTATTTCAAGAAAAATCTTAGAATACAAATCTTCAGGAAGCATCTTCCATTAAATTCATCTGTATTCTTCCACTTGTCAAAGGTTTATTGTCCTAGAAATGTTTTATGAAGAAATAGATTTGCATTTCTTTAAGTAATGGCAAGAAGGTCAAATCTCAGCATTTTTCTTCTGTTTAGACAGGATTCATAGTACCTTGCTTTGCACTTCTGTACCAGTATGGTCCTTCAGACACAATGGGAAGAGGCAAGGACTTCTGTGCAGTCATTACTGAATGAAACCAAGCCTTAGATCTACAGTTGTCTGGATGGAGCAAGTCACTTGAAAAATGTTGCTTTTAGGTTTTCATACATAGTTTGTTACAATATCAGAGAACTGGATAACAATATAATACATGGTTATGCTGATAACCATGTCACTGCATAGCATGGCCCAATCCAGTGATGGGTCAGAGATGGTGGATACAGTAGACAGTCCTGAAAGCCCTCAATCACAAGTCTACTCCATATTTGTACAGGATGATACCATCATATTCACTTAACCAAGCTGCCTGTGTAAGTCACGGACCTTTTATTCCGCCCATCACTGAACTCCATAATTTTATTGCCAAGCCCATAACATCTTTTAGAGGATACAGCCACATGATAGACTAAGATAGCCGCATATTTATACTGGGTGAAACTAAAGAAGATACTAAACCTTTTTTTTGAGTGGTGGTACAGATGTTGGCTGGATCCAATACTGGAATCCCCAGGGAAAAAAGTAATCTCCTCTGAAATAGGTGTGCATCTGCCTGCTGCTGCTTCTGCTATGATAGATAGTTACAGGAAATACACTGACTCAGCAATGATACAATGAATCTCACTCCCTGCTACTTCCTTCTATTTACAATTGGTAGATAGATGCTCTGATTAAAACCTACTGTCTAGATACAAACTATAACACTGATTAAATGGATTGTTTTGCCAAGGGAGATGTAACTGAATTGCCCATTTTTCATTCAAATGTTCAAATTTAGAGAAGTAGCTTCCAGCTCTAAATATATTGAATCACCATTAAGCCATTGAAGATGGTAGGAGCACAAATACACACTTCTTATTAGATGAGGAGAGTTGGTTGTCTGATAATATGAACAATTAAATGGTGGTGTTTATTTAGATACTTTTAAAATGAATTTGATTCCGTATAACAAGGTGTTGATTAAACTCACAACAAAAAGTATTAAACATTAACCCATGTTGAAGTATTTGTAGAAGTCTGCTAAGGTTCTGCTGTACAAATACTGTGCATAAATAATTGGTTAAAAAAGAAAAGGCGTAGATAGTCACCAGAGATCAGTCTCACCACAGTTACTACTTGTTCACAGCTGATGAGAAACCACTTCCTGTAGGATCCAGTAATGAAACCCTGTTCATTCGACTCTGTAAAATGACATTTTACAGAGTAAAATGATCACAATGTAAAAGCACAGAAAAAAGCTTTGCTAACAGAAGAAAATGCAGGGAAAATTTAAGAGTGCTATGTTTTGCTAAGTGGAATATATTTCATATGATAAGAAATTGCTTTGCAAACATAATAAAATATCTAAATTTTACATTTGTAGCATGGTTTATTTAAGTTTTTATTAATTTTGGGTTTCTTTAAAACAGAATTTCTTGTTAACAACTTACAATATATTACAAAATAATTAAACAAATGTATTTGTGTTTACTAGTCATGAGGTTTAATGTAACTCTCCAGATTTACAACAGCTTTAAAATGGATTCATAGAGTTTTAAGGCTAAAAGAAATGGTTATGGTTACCTAGTTTGACCACAGATCATTTCCCCTGGTTATTCTTCATTGACTGATGACTTGTGGCTGAACTATAGTAAATTTAATAGAAAGACAGTAGTAACAGAATACAAACAATTTGCACATTTCATATTTCATTTAATCTTTAAGCACCTTATGTGGTTTTCACATGCCTGACTATTTCCATTGTGTCTACTGATGAATATTTGAAGTCACAGAAATTCAAGGCTTACTTCATAATTTGTTGTTTTGCTGTGTATGGAAGTTCCAGTTCTTAGCATAGAGTAGTAAACTACTTGCTCAACTGGAAATAAATCAATTCAAAATTTGTAACAAACCTCCTTTATGTGTGTTGATTCTGGACCCACACACTCACTCTCCTCAAAATACTGCCTCCATTAAACCATTTAAATGGCTGGTGTGTTTTCCCACATTTCATATGAGATTTGAATGAATGGGAAAACTACCTGAAAGAAAATCTTTCTTAAAATAGCATAGTATGAAAAAATGAACATTCCTTCCTCACACTTCAGAATTTAGTGTGGTTTTCTTTGTCAAAAATACAGAGAATGCAGAAAATGGAATTCCTCTTGGCAAGATTTTGGTAGGAAAGAATTTCATTAAAATCAAACTTCTTAAACTAGTGAAATACTACCTACAATGAAGAGAAGATAGAACAGTTGTGCAAAGTAGTATTCTTTTTAGGGATGGACTTGTAAAAAAAGAATCAGAATCATGAGAACAAGCTATTGCTTTTTATATAACTGAGGAAAAGTAAAATTTCATGTGGCCTCAAAACTAATGAGTGACAATCCCATGTTATGCCTGAATTTGAGTTTATAGTCTTGAGCCATTGGTAATTGATGGGGTGTTTTTTGGTCTTTATGCTTACCAACTCCCCAAAATCTTATTAGTATTACTAGTTATATCTGATGCCATCAGTTTCTGTAACTGTTACCATGAAACATGGATGAATGTACTCAGTGAACGACGTTCCCAGTAATGATGAGATACATGAAAGCAACTGTGGGGACAAATGATTCTGGACTAATTTTGAAGTTTTGATACTGTTTTTGGACTCTTAAGAAGGGTTAGAAGTTAAGGATAAGTTATGTTCATGTCAGGAGGAGAATATTAATGTATACATTGGTATCATGTCCTCTAATTCTGGCTGAAAGATTGGAACGAGACTCTACAAGGGACAGTAAGAGTTCTCTTTCTTAAGTTCAGGCCTCTGAAAGATAATGATTGCAGTCTCAAATCTTTTTCAGGTGTGTGTCCATGGGTTTGTGGTAAGTGATTTACAGAAAAATACATCTGCAACAATTTAAATTTAGTAGGAAAAGTCCAATACAAAATGACCATTACTAGTTAGGCAGTAAGTTACAACACTGAGGAGAGACAACGTTACTTGCATCTTCAGAAAGGACTTTGCCATTTCTGCTTTAGTAAAAAGCCATGAAGTGTTGTGATGCAACAGAAATAATTCCTTTCTCCTCTGCCACAGGCAGTGAAAAGAGAAATGTCACTAAGTAATGCTTTTTGTGTAGCCTCCTGATCTTAGTGCTGTAGATGTATGGTGAGCTGTGAAATATTTTTTTTATTTATTGCTTAAAGCACAGCCCATTGCAAATTTTATTTCCTTCTGTAGCAACTTTAAGTGAATAAATGCAGAGATCCCAGCACATTTTCCACTGGTAGCTGTTTATCACCATATTACATTCTGCTGTTTTGGCTGCTCATAATGATTGTCATTTGCTTTCTTTTGATCAGGCAGCTAATTAACTGGGCTTTCCATAAATACTTACTTCACATATAATTCACAGGTTGTATGTGAAATTCAACTCAAGCCAAAGGTAAATCTTAAAACTGTAAATGCTTCAGGGCTTAACTGTAAACTCAGCAACAGAGCTTAGCACACAGTGTGTGCTAATCCCACTCTGATTGGAAGCTGTAAATTTTCATTTCAGCACCACTGGGTCAGTTTGAGTTCAGTTACGCTGCAGAATGAAGCAGTTTACATGTTACATTACCACTGCATGCTAACTCATTCTTTCAGTACTGGAGAACTGATTACCAGATGTTGCTTCTGGAGGGAGAATCTGAATGAATATGAAAGTCCTGGTCCACTGACAAGGTATAAATACCATTTTGGGAAGTATTGAAACAACTAAATAATGATGTCTTTCACTTATAGATAGACAGATACACACAAACATATTAGATATTAATATTGGCATTTTAATAATAAATCATGATAATTTAATTATTATAAGACACTTCAAGAATTTTTGACTCCTAATAACACACTTTTGAGGAAACTTTGAAATTCAAAAGCCTCCCAGGGTACTTGCATATAACTACAAATAGATTTTAACTGGTGTTTGTGGTTGCAAAAAGTGCCTATTAGATTTATTCCCAAAGAACCATTCTGCATTTCAGTGAAATGATCTGTATCAAACTTTAAAATTCATGCAAGAAAAACACATCACTTTCTCAGACTAAAAATGCACCCAGACTGGTGATTCATCATTTTCTTTTGTGTCTTCGTCACCATATCTCATAACACTAATATGCAAACTTGTGCACTGCTGAGAGGGTTTAGTAAATTTTATTTTTTCAGTGATTTATGGCTGTTGCTCTTTTTTTCATGATTCTGCAGGAGAAAAATCCTGCCTTCCTTCAACGCTATTTAGATCATGTATTTAGTATCAGTGTAACAAGTTCATATGTGAATAGGAACTTCAGCCTGAGCTCCGAGGGAGCTGACTGAAGTCTAACTGGAGTCTGTTGCTAGCAATGTATCCCAGGGGCAATAATGGGCCCCATCTTGATGAATGTTTCCTTCAGTGGTTTTGATTAAGAGGCAGAGGGTACACCTGGCAGGTTTGCTGATGACACTGGTGCCATACAGAAGGACCTCAGCAGGCTGGAGATAAGGGCTAATAGAAACCTCAGGAGGTTCAAGATAAGGAAATGCAAATGCTTGAACCTGCGTAGGAATAACCCCACACACCAGTACACACTGGAAAGTAACTTTGCAGAAAAAGATCTGGGAATCCTGGTAGACACCAAGTTGAACATGCACCAGCAATATGTCCTTGCAATAAAGAAGGCAACTCTCTGGGCTCCATCAGAGGGTGTGTTACCAGCAGGTTGAGGGAAATGGTCCTTCCCCTCTACTCTGCACCAGTGAGGCCACATCTGTGCTGCTTTGTCAGCAGTATATATAAATATCTGAAGGAATGGTGTAAAGATGAAGTCAGGCTCTTTTCAGTGGTGCCCAGTGACAAGACAAGAAACAATGGACACAAACAGGAGCTCAGAAGACAGGAGATTTTATTTGAATGTGTTGAGTACTGGAATAAGTTACCCAGGGAGGCAGTGGAGTCTCCCTCCTTGGAGATACTCAAAAGCCATCTGGATGTGGTCCTGGGTAACTTGCTGTAGGTGACTGTGCTTGAATGGGGGAAGTTGGACAGGATGATCTCCAGAGGTCCCTTCCAACTTCAGCCATTCTGTATGTGAAGTTAAATAACTTTTAAAGTTAAATGTATTCAATTGAAATAACTAAGTAAGATAAAAGCCCTCACTGCTAAAAATGGGGCGTACCTTTGATGAGTAATTGTGTTGATTCATCACGTGTTTTGGCAGAATAGTGTGTCGGGGGGGATGTGTTCTGATTATTCATTGACTTCAATTTCTCATCTTTTTAAAATTATTATTATTTTTTTTATTTTTTTAATCTGTCATGACACTGCCCAGTAGCAAAGGAAGCATAGAAGTTACAGACAACAGAGTTTGGAATTACACCTTGGTTGGTGGAATTTAATCTCTGTGATTGTATCGCTCAGTTGAGGATTTGGTTCTTAAAATGTCAGGAAACATTTTTTAGCAAGATAAATATTTACAGAGCAATCTTCATTGCTGCAAATATGAATAATGACAGCCTAAAACCATGTGTACCCTGGGTCTGGCTCAAGACTATGGTTAAACTTCTGCTTGCTGCTCTTTGAACTATTTGAAGACAGCCAACCACACCCATTTTGATTAAAAATAAATACAATAATGAAAAATATTTCCAGCTTTTCTGTGTTCTCTTTTGTCTCATATTTAGGAGCTGGCAGAGATGTACTGAAGAAGTTATACTACATGCAGAGAAATTATGCATAAGTATCAGCCTTCTTATTTTAATTCTTCCTGTCTGGTTCTTGGTTTAGGGTATCTGGAGGCCACATGCCACAGGGAGGATAGACTTTTTGGAAATAACCCAACTTTGTAAAAAACCAAAAATGCTCTGCAGAGAATGGAGAGCTGGCCTTCCAAAGTTTGGAATAATTTAATCAATTTAGAACCAACGCATGACCAGTGATGGTTACCACATCTACTATAAAAAATAGTAGGCAGCTGAAGTATTCTTATAAACAGTGAATAACTGAAATAATAACAAATCTGAACGTTGAAGGAGGAACATGTAGGTAGTTAAGTACTGTTAGATAGTAGCTGACTCATTGATATGAAGAGGTCCCCTTGAATAAGATTAATTGCTTTATAGTTATGAACATCTATCATTTCATTAGAGCGAGCTATACTTCTGAAGACAAAAGAATTGTAGAACTCATATCCTGCTCTTGAGAGGTGGTAGAGACAGAAATATACCAGCTCTGACAGTTATGTGTGACTAAATCTCTCATTTTTTGTGTCACCTTAGACTTGCAGGAAAAAACATCCAGTTTAGCTATTGCGTGTGAAATAATATGAAGAGCTTTTAAGTTAAATTAAAGTGCAAAAAGCATCAATTTATACAAGCACAAAAATAGATGGAAGTTTCATTATTTTGAGATACCTGCCAGAAAAAGTTTGTCATTTTACAGCTATTGCAAGTCTTTCTCAGATGTATTTTCTTTCACATTTATGGGTCAGAATGAAAATTTGTAAGAAAAATCTAATTCTAATCACTTTCTAAGAGATTCTATTAAAACGATAATAGACAAACAGCCAAACATTATAACTAGAAGTTTAGTAACTAAACTGAACTCATAACCAGCCATGAATGAATCTGTTAACCTTCAATCAATAGAGAAAATGTCAAAACAAATGATGAAATTGTTGCAAAAATGTTGATTCTTTAGTCATGTGTCAGAACTGTAAGGGAATAACTTATTTTCTTTCATCTTAGACCCTAAGAAGCTACTTAGTTTCGTAACAGTAGTCTTTATGTACCCAGTGAAAGAGACAACGATCAGTTCTGCTCTGAAAGAAATTGCAAAGATAGTTTACATGGTATATGTGGTAAAAACGATCTAGTGAAGTTTCTGAGAAGTGCAGAGATTACATAGGTTTCTTTACAGCCCTCAACTTGAGTTTCTCCAAATCTCAGTGCTGTTGCACTGCACAGAACTCACAAAGGCTTAGGTAGAACAGACTGCTGAAAAGCTTTGTGTTCTGCAGCTTACAGGAGAATTTTTGAACCTGTCAGGCCCGTGGTACATGATATTGTTCCTCATCATTATTTTGGGATTCTTTGGGTTTTTTGTTTGAGCTTTTTTTTGTTGTCCTTATTTATTAATTTATTTATTTTAATTGTGTTACCATTTCTTCTGCATTGTTTCCTTCAGGAACTTTACTCTCTCATGTTTGTTCTTCCTAAAATTCAGCAAAATAGCAGCTTCCTTGGGTACCATAGGAGTTCCAAAGGCAATGGTTGTTAGCTGATACAGCCAGTGACTGAAATTTTTCACTCTTTACTCCTGCAGAGGACCATAAACGGAATGTGGAGACACTTGTCTGAAGTGTTATGGGAAGCTGAGAGACCAGAAACTGCTTATATGTGTTTGTGACTTCCTGAGCGGGGATGGTGGGGTATTCTATTTAATTTTTTTGTGAAACAGCCAGCCAGCAAACGTAAGAAAATGCCATATGGCCCGGTCTTTCCAAAGTGTGTAGGCTTCAGGTCTCTTGTCTGACTTGCATAGCTGCAGCTCCCTACTAAACCTGCAAATTCAACTGATGCACCTGTCTATCTGGTACTCTAGAAGTACATCAAGATCAGCTTGATGCTCCCTAGGAATAATAGCTCTCCATTTGATATATTTTTCATAGGGGAAAAACTTAGAAAATAGTCAGTGGCATCACTAGTATGTACATTTCTTTTACGGAGTCTTTTAAATCCACGGCATATGCTTCCTGACAAGAAATGTAGGAAGTAGGATGCGGCCCACATCAAAACAGAATTTATAAACTACTTCACTGGCTTTTAACCTAGAGATGCAGGACTTCTTTATCTTTTTATCAAAATTAATTAAATTATAAAAATTCAGATTTTCTTGTTCTTTTATGTTCTTTTTTTTACTTTCCTGTTTTTTCAAATGATAATTGAACAGATTTTGGTATCTTATTTTGTCACTGTATATTGGCAGATTTCAGACATGATTGTACCTTGTGTTTTAAACACAATAATCACAAAATAAGAACAAGTTCAAGAAGGAATTTGCCTTCCTATGAGCTAGTTCCAGATGAAAATCTAGCATACTAATCAATTTCTTTATGTTCCCTGGGAACTTATATAAGGAAACAACTTTGTATACATTTAAAATATCTATCTTTCACACACATTGATTTAGAGATTATTAGACCAATCTGTATTTCTGTAACTACTGCATGAAAGCAATAGGTGGTGTCTTACCAAGCTTGGAAGAAACCCAATCATTTTAAATACCAAAGTACTTTTTAATAATCCTCTTGAGACTTTTTTATCATGTGTTGAACTCTGGGATCTAGGCTGCTATCTTGCTTCTTACTTTCATGCTTAAAATGGAATACAATCAATAAAAAACCTAATTTCAAGCCCATTTCTTTTCAGCATCACTAAACAGCTCAGCTGTAATTCGTTGTCATATCCATCTCATGTTCCATACCTTCACAGCTTTAGCAAATGCTCTCCTCTTCTTTCCTGAAAAGTAAAGGTTAGAGACTGTACTGGAAAATGATTTTTCAAGTTTTCATATATTCCATACTTATGACTCCTTCAGGTAAACCCCCTGTTATTTACATCATGCACTCAAAGAACGATTTCTTTCTTTGAAGTAAAAGGGTTGCAGACAAACACCTATTGAACTCAGTGACCACTGAGTTTCCCTGAAGAAAAGCTGCACTTGGGACTAGACAGACATAGACATTAAAATAATAATAAAAACCAGGCTCTTGCAATAAATAGTTTTCATTAGCACATCAAAGGACTACACTCTTTCCTTGTTTTGAGTCTGATAAACAAGCAAAATGTCAGGAGATATGCCTTCTGCTTCACTTGTGTGGGTTGTTTAGTATAATCTTCCTTGGTTCCTGTCTGTTAGAATTGCCTCATAGGGGTTAATTAAATTTTATAAAAGGAAGTGAGATTTTTGGGTGGAATTCATGGTGGAAGTGAATATTATCAGTAGTACTTTTTGGAATGTTGAAAATAAAAGCTCTCTATATAGGTTTTATTCTTACCCTTTGCAGACAAAAGTATTTTCCTCTTAGGTTTGTTTGTTTTTGTTTTTTAGATGTTCATTGTGTTTGAAACAGATCATGCAGAATTATGTGGCATAAGCAAAAAGTTGTTTTTCAGACTTAAGAATATTGGTTGTGTCACTGATAGTGTTATCTAACACTTGCCTCATTAAATGAAAATAATTATTACTTTTATCTTCCCTTTCTAGGTGTTAAAGAATGTAGGGGAAGATAATGTGTGGAAACTTTCTTAAGGCTCAGTGCAGCAGAGACATATAGAATAGCTACAGTGTACTAAGGAAGTGTTAGGGTTAATCCGTTGCCATTCATCTTTAGTTTCTATTCCACTCCACTGCAACCACAAATATGAACTTGACAGATGTTAGTAAAAGGCTGGATGTAATCCAGGCTACAATGATTGCTGTGGATAGAAAGTTTAAAAGTTTTGGCTCAAGGCTGCAAAGAGAGGAGGGAAAAAAAAACAAAAAGAAAAAGAAAAAAAGAAGAGAATTTGGGTTTGGTGACTCATGGAGAAAGCACAAATTAAAATGATGATCTGTAAAATTAAATTCATGTAAGGAACTGGAGAGCTTGAGATCTGTAGTTTGTTTCTATGACTTATAATGGTGATGAGAGATAAATAATTTATTGCTCATTTTACACTGTGTGGTGAGTCTTTCTATGCTGGGATTGGTCAGCTAAAAATCACAATTAGTGATCAGCATTAGTGTAATGGGCAAGCCTTAGCTTTAAGGGATAGAGTGCCAAAATTCATATGTAAAAATGAGTCAAGGGTTCAAGTTTCAAAAATCATATTTTAAAATCTGCACTATGGTCCAGTATTTCAGTTTAAGTAAGTGTTTGTGATTGCCAGAATGAGAATATGAGCTCACCATCTCTTGCCAAGGTATGGATAAGCATATTTCTGTCTTTCACCTCCCCAGTGCCACTGATTTTTTTGGCTAAGGGCATGGAAAATATATCTACCTTAAAAATACAGGAGTGTCTTTGTTACAGTCAATCTGTTCAGCAATCTGTAATAATGCTGTCTATTCACCAGACTCCTTTCTCACCTCTTACGTGTTATGATGCTGAGTTCAATGAAACCTATGTGGTATTAGAAGTATTACTGCCTAACTGACCTAATCTTTGCAATTTAAAAGCTGTTTCTACTGAAATAATAATAGTTTTCTCACCCTTGCTAACACTGTATACTTGTTTTGTTCAGGAAGGCATGAAAACCTTGGACTTCAGCCAGTGAATGTTCCTATTGTTTTTGCTGAAGTAAAGAGTTGGCAGAAAGCAGCTTTTTATTTTAACTCAGTCTTCACTGCTCTGCAACAAAATGCAGTCTAGGCCTCTTTACAGATAATATTCCAGGAATGAAAAACTACAACCAGAAAAGATTTACATTTTGTGGTGAGCTCATGAATCTTGGCTCTTTCCCACTTGTTTTTGGCTATTTTTCCAATAGTAATGCATTGTTTTCTTATCTGCTCTCGTATACTTCTTACTTAAAAGTCTCTCATTTTTAAGGGTGTATAGAGCCAAAATCCAGAACTTCATTTTTTGTGTCAAGGTCTTGATTTTATCTAAGGCATTTCTTCTACTGGAAAGAAAGCAACTGAAGTTGTTCTACGCACTGCTTAGTTATCCAGGAGGGTAACATCTTTTATGACCAGCAGGTGTTTTTAGAAGAGACAGAATGTTCCTTCAGTAGGACTTGCAGAATTTTTTCCAAAAGAATGATGCCTGTTTGATGGAACAAAGATGTTCCTCAGGAATGTTCATTCTGTTGCAGCTATCAACAGAAATTGGGCAGTGAGCTGAGATTTTGTTTTGTTTCCAGGTTTTGTAATCAACCAGCTTGTCAACAGCCATGTGACCTCTTTTCTAGGCTGGCTGGGCTCTTCACCTGGCAAGCTCTCCAGCTCTTCAGTATCCCAGTTCAAAACTGGATGGGCAGCCAGCTATTTCTCTGGCTGCTTGTATGCATCAGAGTGGCTTGCTCCTGGCTCTCCCAAGATTCCAGGAGTCTTGCTAACTACTTCCTTCTATTTAGCCCCTCAAATACCAGTTCCACAGACTGCTTCATTCCTCATCTGTGGCTTCTGAAGTGTGGTTACTGTGACTGGCCTATTGACCATCTAGCTAGCTTCCTGATGGATAAGCATCAGAAATCCAGCTGGCTTGCTGTCCAGAACTTGCTTCCTAGCTGGTTATCTGTGTAGCTGCTCTATGTACTCTCTGTAAGGCTTGCCATTGCAGGCAACCGGTTTCTGCTGATGGTCTGCTCAGTGGTGCAGACCCTGGACATTTTTCACGTTTTCCTATCACATAGCAGGTATTTTTGTTGTTGTTGTTTTTTAAAAATATAATTATTAATTACAATAATTCTTTAAATAAATACTTGCTCAGTTTTCAGAAAAAAACCCCAAAACCCTAGGACTTTGGTGACCTGTGTCCTTCAGTGAGCGGGGGTTTTTTTACAGGAACACAGTAAATTTAAAAAATGTATTGCATCTCTCCTTTTTTGCTAACTGGCATGTCTTGTCTTCTTATTAAAATGTCTTTCTCCTATGTGTTTCCAGAAAAAATGGAACGAATTAGAGAAGGTGACTAACTTTTCAGGGATAACACACAATATACCAATTAAACAAATGTTTACCTCTAAAAATACTCTCCTGTTATTTATACCTTTTATCAATATATGTGCTAAAACTAAAAGTGAAATACTATGAAATTATATTTAGGATAATGGAATTTTGTTTAAAATATCTTACAACTAAGAATATAATCTAGCATCATTTAAAAAAGTTATCTTGCTATGTCTTTCCTGTGTAGGTAGAAGCAAACTAGTATTTAGGAACATACAAAGCTCACTTAGGACATCACTAGTTAGGAAGTTTTGATTTTAAATTTCCCCTATTTTTAATTTCTTTAAGTTCTTTCTAGGACAGATGCTATCATTTACTTCATTCATGTTTTTTCTTATATTTTGCTCACTCTTACTTTTCTTATGCCACTTGCCAGGTATGGCAAACTTGAGCATCCCATGCACAAGTCAGTCAACAAAACCAAGACTGCAACTGAAGTTTCTGATTTAATTGTTTAAATTGGTAGACTTTTTAAAAAACAAAACAAAGCAAAGCAAAAAAACAAAATGGGGAAAGTGACTCCACCACTTTTTTCCTATTACATCGTTTCAACACTCTACTCTGAAATTAATACCACTGGTAATCTCCTAGTAGTTGTCCTTGCTGCATAGAGTAGTAGGTGGTACTTTATTCTGGCTATAGCTGGGCATTCCCATTACCTATTGTGCTGACAAATGGTGCTTTTCACAATCTGAAATTTAAGTAAACCACAGATATTGGTAAACACATGAAAAATTTTATGAAAAGGGGAGCCACACATAATTGCTAAGGATTGCTAGTAACTTGCTTTTCTAGAGTGCTCTCAACAGCTTGAATAATGAGGTAATAGTCTTTTGTATTTTCAGCTAGGGGATATAAAAGATGTGCTGATCATACTTAATATTACTTCAGTGTTCATGATGATGATGATGGTGAGGTTTTATCCAATGAAGCAATAAAGTGTCTGCAACCAATCTTCTGCCAATACTAGAGTACCTCAGGGTGCCAGGAGGTGAAATAGTAACAGAGCGAGAGAATGGACTTCTAGTGACCTTCAGCCAGATCCTTTTCTGTCTCTTTCCTGATGGGTGGAAAGATGTTTTGTTCTCTCTGCTGCTATAAATATGGGAAGTTTTCTGTAAGAACTGAATGGAGCAGAGGAAACTCACACAGAAAGATACACCTCCGTGTAGCTAAGAGGATATAGTTTAAGGTGATGAGAGAGAAGTCCTTTGAACAGTTGTTTTGTCTGTTTATTTAACAAGATACAATTCTTCAGTAAATGATGCTTCTTCAAAGTCAGTGTTCACCCATAGCTTCAGGACCTAATGCAGGCACTGATTCATGTTCTCTCTCCTTTTCCAGCAATTCAAGCTATTCAATGTGTGCTTTTGGCACATGTTAGAAGCTTATAACCACTGTTAAAAATCTCATCTCCATATTTGAAGCTTGGACAACTATAGTTCACTCTTGGAATTTAAAAGCTGTTTCCTGTAGACAGGCCAAAAGAAGGTATCCAGGGTATATTGTAGAGATTTAGCTATGTCCCTTTGGCTAAGAAAAACTAAGTCAAGCCAAAGCAGCATTTGTGTACCTTGTAACTAATGTAAAGTCTTTGTACTGTGTGACTAGAAACTCTCAGTCTGGTCTTTGGCATCATTTAAGCTTGAAAAAGGAGAAAACAAAGCCTTGCAAATAGCTAGAAGTGATTTATAAAACTAAAAGTTAGATTTGTTTTGCTGAAAGTTCTGGATCTGACTGTAAATAAGGACTAGTTTTTCTGAAAGAAGCACTACAAGTAGTAGTTTTTCTAAGTATCTCTGTGAACTCTTATGCTTATAGCAACCTTTATATTCTAGGAAATAGTCAACAGTTATGTGCATTTATATGTACTATATAGGAAGAGTACTATTGCAAATAGTAGAGGGGGAGAAGGTTCCTGCTCCTAGAAAAAGAGAAATAAGGAATCTTAGGCATTTATCAAACAGAACTGGAAGTTCTCAACTGAGTGGTCCTTGCTAATTTAGTTACTAGTATTTATCATTATGCAAATAATAACTTTTCACTAGGTTTATTAGTCATTAATAAATAAGCATATTTGTGTGGTACGAGGCAAGTATTACTTACTATACCTAGCAGTGAAGTGACAAACCCTAAAAAAAGCTTTTTCTAATTAAGCTGTAACAGTTGTCCTGGATAGTAACAATGTCAGCACTTTACCCAGTTATTCTGTGGTTTGGCAATCTGTGGATTGTAGCTCGGTTCCCACATTCAGGCTGTTTCTAAGCCTGACCATAGAGTGTGAAAAAGTTACATCTCCACCAGCTCAGTTTTGTCCATGGCCATGTATAGAGCCAGAGAAAGTGTCAGGCAGTGTGGGAGGACTTAGAAATACAGTAGCACATGAAAAAGAATTTCACAAAAGCTGTGTATGGATTTGATTACACAGATTTGAGAGGAATTACCCCAGACTTTATTATTTCAGAGTTCAGTAAAAACCCCAAACTTGTAATTTAGTTTTTCTACTTTAAATTTGTCCTCTGAACCCTTTGGGAGTTATATAAAATACTTCATAGTATTAGCTGAGGCTTTTCGAATTGCTTTACATGGCAATTTGAATGCTTGCCAATGTTAGTGTTTCAGTGAAAGAGTTTCTCCCTTGCTACACCCTTTAAACATCCGTAAGTATTTCCAAGACAAGAAACGTGTAAAGATAATACAGTATAGTTGACATTTCTGATAAAGAAAAGCTTGATTTATGAACCTTTTGCACACCACTCATGTTCACAATTCGCAAACTTAAGCCCCATTTTTACTTGCACATATGATTGCCTTCTGTCTTATTAGCAAAGCGTGGTGCTCAGGAAGACAGGTGAGATTGCCTTGCAAAACTTACACAGTATTCTGCCACAATGAGCAGGGAGCACATTTATTTTCCTCGAAGTTTCCTGGTATGATTGCAGAAATAACTGGCTTGTGTTTAATCCACATACAGATATATTAGCACAGAGCCAGTACATTAATCACTGCTAGGGAAGGCCAATGCTTTCAGTTTTTTCCAGAGGATACAAGGATTTGCATCCTAGAAGCAATGGATCCTAGAAGCAATAAGAGGCTGGATCTGAGGTTCCCCTGTCCTGCAATTACTGGAATTATTTAGAAGAGTGGTAGGGCACGTGACACCCCAGAAAGGTTTTTTTGAGTTCTAGATAGAAGTTTGTTTCTGCAGTTCAGGGAGTACATGCACGACTCTTTTGTACAGGTCATGAGTAAATTTCTGAGCCTAACTTTCAGATTTGTATTGGATGTAAATCAGTGCAGTAGAATTTTACAACTATTTTTCTCAGTATTGATTTCAGTGTTTAATTGATGGAGCCAATACATACGAACCTCTGAGCTTCTCCAAAGAAAGAGTAACTCTTACCAGCTTGTTGGCATTCATATTTATTTAATAACACTTAAAAAGAATTCACTTATTGTATCTAAATGAGCTCCACAATCCACTTAGGGTCTGAGGGCATTCCTAACAGGGGACATATTCTTTGCTATTTAAAAACCTCACAGTGAAATGAAGACATCTGTGTGACGGATGTGCTGTATGATGTAAAATTAACCTTAAGCACAGTATGACTGAACTGGTCAAAAAACAAGCCTATGTAACATTTGGCCATACAATTAATGTATTTACTCATCTTTATTTAACTAGGAACAACACCTTTCTCAGCTTTAATCTTTTACTGAAAGGATCTGTGGCCAAGGGAGCACTTACACTGTCTTATACCTTCTGTCTCTTTTATGTAATGTCTAAAATAACTGCAACAAAATATACTTGCAGGGTTTTTAGTTTTAATGCATAAATCTCAGAGAATAGAGACTGTCAGAGTTGAGAGGTCTCACACAACACCTAAATAGATGGTGGGTATGTCTGGACTACTGGAACACAGTAACTTTGCAGGACAGTGGCTGATCTGAAAGAGTCTAATGAGAGGCTGTAAAAATTCAGCAGGAGGTTTTATGAGCTTTAGTGTAAAGAATCTGTGCACTACAGAGTGACTGAGTAGGCCTTGACACAACTGACTGTTGTGGTCTGCTCTGTCAATAATATGCACACTGAAGAGCAGTCATTAACCTGCAGACTGGAGACTCCTGCACTGCTCCGTGACACATTCAACTCACATACTCATAATATGCATATAAAATTCTTTTGTATGTGCTTTACATTCAAAAAATATTATGGATCACTGAGTCTCAGAAGTATTCTTTTGGAATTTCCATTTGAAAATAAAATTCTGTGCAGCAGAAAAATATTCCTGCTCATTCTTGATTAATTCAAGACAATATATATACTATTTTTAATATTCTTCTACTGGGGGATTGTTTATTTCATAACTAAATGCTATCAAAATAGAAATAATCTTTTCTAAAAGGAATAATCACCTTTCTAGAAAGAACAGGTTGTAATAATAGGTTAGCATATATCTGCAAGTGCAAAGATAGAGTTAAGGTTGAAAATTTATCCTTAACAGGCAAAAATATCACTGGAGCTTCAGGTACAGTGTAGCATATACTATGTTTGTAGCATCTAGTATGTTGCAGTCACTTCTTAGCACTTCGGAAAATGTAATTTATTATTAACTTCAAGTTCTCTAGTTCAAGGGGTTTCTGAGAACCTCAAATTTATATATAATTTGTAATTTTAAGTTATTATATAAAATGTACAAAATTTTCTCTGGAAATTATTCCTTATCCTTTAAAGATAATAGTGAATGAAAAATGCCTGCTAATAATATGTGAGTTCCCTATGACGGGGATTCAAGGGACTGCAGATGCTTACTCAAATCATATTGAAGAAACAAGACTACAGTTTGCTTCAGTTCAATGTCTGCGCTAAAAACGTCATAAATTTCCTATTCAGAAAAAGAGAAATGCGATGGAAAAGGGCATGAAAACAGCTTTATTTGTAATACATCCACTGTTTGCTTTCCAGCTTTGATGAAAACATGGTCTAGTAAACATGTCTTTCTGTCTAGGTCTTATTCTCATTTTTTAATTTTATCTGTGTATGAAAAATAATATCTTTACAACAAAAAGTGAAAAATCACAACTGAAAGTACTTTTGAGCAACTTCCTGTTCATTCCTATGCCTTGAGAACATCTGGACATCGGCTGCAATATTGTAGTTCAGTTTTTATTTTCTTATGTTGCTTGAGCAGGGGCAAGAGGTGTAAAGGTGGTGGTGGTTTGTATTTACACCACAGGAAACCTGTGATGGTGCTGGGAAGGCGGAATGCACTGTGGGTACCAACGTGGGCCCAACAGTGACACATGCCAGGTGACACATCAGTGGTGAATCAAGCACGGGGACTGCTCCTATGACCTGTTCTGTGCCAGTGAATCCTTTTACTCAGGTGTGGTACCAGTGCTCTGTTTGTGTGGCCAGATTCCCAATGAGCTCATTCTGCTGGGATTTGAGAGATTGGTTCTCCTATTTCAATTATAAACCAGAAGCCTTTACATTCAAATATCTTGACGGTAACATAACACATAATAGACTTTTTGTGATGGTAGTGAAAAAACAATGAAGTATAAAAAAAATTGTATGACTTTACTGGAAGCCGCCCCTTTAACTTGGTGCATTGATTTCTTCTTTTGATTCTTTAGATTTGTGAACTTTTTATCTTTTCCTACAAAGCACATGGAGCTTCTTCTCAGCTGAATGCAATTTACATTCAGAAAAAGCTCTCTGTTTTGCTTGTGTTTTCTGGGCCTCTGCAAAATAATCACAGCAAACTTGTTTACAAAGCCAGTTGTTTATTCTAGCTCAGGTCAAAACACTGAAAGTTCACCCATGAACATTCTCTGAGATCCAAGTGACTTATTATCAGACTTCCTTTGCTTTTGATCCTGTTGTAGGATGATGTGTTTTCCTAATGATGCAGAATCTCTCATTAAGTTCAGGAAACAGGATATAAGGATAAGTCAATTGACTAAATTTATGGGCATAATAAAGCAGGCCCCTATTACCTTCAGCAATCAAGGCAAGACAAGGTGAAACACAAAGTTGTAAAGTTATTATTACAGCTAACTTAATATTTACCTGCAAATACAGGGTTAATACATTGCGGTTTTGAAGCAGAAATTGAGGCATTAAAATCTGAAAATCATAGTTAGAGTCTATTGTCTAATCTGTCATCTCAGAATATTTTGGAATTCATTGAAAGCCAGAAATATCTGTTACTAAAGCATGATGATCTGCAAGAATTTTTAAAAGCATTTTCTAATGTCTGCTCTACATCTCCCTTTGGCCTTTCTGAGTCAGTGTTAACATCTGGGGCATTTTTTTTTCTTACTTGTAATATAATTAAAAACAAATTTAGCAGAATAGAAGTTTTGTCTGTTGGAGGCCTGTTAGTTTTTAGGAAGGTGATTGGCAATGTACACAGCTGTTTCTGAGGATCATAATGTTAAATGAGTGAAATAAGGGAAAGAGGCTGATTTTACCAAATATGGTTTCTTTTGTATGTCAGTGAAGAGAAATTGTTGGGCTTGCTGGAGTTCTTTATGCAACATGCATAAATCAAACTCCTTTACACACTTTACAGAAATTACAGATGAAACTTAATATCTTCCCAGGGAAAGCAATGCAATAGATGCTTCCAAACTGCATGGAACACAGTAGCAGGTAAAGAAAACACTGGCAATTGAGATTTAAGATATATGGTTTTGGGGGAATTGTTTTTGTTTTGTTTTTGTCTTGGTTTTTTGTTTGTTTGTTTTTGGGGTTTTTTGGCTTTAGCGGGAAAAGAAATACTTTTAATTTTAGCTGAAATATAGTCCAGAATGGGCAGAGAGATGTTGCTTATTATTGCAATTAGAATTTACCTACATCTTCATCTACCTGTATGCAACCAAGTTCAAAATTATTAAAAGTCTTGTGTTTGTCCATTAATTAATTAAGTTTGTCACGGTACAAATACTGCCAAAGGAGGAGAATGGGACAATATTGAAGGAAATGTGTGAAACCAGTTGTCAGTCACTGTCACTATTCCCCAGCACAGAAACACTGAACTGGTACTCAGGAAGAAGTCTGCAATGAGGTGCTCTGACTCAGTGTGTTCTTCTGGGGAATATTTAACTCAGGGCTTTGACCACATACAACACTGTGTGAGGAAAGATGTGTTCACTTGGGTGCCCTATTTCCAAAATCAGTTCAAGCTCCTATTATTTTAGACTTGTTCAATATGTCTTCTGTAGTGTAACACAGGAAGCAGATATTTTAAGGAGAATGATGTGAGTGAACCTTACATATAATTTTTCTGTTTGTAAAGTGCTTTTGAATATTAAGGAACTGTAAATGCTAAGTACAAGGTATCATGAATATTATATAAAAATATGTTCATTAACATTAAAAATTCAAAACCAAATTATTTCCAGTTCCAGGTGGTATTCTTATGTATAATATATCAACAGACAAAATTAAAACACAAGTAACACCATTCCTATGCAAGAAAGACATTACATTTTAAGACAAGGGGCAAAGGAAGTAGTCAACACTGTAAACATGTTCACTCTCCACTGACTGCATTTAGAAGATATTTTTTCTCTTTTGTTTGTTACTTAACTCCATTACTTAGTTACTAAACATATTTATTAACAAATGGATAGAGTGATACTGAATGGCTTGTGAACATGCATGGTTTTTCTGCTTTGTCCTCTTAGCTATAACTAAATAAAATTTAAGGAAAAGCATATTGGGTTTAGTTCTGGTGTGCCTACAAAGTAAATATGTGAAGTTTCATGAAATTTATATAAATGTATTAATCTTTTTAGATTTAGATATTTTGGCAACATATTCCCTTTCATCTAGGTTTTAAAAACAGCATAGAAAAAAAAGTATAAACATGGACTTTCCCCTGGTATAGGAAGGTTCAAAACAAAGCTAGAGGCCTAGTGAAAAAATACTCCCCTAAACTTTCTAGGAGAGTTTCAAGGGATTTCATTGAGCTTTGGATTGACTCTTCAGTTGTACCAACAGTGCAGGCAAAATTTAGTTTTTCTGTGGCACAGACTCTGGGGGGAAGAACAGAATGAAGGCTGGGATTTGAGGAGGCTAAGGATTTTAGGGGAGGTGGAAGGTCAGGTTCTGGGGATCTGAAAGCAGACATTGATCAGCATTCAGAGGGAGAATTTTAGAAGGTGGGGATGAAGACTTATGGAGGCAGTAGAGCTTTGGAGAATTTGTGGTCTGAGAAATCATAGCAAGTCATCTCCACAGTGTGAGGGTGAGCTCTGAGGGAGAGCTTAGTCATATAACAGACACGAGTGCTCGGAAGGAGTTAGGGAAAAGGGACCAAGAGGTTTCAGGATATGCATCTTTGTTGAGTCTGTGGTTGGTGGCTGGGCAGGTATATGTTTCCGCTTGCGCCCTTCAGCTTTTCTGGGGATGCTTTTTTACTTCCAAGAAGATGCTATAATATCATCTCCTGTAGAAGATGCTATAAAATCTTCTGTAAAGGGAAAGAAGGCAAAGTCCAAAGAATTTGCTGTGTGTGTGAGGTTAAGACCAGAACTGGTTCTGGGAAAGAATGGTATAAGAACTGAGAAATGAGCTGTAATTATTAGAGGGCGTTCTTATGGGAACACCTGCTGATCCTGAGAGGAAGAGGCAGCAACAACACTGCCATACAGGGTCCTGGACAGCAAAAGCAGAGCAGTTGGCTGTGAAAATGAAAGCAGATCAGAGTAGGTCTCTTGTCCCATTAGATACAACCAAGATAAGCAGTGCATCACTGCAGGCTGTTCCTGCTTTGTTGATTGAGTTTTCTGGATATATGTGAGCAACATAGGACAGTTTGTAAAGCCCTTCCTAGAGAGCAGGTACTTATCATTTAAGGTAACACTTGATTGGTGTGTATGTTGATGATGAGACAGTCAGGATTGAACTGAAAATATATGGAGCAAATGTTGACTGCTGAGCATATGTGTTTGGTTTTAAAGTTGTGTGAAAGAAAAAACCCTCGACAGCCACCTTGTGAGCTAGCAAAACCAGATCCAAGCAGTGGCTGTGGGAGCTATTGGTAACTGCTGAGTGGTCAGCGCTTGTATTTCGAAAAGTCACTGCACATTTTAAAAAGTTCACTGCACATTCATGTGTCACTGCATGTTTTTATGGCCCTGCTGTGCATGCAGAATTGTTTGTTTTCTTCAAATAGAAAATAGCCTGAACCTGACCAGCACTACATAATAGCATGGAGTCCTTGTCTAACATCTGGTTCCTTTCATACTGTAATAGACAAACAGCTAAATATTCAGTGGCTTAATTTCTTTTTCTTTTTGGAAAGCTGAGGCATTCAGATGTTTATCAGATCCTGAAATGCTTGCTGGTTTTACTTAGGCAAAATCACTACTGACTTTGAAGCCCATATCAGCTTTGTTTAGATAATGAGCATTGACTTGAGAATTTGGCCCCAAATTCCTCTTATAGATAAATCATCTGGAGCTCTCACAAAAGCAAACTGACTACTTATGTTTCCAGTATTCTGGGGTTTCCTAGCATCAGGAGCATCCCAGATGTTAATTCTTTACAATTAAATTCTCACAATTCTTTAGTTTCAAATTGATAATTTAAAATTGAAGTTTCTATAAAATACAACATGCCTGACAGGAAAGCAAAGCAAGTTCAACAACTTTATACCCAGTAACTCTCCCACAGGAACAGATAGCAGTAGTATCAGACTTTAGTGGGAGCAGAAATGACAAAGAATACTAGGAAATAGGACTGTAAGACCAGACCTCTGAGGACTCACATCTGTAAAACATTATATACCAAGTGGGCAGCTACACAGGTGTTATAAAAGTGCTGGTGTTGAGGGGCTATTTGATTAGTTAATTGCCCTTATAAAGGGACAACTTAATCTGTGTGAAACTTCTCCAACTGAAAACTCATTTGGTCATTCTATTTGCAATTTTTTTCGCCAGAAATTGCAGTTAAAAATAATTGGAAATTTAGCAGAAAAGAAAGCAAAAAAGACAAAGAGAATCTGATTTGTCAATAAAAAAAAATCAACTTTTAAAATTCCTCCCTGGTGGTCTGGTATTATTAAATATTCCCCTTGATTTTTTTTTAAATCTTGGTTTATTGGAGGGAGAAAAACAATTATCTGTAAACGTAATTTTTAATGCATGGTAATAAAAATAAATGGTACAGCTCTGCTGCTGCGCACCTAAATCTTCTTCCCTGGTGGTCTGGTGGTATTAAATAATCTGTTCCACATGTATTCATCATTTGCTGACAGGAAAGGGAAAACTTTTTACATTTTATTGTCCACAAAACAAACACAACGTTGGTTAATCGGGTGGGGAAGACTTTTCTGAGGGTCATTCAAGAAACTAAAGAAACCTTTTACTCTCCCAGCTGGTGTAATCTTAACTCTCCTAATTTACATGACCATTAACATGAAGCTAGATGGGCAGATATTATTTCCAGGATGCCCTTTCTGTTCAGTTCTGTTTTGGCCAGATAATATTTTTATGTTTTCAGTCTTTTCTGCAATAAATTAGCTAAAGTAATCAATATTTGCCACTAATTATCTCATTGCTGACGAGTCATTCTTTTGGTTTAGGATATTTACTGTCTGATTTACACTCAAACACAACACTTTTTCAATGTAAATCTCACAGTGTTTTATTAAATTAGATCATCAAGCATCATCCTTCCTGTTTCAAAGAGTGATAAACTGATGGGTGGTGGTGTGCAGCACAGTGTGGCCTTGCCTGCAGCTGTATAGCAAGTCCATGACAAGAGAAGAAAGTATAACCCACTCTCTGAGGTGTCTTCCCATCTTACAGACCCCTGGCATCTTCTATGTAAAAAACATTAAGATTTTATTTTCCAAATACCCTCAAAGAACATAAGCTTTCAGCAATGGCAGCAGAGTCCTCATTAATTTTGTATTCATATTCTTTCCTGGCATTTGTTCAGTTATCAAAAAAAGACTTTAAAAACAAATTTAATTTTTTTTCCCCCTCTGACTGGTTTTCAACCGTGTGATGCTATGGTGTGTGCACTCTGCTCTCAGAGAAGAAAGACCAAAAAATACTGATTTGTTGGACAGGATGTTATATGTATTAATACTGAATTTTGAAAATGTAACATTTCCACACTGCTATAATTTTGGTTTTGGCATAAAGCTTAGTAACATATTTCAGAGATTTATCTGTGCTAACTGATGATTCGTTTCATTTTATAAAACAATATATATGATTTACTTATTAAATTGAAGCTGATATTATTAATATATAAATCTCAAGTATTATACTGGATGTATTCTTCATATGGCACATTGGGGATGTTGACAGAAACTGCTTCATTTCCTTTGGGTTGTTTTACTGTGATACAGTTTAGACATTGAAAACAGCAGTGGGTAGAAAATGCATTCTGAATCATTTTAACAAAAACTCGTGTAGGGGCTGTTTTTTCTAGAAAGTCTATAAATAACAGGAGTGTAGCAGACTGTCATGAGATTTAATTCTGATCTCATTATCAAGGCTTGATAAGTCAAGAGAGGTAAACCACCAGAGAGAAGTTGATTCCCTATAACAATGATGTTAAAAGTGAAAAAAATCATCCCAAAGAGTTCACAGCCCATTCTTGGAAGCACAAATATTTCTACTTTAGAATACAAAGATATGTACATTTGTTTTTAAACATGAAATGTGTTCATCTCAGAGCTATAAAATAACTAGCTTAAACTCTGATAAAATCTGTAGTTTGTAATTGAAAACATGTGCATTGTGGGACCAGTGGAATGTTTCCAGCCGAGCTGTGTGTGGCAGAAAGGAATCTCTCCAGAGCTCAAAGCATTCCTAGTTTTATGGTAAATGTCTCTCTCTCCTCGCTGAATTCTTATTAATCAGTTTTATTTACATTGTGTTGTAGATCTGCTGAAGAGTAAAATGCTTTAAGAAACATTTTGAAAGAGATGTAAGAGTGTTTTAGGGAGTAGACTTTAATTTAGCAGCAAGTTCCATTATAAACCACATTCAGTGATAAGGCTTTAAAAAAACCCCAAGCTTCTTATGTATGTGTGAACGTTCATATTTATTTTCTACTCATGTTTCTGGAGTGACTTCTTGTGAAATTCCCTTATAGTGGAGTGATAAATGACTCCTGTGGTAATGATAAGAATATATTTTATTAGGACATAACATTTGTTCACATAAACTATCATGAGTATATTATAAAACTATCGTGAGTATATTATAAAAACTTTTTCATTAAACAACTGCACTCTGGGGCATGTAGTTCCCAGGGATAGTAACATAAACTGGAGTACTATCTTTGGGCCAAATGTCACACTGTTAGACATGAAGACTGCAAAGGAAAACAATCTAAAACCATTATTTGTCCCTAGCAAAGAGCTTTTTTTTCCCCTCAGAGCAGTACTTTTTATTAAGTATCGTATTTAAAAACAAAGTAATAGCTTCTAGAGGCTAAGTTCTGAGTGACAGTTTCAGCTGTCATTTTCCAAAAATGCCTGAAGATATTTAAATAATCTCCTCGTGGAAGTGTATGAGGTGTGCTTCTCAACAATGGACACTTCTAAGACTGAGATTGACAGTGTCCTGGGCCTTTTCTTCTGAACAGTGTTCCTCCTTTGAAATGTTAGATCAAATGGTCTTTGAGGTCCATTCCAACCTGGCATTCTATGATTTTATCATTCTATATTTAATTTATTTCCTAATCTGGTTATCTGTAGTACCACAGGGTTGATTCAGTTTTAATCCCTAATTATTCCCCAGAGGACAATCTTTGTGTAGTTACTTGGAGAAGTTTAGTCTGGGATACAAAACCTTCCTAGGCTGTAAGTAAAGATGTGGTAGCTCACCTGTAGCAAGTCCCATGTTGCTGTATCTGCTGTGTTGCTATGGGACTATCAGTAGTCTTATTGGATGGTTCAAAGTAAGCTCAGATATACCTATCTGAATTGAAGACCTACTTTTTAAACTGTCGTATTGACCTGCACCCTGTTTTATTTCTAAAATACCATGTATAATTCTGTTAAGGTGGAGAGTCCGTGAAAAATCACTCTCTGAATGTGTTAGTGAATATTGGAAAAATATTTATTTATACAATGGCACACAGGCTTTGCGGGTACTTAATCAGACAGAACACTTTTTAGAAGCACAGTGACAAAAATAGACATTCCATTGCATGTACTGTCTCCAGAAATCATAGAATCGTCGAATGGTTTGGGTTGGAAGGGACCTTAAAGATCCAGTTCCAACTCCCCTGCCATGGGCTTAATTGAGAAACTTGAAGTAAGCATTAGAGGTTAGTATTTTCTCAGGGACCTCACCATAACTTGTGGGCAGAAAAGCATTTTCTTAATGGCTCTATTACAGCAGAGGAATGTCATGTTTTATTCTCTGTTCTAGAGATGTAAGATCCTTCTCTTCCCACATCTAAAAAGCCTTTCTGGTTTTGGATTACTAAATTCCCAAATCTGAAGTCATTAATGCAGTGTAACAGCTTTCAATTTGGGAAGATAAATATAAACAATTTTGAATTATTTTAATTGTCTTTTTATTGACTTTTCCTCCTAAGTCAGCCTAAGGTAGAAAATTATCATATGATACCTGTTGTATCATAACCTATGATAAAAGAGTGTCCTGAGCCCATTCAGCACCACTCAACAAATCTATATGAAACAAGATTTTTGTAAAAGCCAAAATAGATTCCTCACTGCAAACAAACGTAGCACCTAACCTGTGCTAACATGTTCTAAAGTAACAGGAACTTAAATAATAACTAGAATAAAAATAGTATTATAATAATATGAGTGGGAATCTAAAGGAAACTAGTGGATGTAGAGTTTGTAAAATATAGAAAGGATCCTTTTTCACACAAAAGAAAGTAAGCAGTGAAATTCCTAACCTCAGTGTTTAGGTTTAGTATTGAACATGCAAAAAATTGCTTGTGATTCTAAAAACCTTCTGAGACAAACTTCTGAGAGAAAAATATTAAATAAAAATTTACTGCTTTGGCTCAGAATGTCCCCAAAGTACCGATTGCTAGGAGGTGAAAGACTGTTCTGAAGAAATACCCATATATGATATATAATCCTTCTGAAGCATCCTTATTGTCTGTAACAGAAGATGGGATGGGGATTAGATAGATTTTGGTATATCTGTTCTTCTGTTGATACACTGCTGTAATATCATCACTTTGACAGTACTGGTCTTTTGTCACAGAGTAATTCTTCTTACAGTTGTTAGTCTCTGATATTTGCACGAATATCAAGGACATCAGTCTTCATAGTTAAAGCTAATAGTTGGTATTTATGGGCATTACTGTTATTTCTGTTATTGCCTCCTCATTTTCTGCTTGTGTACCCCTGTTTACCGAGCTTACAAAACTATTTTTGAGTTTTAATTAGCTGAGTGTTAAGATTCTTGAGTAAAAGAACAGAGAAACTATACTGAAAGGGCTCTGTTTAATGATTTTTATTTAACATTGTGCTCCTTAATTTTCATATTTGCACTTATTACACAAAGTACAAGTGCTGTGCAAAAACAGTGATGAAGAAGAACGATATATACCAGCAAAACATCTCTCTGGAGGAAATGAAGGAATGTTTGCAAGGGAAACTTCAGTTATAAGCTGTAAATCTGAGGAGAGTATAATTAGCATCTGAAAAGCCTTTCAAGCAAAAACATTTGTATAGTATTAATCTAACTATCATTATGTATGATAGCATTACATTGACATGCCCCTAATCATACATAATAATTATTCTGACTTTTAGCCATCTCAACTTATTATATTGTCCTTCTTCAGGGTAATCCCGAATCAAAATATGAAGTTTCTTGTATTTTGTACTCAAGAGATGAATACACTTGTGGACATCTAAAAAGAGAGGGGCATTGCTGCATTAGAAGCTCTGAAAAGTGGTGTCAACCCTCACAGATATTTTACTTCAGGCACTCCTTGTTTTGAACTTGGTGAAACAGTTTGAGCAGCCTAATTATGCATGCGTGGTATCTTTTCAATACACAGTTGAATGGAAACCTTCTGTTCTTTAGATAATTCTCATATGTAAGACTTTAGCTGTAGCAATGGCAATTTTCCTAAAACAAGCATGTATATACTGGAACACATACTCATCCTCATAACAAAATGAAACAAAATGTATTGCTAGATACAGAGAAGGGAGAAAGATATCTAAATGAATCACTATTTGAAAGAGAAATGTCAGCTGTGGCTCTGAAATGATCCAAGCTTACAGACTTGCAGTGCTGGTAGCCCACTCTGAGCTGTTCCAGATCTGGAGGCAGGAGACACACCTGGATGACAGCCCTGTGAAACCTATTAGTTCTACCCTAAAAGCTTTGACTTTTTGTGCTGGTGGAGTTGACATGAGAGCTCTGTGACTTCAAAGGATGCAAAGTAGTTCTGCTGCCTGGTATAAAGGAGTAAGAGCTTAAATGAGTAGACTTTATACTGGGAGAACACGGTGAGATTGTTGTCATCAGGAAGTGACATTCAAGTCATAACATTGGCTAGTTCTGTGCCCAAGGCTTGCATCGTGTCTCCCAGGTTGGTCTCTGGACTTGGAGGGAAGCAGTGTGTCTGGAAGGTTCATTCTTGAGAAGGAATGGAAGCTCTTCCCCTTGTAAGGATTACATTTAGCAGTTGTAACTAATAAAACCAATTAGCGGACATCATCAGCATAACTTGATATGATTTTCTTAGGCTAGGAATTTTGAACCTATCCAATACAGTTTTGCATTATCCAGATACAAATCAACAAAAGGAGGTTCACTATACAAGTGCTTTCAAAACTCAATGCAAAAAAGAAAATATCTTGCCTTTTCTGCTAATATTTGCTTTGTTCTGTTCCACTGCAATGAAATTGTTAACTCATTTCTTGCCCTGATCTTTCATAAGATGATGAATTAGAACCCAGTCCTAAGACTTTCCTAAAATGCCAGAATATTCAAGAAGACCATCAAAATTATTTTGATTTTAGAATTAGAGTGAATTTCACTTTTGGAGTAGTCCTGTGTGACACATTTGATGCCATTTATGGAGGAACTGCTACAATTTCTGTTTCTTGCCCTGTTAAACACTACATCACCCTCAGAGAAGGGCACAACCTGTGCTGTAGTAATAATGAGACAGGTTTTTTTTTTCTTCAGGAAAGCAGAAGGCTGTCCTTTTCACATAAGATGTATAAAACAGTCTCAAATAGAACTGATTCCCTCTTGTTACTAAATATTAGTAAATTAATATTAATAGGCTATGTAGTTCAACATTTCTTGTTATGTGAAAGTCAAGTGAAGACGAATGCAAAAGTAAGTATTGACAAGGAGAGGTGATGACTGGATGGGTGAGGAACTGTTGAATGTACTCAATAGCTTTGTGCTAGTGGAAGGTCTTTTCGTGTGGTAATAAGGTCAAAAATATGTGTATGGAAAAAGAAGGAAGTAGCTGATGGGCTGGAAAATGAATACAGAGAAAGCTTCCCAGGCAGTAGAGGATTACTCTTCCTTTGTAATCTACAGTAACCATCAGCTTCTTCCAGTGCAGACAACAGAGGCCACAGTGATGGAACTGGCTAGGTAGATGTTTCCAGGTGTGCACTTATCCCTGTAGCTGTAGGTCGTGTACAGCTCCCACAGGTACCCAGGAGAGCTGCTTTTTCAGTGGCTTTTAGCCTTTGGTATCCTTACACTGAGCACGAGAGCCACACTGTGACACTGAACATATGGACTTGCTCTACAAGAAGCTGCACTTCGACACAGGTGAACAGGGTGTTTTATGTGAGAGGAAGAGGTGGTTATGGGTACATTTTATTTATGTGCAGTGTATATCGACCCTTGAAGTGTATCAGCTAAGCTGATCTGTGTCAAACACAGGCTGATTGGGTAAATGGCAACAGCAGAATTAGTAGATTTTCTGAATAGTTTTACTTTAGTTCTCTCCACTTTTTTTCTGCTTCCTTCGTCTGCACCTTTATCACACTAAAATGAATCAAAATGCCAGCTGCTCATTAAAGAATGAGTATGCCTGTGGCAGTCCAGGGTTTCAGAAGTGCTGGGAGCCTGTGAGTTTACAGGAATTGCAGGTGATCCGCACATCTGAAAATTCAGGGCTTAGGTTTTTACCAGAGGTTTGTCTTAAACTTTATGCAGCTTGGGTAAAGGTACTGAAAAAGCTAAAGCATGCATTCCTGTGCAAATGGAGAACAATGTTTTCATTATGTACACTCGAGAGAAATATTTCAGAATGTCATACTGAGAATAAAATCCTTCGAATTGTATTTACTTGCAATTTATTTACATACATCAGAATAGATCTGCAGGTCTAACCCCTGCAAACCTGCAGCTCATGGCCTGAGGATAGATCCTGGCAATGTGGAGCCTCATTATGTGCTCAGACACTGGTTGACACAAACCTCTTTGAAGGAGTGAATTTTATAGAGACAATAGAGACATACAGGTCTGAGATTTTAGCACTTGTGAAGGACATCAAAGGGAATTGTGCTTTGAATATAAGAAGTTATAAAGTGCTATGGATGGTGATTTGAGTGTTGGAAGCTTTTTATGAGTGTTCAAAATTACTGATGATATTTTTGATAACTGGTAGCTATTTCTGACTACTTAATCTCTTTCAGGAGAATGGAAAAATAGAATGACACACAAAAATCTGTTTAATAGATTTTAGCTTTGTTCCTGCTTTTTAAGAAAAATTAATTTGTGCTCTGATGAGGAAATTCTAGAGAGGCCCACATAGAACAAAAAAATTCTGTCCTTTGTTCTGTAAAGCATATAGAGAAAAAAACTTCCCTAAGTATTCATTTGTGGAACAAGGGGCAGAGATCTGTGGAAATATACTGCATACAGTCCTCTCATTAAAAGCTTGATTGCAGACTATATAGAGCTTTTAGTTTCTACTAAAGTTTGAGTGGTTTGCTAATTTATCATCATTTTTTTGGTAGCTGTGTAAGTGTATAACAATAGTAACTACCAAAGGATCATCACAGAGTTTAGCGGGCCTGTCTGTGCAGGAAGACTGTGACAGTATGGGTATGACAGGGGGTGGTATTACACAGTGCTGCTTCACTTGATTGTATTTGCAATATTTTCAAAAGTGCTAAGCTCACTCAAAATTTAAAAACAGAATTTTAAAAGATTCTGTTTCAGTCAGTGCATTTATTTATGAAAGAAGGAAGTATCTTCCACAAGCAAGCCTCTGCCCGGGTGCATTTATAAATAGGAAGCAACACAACTGATCTTGGTGTATAAAGCAAGAGCCATTGGCTGTGTAAAGTCCATGCCATGTATTTACTGAATGCTATAAGGGAAGTACTAACATTAAGGGCAGTATCTCTAACAACCCCCAAACCTTCTGCCAGCAAAAAATAAAAAGCTCATTTTCATAAATTTACACAGAACACAGCCTTTATTTATGATGATGTTTCTGGTAAAAGGCCTTGATTTATGAGAGATCCCACTGTGGTTGTTTTGTTGGGTTTTTTTCAGTTGTCTGGCGAACTGGTAGACAGTGTTGGAGACAAATAGAGACATCAAGGTGTTTCTGGACTGGAAAGTCCAGAAAGTCTGCCCCTTTAAGAGTCTAAGCTTTCTTATCACAGTCTCTATGATTTAGACTGACAGTACTTTGATTTTTAAAAAATGATTGAAAAAATAGGATTTCCTTCTATAGTGAGGATTCTTTATACTGAAGTGAACCTATGAACCCCATCTCTTCTGCAGTGATGTCTAAAAAAATTCTCAATTTCTTAAATACTTTTTAAAGTGCTACAATTAGATGCCAGTAGGGTGCAATTTTAAAGATAAATTGGGATGGAACTGTAGATAAAAAAGTTCTAAAGAAAGAATAAACAGAAGCATGAATAGTAAAAGGAGGATGAATACCAAATGAATAATAAAATATTTAGTGCTTTTCAATTAACTGTTCAGACGATTAGTATACTAGTATATTGTATCATAAAAATCATGTCTATTAATTTTTTGCAGCCATTATCGTGACTGTAATTTACTCCCCTCAAATCGTTAACAATGCTATTAAAAAGGTGGATGTAGATGAATGTTCTGGGTAGTGTGCAGGAAATAAATAGAATTATGGCTGAGGGTCAAAAATGAAGCTAAAACCTAACAGATTTTAGAGGACAGAGGTGGGGGACTGGAAGAGAACAGAGACCTGAAAGGAAATAAAATGAGAAGGAAGGAATGCAGCAAAACCCACGATCTGGGTTTTTCCTTATAGTAGGTGAACTGCTTTTCTGTTACGATTCCTTCTCTCATCCCCCAAATACTGCAGTTTTATCTTAATCTTGAACAAGCCTTCATTTCATGAATGGTACAGTCTTTTGGAATCACACAGCTCTCCTTTGCAAAGAAAATATTTATGTACATCGTGAAGGAGATAAAGAAGTGTATGAAGAGTCCCTGGGGTCTTGTGTGAAGCAATGAAGCATCCTTGTTTCAGGTTACAATGGCAGCTTGAGGGCAGCATTTCCATCCAGAAGAAAATGGCTGTGACTTCATAAATAGAGGCCTTCTTGGAAAATGAGATAAAGTGTGTAACCAGGAATGTGTTAACCAAAGAGAGAAGAGAAACATCAGCAAAATGAAAATAAACAGTTGACACACAGTTGGGAAAAGGTTACCATTAGGAATTTCTTTGTCTGAATGGATGTTTTGTTGTATAAATAGATGTGTTTTTATCATGGTATTAGCTACAAGTATTAATTAATATTGAAAAAAATTTACCTGGTGCTTTTCACACCTTAGAATGGCAGTCCTTCACACAGCTGCCAGGATGCACTGAGTCAGAGTTTTGTGTTTATGTTCCAATCTTATGCTCAAGTAACAGCTAATTAGACCATGCATTTAAAATGAGATCTTTCTTTCTATATTTTTTTTACATTGCAATTTTGAGTAGAAAGGTTGAGCTGGTACGAAAGAGGTAGTAGTGATGCTTTGTGACTGACAAAGCACATGATATTATGACAATAGGTTTTGCAGGTCCAGCACCTGTTTATAAACTCAGACTGGGTAAAAGTCACCTGCTGGCAGAAAGAGGTGCTGGCCAGCCTAGCAGACAAGTCCTTACTCTATGCAATAAGATGGCTGAAGGATATGGGCTGCAGCATGGCAGTGTGATGACTCTCCAGTGTTTGTGTCCTGCCTCCCCTCACACACCTTGATTGACATAACAGCAGTAGAAGAGTATCTCTAGAGATATTCAAACTCACCTGTATGCAGTCCTGTGTAATGTCTTTTAGGTGATCCTGCTTTAGTGGGAGAGTTGGACTGGATGATCTCTAGAGGCCCCTTCCAACTCTGATAATTCTGTGATTCTGGAGGGTGAAGAATGATTGATAACCACAGGTGCATGACATCTTTTTCTCACTATGTGTTTGGCATTCTGTTTGGTTGGTTTTGAGATGTGCAGATTTCATCTCACTACTTGTTTCACAGGTCAGGCTCATGCATTTCCTCAGACATATCTGAAGGGTTGAAGGTGCTAAATAGTTGATTTTCTCACACTTGGGTATGTGCTTTCAGTAATTTCATTGAGAAATGTTAAGGGACTTATTACACTGCATTACAGTGTGCTTAGCTCTTCAGAAGAAAAATACCTGACTGCCTATTTGGTATTTATTTTAACAACAATTACAATTATTATACATTATTTCTGTATTATTTCACAGGAATCAATATATTTAGCATAAATGTATATATAGCAAAACATGACATAATGAGAGGGAACTTATACAAAATTTTTCTCCTCCGCAAGGCTAGTCATAATCGAACACCAGCACCATGATATAATATCCATCAGCTGCTTCCCAGGATGCTGCATAAGAGCCAGTCACTTCCTTTAAGATCTTCATACAGCAGCAGTTTAGAGAGCTACAGATGTAATTGGGTTATCTGGTCCTGAACATGCTCAGTTGTGTCAGCACCTAATGAAGTAGTGACTAACTAGATTAAAAGATCTCCAGAGAAGAGATTTTTTATTTTTAGAATGACTGTGAGAGCTATTAGTAAGTATATGCTGTGTAATTTTGTGTTTTCTATCCTATGACTGTTTCCTTACCTCCTAAAGGTACATTAATCCACAACTGTCCCTCATTCTCAACTGCTTTCATAATGAAACAGGGTCAGGTGGTAAGTGCAAATATGAAATAAAGGGGCAATAAAAAATTAACATGACATACAAAAGTCAGCCTAACTTCTATTGAGTTTGACATTCAATATCTGCTCTCAAAGAGCCTTACTTTCTGTCTTCTCATCATTTCATGCCTCAGCTGCCATCTTTGTGTAAAAAAAAAAAGAAGGGACAGCATTCAAGAAATTCTGAATTATGATGATTGTGAGTCATTGTTCTAACACCTTCCTGTAGCAAATAAGAAATATGAGAGAAAGGGGATTTTTCTGAATGTCAATAAGTTCTTTCAACAATTCATCTGAACCCTTTCTTCTGTTAGCTCTTCTTGTAAACTATAATCTCACTCATGGATGTTAATAGTGGCAGATTTTTGTCATCCTGCATAATTTAAGTTACATCTCAGGTGATGTAAAATCTCATTAGTGTGTTCTGAATAGGCCACCAGATAAAAACTGTTCTGTTCATATGGAAATCCAGATATTGCTCCAAAGAGACTGAAAGGAAGAATCACAATAGTGAAATAACCACTTCACAAAAATTCAAAGTATGAAGAAACAACAAAATGGAAGAAATCTAGAAGCCTCGCTATCATCTGATGATAGGAATAGATAGAAATACCTTTTGGACCTTTCAGTAATTGTGTAGCATCAACATTAAACAGTGAAGTTTGCTCGAAAATAATCTTTTAACACTATGTAATAACACTGCTTAGGCTGAGAGGGAGCTCTGAGCTTGTTTTAGAGCTCTAGAGTTACTGCAGCTGGCATGGTGTCATCATGTAATTGCATCCAGCTGATTTCTTTGCTGTTATCCCGGCATTTGTTAAATAACTCAAAACAGAAAATGACAAAATGGTAGAACTCCTTCTTTCCTGCCTTCCCCATAACATATATTAAGGTTGCCCTAATATATGGCAGCATTATATATAAGGCTGCTTGATGGTTCTTGTGTTTATTTTTTGAAAATGCTTGTGATTCTTTCTTGGCCTAGAAATGCCACTAAAAGCAGTTAGTTTCATCTTTGTTTGCCTTTTAGTTGTTCTTTTTTAGGTTTTTTTGTTTGGTTGGTTGTTCAGTTGTTTTTTTTCCCTCCCCGTAAAAACAGAGACATACAATTAAAACACCGTTTTTTATTTATAAACCTCATGCCTAACTTGCCATAAGCATGTCTTTAGTATTATATGAAATATTGTTTGCATTTTTTGGTCTACTGCTTGTTTTAATTTGTATTTAAATATGTTGCACAGTAGAAAGCCACACATTTCTTGCTCTCTGCTGTAGCTGGAGTCACATTCAGATAAGGTTCATGGATGTTTATCCTTGGGATTTTGGCTTCGCCAGAGAGGGGGGTTATTCACAGAATTTAAATGTGGAGTTCACTGGCTGTTAGAAGCTCAGTGACATTTGGAACAAAAAAATTTGATTCTGGTCCACTGCTATTCTTAATTTTGCTTTTTAATTTTAAAAGTACTGCCACTGTAATAAATGTGTTTCTGATGAAATGATTCCTGGTATCACCCACCTTACTCTTAACTTCCTCGAGTGGCAAGAACGGCCTGAAGCAAGTGTCACTTCACATTTCAATTGTAAGACTGATTTTAATAGCAGTAGGCTGAAACTTCATGCAGATCTGCAAATTTAGTCTGTTTAGAGTTGGTCAAATAATTACACTTCATCTTAGGTGCCACACAAATGTCTTTTTTCTGTGATATTTCTCTTTAATATATTTGTGTTTAAAAAACCTGCTAATTCCTCTAAGGCACTTTAGCCTACATTACACATGCACTGATGGTTATTTCAATAAAACAATTTCAATGTGTTTTGTCAAGTATACATACCACAAAGTGTGGCTCAACTACATAGGAAGACTATGCTAAAAGATAGGGTGATTAAATGGAGACCATTGGAAAAAAGTGTAAGGTCATGGGAATAAAAAGGGGAACGTGTTTCCTGGAGGCCAGTAGCACTGCTACTAATAATATGCAAACTTCAATGCGTTTTACTTTAAATATGACATGATGTAGCATTTATCCAGGGACAACAATTTTGAGACTTAGGATGTTATGGAAGGAATATGTCAGCCTTCCATAACAGAAGAGAGACAGTAGGGGTAACCATTAGTTTAAGGAAGAATTGCTATTTTGACTTCTTTCTAGGTTTTGACAGGTAAAGGTGATTCTGAATAAAGTACCTTTTCTTCTTTGTGGAGTGGTGTGTTCTCTTCTGGGTCTTATATTCCAGGAAGGATTTACCGGGTGCATTTCTTAAACATGACTGTGCATAAAACATATGCAGATCAAGGGAAAATAAATTGCTTAAATCTTAAATTAGATCTACATCCTTGCTGCTGTTAGGCATAAATCTTTCTGCATATAGGTCTAAACAACTGGTTGTAATCAGAACAAATGATTCTGGAGTGATAGTTAGGAATGCAAAGCCAGGAAATGCCCATTTACATTCTGTTAATTTTAGTACAAAATGCAGACAGCTGTTTCCATGCATAAAAATATGTAAAATATGTGTTGTGTGGTGAATTGCAGTTATATGCAATAGTCATTACACAGGTGAGTGTTTTGCACCTCTGTACATTTTCCTACTGATACTGTCTTGTTATTGGGTTTCTCAGGAGAGGTAGGTTGAGTTCCAAGATTCCATTACGTTTAGGCTCTTAAATGATATTTGTCATTGTAGTTCTGGACTCAGCAGCTCATCAAGGAATGTAACTAATATCTGTCACATTGGTCATTCTCTCACCTCTCCCCAGGGAAGAAGCATGTCCGATGTATCGGTTTGATAGAGATTTAAGTTTATATTTAAACTCTCATGTTGTTATTGACTTATTTTAAGGACAGCAAAATAAAAAAAATGTGCCTTGCACTGTGAATGGCACAAGCTTTGCAGAGATCCTTAGCTGTGGGAGCTGACTCCATGCATTTGGATGAGCTGATAAAGTTCTGTCTTCTGTAGACAAACAACAATATGAGTTCCACTGTTTCAGAGGAATGTAAGAGTTAAAAGCGTTTTTACTTGAGCTTGAGATGTTTTTTTCTAATATTCTCTGGGTCCATCCTGTTGAGGAAATAAAGTAAAGTATGTGGTCATGCCTGAGATGACTCTGATTGAGCTATCTCAGAACTTTTTAACATGGTCTGAAATTCAGTTGGAAACAGACAACATCGTTGGTATGGTTCTACTTATAGTGAGCTGAGGGAATTCTGTGATGGACTTCTATTGGGACCTTGGGCTACGTGATCTCTGGCTCTGCAAATAGCCATATGTATATGCAGACCCTGATAGCATCACACTTTGAATGTGGCACTTCACTCCTAGCCAGCTCCTTGCCTAATATTCACACAGAAGGAGCAATTTTTGTGGCCAGAAGAGGAGAGAATTTTATATGCAAATAAAGAAAATATTTTGGTTTATATTCCTAAGTACTTGTAGTAGCCAGTTGAAACCACTCTTACTGGGCTTATCTGTTGTGGTGAAAACTTTTGCAGCGTGATGGGAAATAACATTGAGGAGGGCATTACTGTACTCATTGCAGTAATTACATCTATAAAATTACAATCCAACCTTGTAAATTATTGTAGGATGAGTCATAAGTAGTGATAAGTTGTATAACCAGTCTTTGGTGAGTTGGTATTTGTAGATCAAATCCATAATCAGTGGATGATTTGCTCATAGAGGCAGTTTCTGGAAAGATCTGAAGTCAGAAGGAAAGAATTTCTGGCACTTGCATGATTACAGTATCAAGTCTATAATGACTACAGTAAAAGAGTGCTGCTTTATTTTAACTGTATGTAAAATTTATTTAGTGAATTTAAATTCTACAAAGGTTTTCCCATGAGTATCACAAACACAATAGCGGAATGTGCTGTTCTTGTGCTAATTCAAGATTATTTGATCTATATAGTGCCTCTATCAGCTAAAGAAGAACCTTTATGTACTGCTTGTTTGAGGATGACAGAATCTGCTGCACCTAAAATAGCCCATTTGGAAAAAGAGACCTCTTTCCCTCCAAAATAATTCTTGGTGCATTAGATAACCATTTCATAGGCATCCAAAAAAGAGAAAGACAGAAATCTGTCAAGAATGGACTAAAATAATTTACTGTGGAGTAGAAATTGAGTACTAACATATTAATATAGTTCACCCATTATACATATTAAAACTTGATAAAATAAAAAAGAGTAGTATTTTTCAAAGAATTTCAAAATTAAAAGAGCACCTGGACTAAGAATGAAACGGGAAAGTGTTTTACTATTATGAATAAATCTACTGTTACGATGCTGCAAGAATAAAGCACTTTCAGGAGTGAAGAAGTGTGAACACACCAGCAGCTCACTGATTCTTTCCTTGGCCAGTTTCATTCAAAAGTTTCTAAGAATGCCTGAACTTTTGATCCTAGGAAGCCTGTGAACTGTGTTTTGCTCATAGGAGTAGCATTATAGATGTCAATGGGGCTACTTACACCACTAAGCTCACTGTTAGGATAATTTTTAAGGAATTCTTGCCCAGATATTAATGTTTAATATGAGTTATTAACTAATTAATGTGCACTTTCGAATGGCATAACACTTCTGCAAATGCTTAAGACAAGCTCATAAATTTGCTGAGACTTTTATTTTATTATACAGTGATGCTATAATATAATTAGTTGTTTTCAGGTTTACACCACAGTCTTCAATATAGTGGTAATTTAATAATTTTATTTTAGGCTTGCGATAGTCTGATGTTGAAACCAATCAATGCTTAAAAAGTATTCTTAAAAGTGTCTATTTTATTGTGCACCCTGTGAGAAAGCAAGCACAATGGAAGGAAAACAGATCTATGGAAGCAGCTCAGTGAGATTTTTCATAAATATTCAAGTGTGCAGTTTTCAGCTTCTGGTTTGATTGCAATAGGGCTAAGGTAGAATCTGTGAAGTGCTCATTGGTGAAAATGCTACAGATCAAGACTGTTCAGATTATATTATTATAAAGCCAAGATTTATGGATGATTATTCTGCAGATCCTACAGATTCCCCCAGTGGACAATATATGCTAACATGCAAGTATGAACATGACACTTAATTTGAAATCTGTGCTTAGCATGGCTGGATGCTGTAGGCTGTTTTTCCTGTCCTTTTTTTCATTTCTCTGAAATAAATAACTAGTAAGATCTGGAAATATTGCTTGACTGGGCCTGAAGTTATGAAGTAACCTGAGAATAAGCAGTATATGAAGCAACCTTTGTTGTATATGGAGAACCTTTGAGGCTGAGGAGATTGACAGTTTCTTTCTTTGCAGGGCAAAGTACTTACGTAATTTTATATATATTTGCTGTTTTCTTGACCAATCCTGTTCTGTCATGTATTCACACTGGAAGGGGTATGAGCTTCTTACAAATATCCAAGGAGGTCTCATGCATCTATTTGGTTTTTCTGGTCATGAATTCCCATTTGAACACTCCTTAATTAACCTCTAGGATCTATGGAAGTTCTGCTGACAGTTGCACTGGGAGTATATCCCACTTTAGTTCCTCTCTTACTGAAGGCAGAGTGGCACCCATGAGCTGCATGTTAGCTTTCTTCAGTGACATTTCCAACTTTCTCTGTATTATTAGGGATATGTAGGAGTATCTTAAAAATTATCACCTAGCCTAAAGTTGTTTTGATCTTCAGAAAATGAGTATGCATACAACAAGGGCTATGGCTTGTTCCCATCGTCCGTTTCTACCATTACTTTCCCCATGAGAATTCTTCAGCCCACTGGAACTGAGGGAAAAAGTCAGTATTTCAGAGTTCCCAGATGTTTCTTTTTTTCTCCTTTGATTGTGGGATATGATATGCACAAGGAATGTCACTGTGCAGGGTCCAATGTAAATCACTGTGATGCAGAAAGACTGTCATATAATTTGGATTAATATAAATACTTAACTACAGTGTTTAAATATTTTAATTGTGTTGCGCTGTGCCAGGTGTGCCCTAAGTCCATATACGAAAGTGTAATACAACAGTTTAACAAAAGATTTGAACCTCAAATATCTTGTTGTACCCCCAAAGTTGGCCCAGACACCTGCATGAAGATCCAATTCACAGTCCTCCCATAGAGAAAACCTTATTGGAGAATCGTAGAAACTTGTAATTTGACATAGATTTATCCACAACTGGGTTTTCAACAGCATAGAGCAGGATATTTTTTAGGAATTAGATAAAAACAATAAATGCATCTGAAATAGACCACATTATATATTGCCACGTGCTTCTAAATGTGTTTAACATGTTACAGGCTATTGCCATTTTTATAGATTTCTTAGCTAAAACAAGACTGATATCAATGGGAATATTTAGTGTTAAAAGTGCAGAATTATGAAAAGTGCAAATTATGAAGTTTGATTTGATTTACACAAGCATAAATGCAAAATGACCCTGCTTTCACTAAAGGAATTGTACTGGATTTACAGAAGTATAAAGAAGATAAGAAACTGGCCTGGGATAGGCCCTTTAGCAATAAAATAAATCCACTTATTGGGTGAAAATATACAGTAGTAAGAGATATTAAGGAACTAGAGGCCCTGAGAGAGCCTCCTGTCTAGGGTGGTTTTCACCTGTTTCTGTAAAGAAATTTAAAACCTTGAAAAAAAGTGTGAGCAAAAATTTGCCAAAGAGAAGAAGAAGCAGAATGTATAGCAGCCCAACCTGTTTGCTATATTGCTTAAATCACTAATATCCATGGAGTATACGATCTATAAAATTATACTGCCATTTTAGTGTACAAGTGACAAGGAGTTCCTTTATCTTGTAATTTGTTTTAATACTAAGTTAGTGTCAATCTTGCTTGGTATTAATTTTTTGTGGAAATTCTGTGCTCTTTCATCCTGTATAAAATTTTTTAGAGACAGCTTAAAACCTTAGAAAAAGGTGCTATTACACAGGTGATAGTCTTGAAGTCTCATGGACATGGGAAAATTCTAAGTTTGTGGGAAAATGAAAAGATTTTTGCATGGATGTCAGAGTCAGATTGGGATTCTAGATCTTGAAAAATAACCACCTCTCCCTTACTATTATGAATTTAATTTTAAATGATTGTCTTTCTACAGAGATAAATGAAAGTACCAGTAAGAACAGTAATACAGTAGTCTGGCTGGCACTCCACTTTTGTTCCGGTAGGTACAACCATCTGGAGTAGACACTTCCAGGATTGATAGCAAACTTCAGCTGTTCAATAGAACTGGCTATACCAGTCCATCTTTAGTGAAAGGCACTATTAATAGCCAGGTAAAAGCATTTGTGTATTAGAAGATTCCAGTTATGCTGATATTGTGTCAGGAAGATATCAGTGTTCTATCTCAGCTTGCTATTAATGATTGCTAATATAGTACTTGCAGGATAATAGATGAGGAAGAATGGGTTACAAATTTATAAATCAATCAAAGTTTTTGGGATACATTTATATGCTTTTGCGGCTTGTTAAATCACCAAAACCCTCAGATTGATTTTTACTTTAACAATCAATCCTCTCTACCTCTTTTAACGTGCAGTCAAGAGTTAGCTTTTTCTAACTATAAATATTGAGAAGAGCATTATGACACCAGCACTAAGATTTATTGCATTCTGATGGCTGAGCTGAAAGGATGTATATACTATACCACTGAAGTGTCAAGATGAGAAGGTTGATTAGTTGGAAAGAGTTTGTTTTACACGGCAGAAATTCATCTATATGTTCATCAGCAGATAGGCAGCAGAAATTCATCTGCACAAATGTTTATGCTCACAGATGGTCTGATATCAGCCTCCACATAGGGTAACATTTGAGTTTGTATTGGGAATGCTTACAACATTATCTGTGATGAAGCTACGGCGGTGCACAGGTGACTGTCACATCTAAGGCTGTACAGGTACTCAAATATTCTTCGGGTTTCTGGTAACCAGTAAACGACCCTCAGAGATTCAGGCATCTGTTCACACGTTTACCCAAAAGGTGAGGTTCCAAACTAGGAAGTCTTTTAAGGGAAGCAAAGCAAGTAAGTCTCTGGATGTAAGCAGCTAGTAGCTTTTAAGTTACAGGCAACTTTCATATTTGAATGCCATCCAGCAACTATATAAAAATTTGACAGGAGTTTTGCAATTGAGACATATGTAGTCCTGGAATAAATCTGACACATCCTGTGCAATTAATACAGCTTACAAAAAGAACACATTTTTATTAGGTATGTACCAGTTTACTATGAAAAACTGATCTGTGCAGTATTTGGAGAGCACATCATTGTAAGTAAGAAGTTATGCCAGTCCCCTGGACTTTGGCTGAGGAAGGAGATTTTGAAAAACTGGAGGCTGCCAATCATTAGTGGGGATGTTCTTCAGTAGCTTGTACAAGCATCCCATGTAGCTCTACATGATGATTCCATCACTGGCAGCATCTAAGCCATGCAGAATCTTGCAGTGTGTGGAATGTCTCCAGCTCAGCTGTATGCAGCTGGTAAAGTGCAGCAGCAATCTGAGCTGTGTTGCATTAAGTGGCTGCACAAGCATGGCCCATTGCAATTGTGCTGGGAATGTCATAGTTGAGCTGCTTTTGCTTTAGCTAACTTGATTTACTTCTCAAGTGGAACAGACAAGCAGCATATATACATATATATGTCCAGTTTATAAGTGCTAAGCTGACCCTATTATTTGCAGGTGTCTCACATATCTTTCATCTTAAACCATTTTGATTAGAAAAAAACCTTGTATTATGTTAACAGAATACTTATTAAAAGGATTAAAAATAGGCTAATGACAGGTATCAAAATATACTTGTGTATTGGGAGAGATGAATTTGTTAGATTTATTTCCATCAGAGCTCCCCAGGGATCTAGGTTTGTTTCAATACTAATATTTTCGTCAAAAAAACCTAGACAATGCTGAAAAGTCTGTAGATGAAACAAACATTACTGAGTTAGCAAAAATAAAGAAAAAGCACTACTGTTAAATGGATCTGGGTGACCTAGTGACATGGTCCGACCAATGATGTTGTTTCCAATTACACACTGGTGTCACTATAGACACTATACAACAGATGCTTACTATAATACAGCAAAATATGTTATACCTAGAAGTTAGGAACACAGGCAGTAATTCTGTCTTAGAATAATGTAGTACCTTATGAATATTCAGTTCAATATGTACTGTCAATGTTGTAACTAAAAGAGGCAAACTTGACTGTATGAAAAGTATCTGTAGAAGTAAAGAAGTACAACCAGAACTGGCAAGATCACTGATAAGGCTGTGGTGTTTTCTTGCAAGTATTCTTCAAGAGGGACATGTGGAATTAAGAGGGCTCAAATGCAAGCTATGAAAATTATGCAGGATAGAAGACTGCATATTCTTATTCTTCTAGGATAGAAGCAAGGAGTTCTACTTACACACCAGCTTGAAGATAAGGTGAAAAATTACATGGATACCTTTCTATGGGGGAAGAAAAAATTATAATTAGGCTATCTGTCCTGCTAGAAAAGCATAACAAGATGGAATAGCTGGAAGCTGTGAGAGTAATGAGATGCAGAAAGTGCTTCCCGGGTGAGGTGGTGGACTCACCATTACTTAGATTTTTAAGGAAGGGGTACATATTTTATATATTTTATTAAAAAAAAAAAAAAAAAAGTAATCCAGCTCCAGTAAGAAATTTTGTACCTGTGTGTTTATAGGGTCAGGAATGTGGGAGTGGTAGTGGAAGTGGATTGCTGGAGGTTTCCAGTTATCTTTTCTGTCCTTAGAGTTTGTAAATCTGAGTTCCTCCTTTCTTTGGGTTGTAGCAAGAAATGAAATACTTGCATTGATCTCTCTGGCATGTTTTTGCATTGTTTTGTTACACGTATATATCTGCATTAAGACAACAGTTATAAAGAGTTATGAAGCTTCATCATCAGCCAGTCAAGAGGGAATTTCCCCAGACTTCAAACTGAATTTATAGCTCCGAGGATTTTGTTTGCAGCTTCCTCTAAGGGAGGAGTTTGACCATAACTGATATGGGACACCAGATAATGTGAGACAGTGTTCTCAGTCATACAGAGAAACCCCTTAGATGTGGCTGACTTGTCTTGCTCACGTCCTTGTGTTAGGCTGAGTGCTGTCTGGGAGGGAATACACCTGCAACCCAGATGGGGGAGGCCCTCAGTTGTGGAGGTGAGAGTTCATTTGCTGAGATCACTGGAGCAAATCTCACTTCATCAGTTTCCTGGTTGTGTTGAAGTTTTGCCTATTGGACTTTTATTTGTGCTCCTTTACCTTCTGCTTCAACAAGTAATTTAATACCCCAATGGGACAAAATATTTTCGTTGAACTTGAAATTTTGGGAATTGGTGTGGGCCGTCTGAATGAAATAAATGGTTTCTGATTAACAGATTCCCAGATGGAAGCCTCTAATAATTCTTTCAACCTTTGAACTATAAGATTCTTAAATATAGAATTTAATGGATTTTACTTGGGGCTCTGCTTAACAGGGTTAGAGTAGTGGTTCAATTTTCTCCTTAGGTTGTCTTTAAAGATACTCTTAAAACTTTAGTGATTATTATTGTCCCACTAAAAGCCTCTGAAAAATCCTGCACCCTTCTCCTGGAAACTGTCAGCACTGGTTTTACTTGGTGAGAAGTGTCAGTAAAGACAGATGTCAGAGCTCCTGCTGGACAGAACGGACTCCAGACTGTGCCTGAGCAAACTGCAAGGAAGGGGTTTGGGTACACAAACACTCTGACAGCTGTGCCAAAGAAAAATTCCTTTGGTCATTGGATGTCATTGGTATGTGAAGTACAAATAGGCCCAGGGTAGCATCATTGCATTCTCTAATTTTATTGGGAAACTGTTCAAAATGTAATTCTGGTGACTGCTGAACCATTCAGTCTGCTGAAGTACATGTTCTAGCAACATTCAAAGACAAATGACATTTGACGTTCCCCGTGTCCTTTGGTTCCTTTTAACTTTGCATTATGAACACAACTTCACAATGGTAGTTGTCTGTGTCAGGTATTTAAAAAGGATCCTTTTTTTTTTTTTTTAACAGAAAGAGTGAGTGTTGTGTGTGGTACAGTTTTTATATTCCTTAGAAAGTTAAAAACAGTGAAAGAAACACTGCAAAATTTGGGCATTTTTCTAAGCTGTTGCCCTCAGATACGAAATTTTCCAGCTGTTATAAACTGACCCCTGGTTTCTCTGTAATTTACTGATCCGGTTTAATGCTAGAAACATGGTTTGGGCACAATTCATCCTAGGCAATCTTCTGAAGCTCATTTTCAGATGATTTGGTGAATAATATATTCTGTTTGCACTACATTTTATAGCTGGAATACAATCTTCTCTTCACTATATGCATGAGAACAAGGCTGGTTGTGCAAAAGTGTTTTCTATTATTTTTTGAGTTTTGTTATTTGAAATGCCACACTTTTTTTCACCTAAAAGGTGTGCCAACCATTTGTCAGAAACAGAAACATGTGATTGCATTTACTAGACACAGGATAAGTAACGAGTGGTGCAAAATTTTTTTTTAAGTGATACACAAAGTCAGATATGTTTATAGTCCTCTTTGAATACATTATGAGTAGCTACTGAAAGTGCAAATCAATTTTGCAAATCTAGAAACTGAAAAAAAAAATCCTGGTTGGATTATTTTTACTGTTCCCTGTCTGTGTATCACTGTGATAAAAATCAGCTGTAGTGCAGCTGTTTCATTCTATACACATACATTATAGAAAACAGGATAGCCTTTCTGAAAAATGCTTCGCCGTTTCACTGCTTCCTTGTGTTTTATTGATAAAATATTTTGCAAATTCCTGACTGTGCAATGAAGTTGATTAAAAAAAAAAAAAAAAGTTCTGTACAGAGGAAAAAGTGCCTCACATAAAAAGGGATCAACTAAAAATTTTTTTTTTTTTTTTTTTTTTTTTTTTTGTGTAATACCCATAAAAGTTTACTTTTGCTTTTTCCTGGACTTTTTTTGCTTTTCTCATGTTTTCAGTTCCAGACTCCCAATAAGGAATGTTTAAGCTGTTTTTCCAGCTCTTGTACTTTCATTTAGGCCAAGAGATTCAGCTGCATCTTTTGCCCCAGGCATTTGTCCCACTTTCCTTTGACAGAATAGAAAACCACATTTGTAGTATTCCTAAATAAATTATACTTTTCCAGGCTTAAAACACTTTGACATATCAACAAAACAGTAGCAGAAAACTAATTCCTTCAAAAAACATGAAAAAAGGAAGTTGAGTGAGATGGTGTAATTAATCTTGCAATAAAAATAATTGTTTACAGTTAAAATTAATGTAACATGCATTCCTCAGCAGATAATAAATTATAGGTTTTCTCATTAGCATTTGAATTGATTTCCTCTAATTTCTGAGGAACACAGGAGCATGTGACTAGATTAAGTTTAATTGGACTACAGCTGGCGCTGATTGTGGGTGGATAGGGTGGGGGTTTCTGACTGATTTGGCACCTTCCTGCATTTTGTTTCATTGTCTGTTTATTCCCGTTCAGCTTTTTCGGTCTAGATTATAAGTCACTATGAGAAATATTGGAAAATTAAAATGGAAAAGAACCCTCTGATTTGTGTGCACAGAAAAATGTAGGTCAAATATTTATAGAAGGTCTGTGATGTCAGCTAGGGAGCAGGCTGAAAGCGAGACAAACCCCACACTTCAGAGCCAAACGACTGTGCAGTATGACCTGCAGATGATACAGACATTATCAGAAGAGCAGTTTGTGAATCTTGCTACAACAGGCAAGATTCAGCAAGGAGCTGCTGAGGAGCTCTCTGCTGCTTCCTCACTCTGAATGTCACCAGTGTCACAGGAGAGAGCTGATTGACACCTCTCTGACCTTCCAGAGCTCAGTCCAGTGTTTTAACTGAAAATGTGAACTGGAACAGCTGGGGCAGGAGTACACATTCTCTGCACAGCTGTAAGCTTTGTTAGATGATGAGATTTTGAAACTATGCTGCTCGTGTTACAGGGGTTTCTCTCTCAGCCTAACTAGCCCAGATTCTTCCTCCAACAGTGGCCGCTAATAGCTGCCTATGGAAGGGCAGGAGATGAGATCCAACGTCTAGTGATAATCCACTCTGTTCTTCTAGTCTTCTCTGATGTATGGCTCTAGGATTTGATGAAGCAAAGGTCATATCTTTGTGTTAGGAGTCCTTGCTGGATTTTTCTTTTGTGAAATCATCTGATTTTAAAATTCATGTTGACTCTTCAGCATTCATGGCATCCCGAGTCTAATTTTGTTAGTATAACTGTGCATGGGTTGAACTATTCTCATTTGATACTGTATAATCCTTGTAGTAGAAAAAACCTTTTAGCTTTTTCAGGCAACTTCTTTTTTTTTTTATAGTTAGGATCATGTATTCTCAGAGGCAGGGCTGAAAAGTCCTGTTCTACTTAATCATTTCTGCACCAGTCACCTCAAGTCCCAAATCTATTTGTTGCTCATTTCTTCCTATTTTCAAGTTTTTCAACTTTTTGAGCTATGAAACCAAAGCTGTGTTGAGTATTCAAGAGTAGTTAATTTTGGATTCATACAGTGACATAATGTTTTCTTCTCTTTTCTCAATTCTTTTTGTATAACTGTAGATTCACAGAGAGTACCATGAAATTCAGAGTGACCGGGCATGACAGAAACAGGACTAATGAATAAAGAAAGGTGCAGAGTATTACCTGTTGAAAAGAGCATCATGCAAATTGTAGATAATTTAGAGACCATGCTTCTTGTCTTCTGCTGAGATGTTTCGCATACCAGAAAAGCAAACAGTTTAGGGAATCTGTAGATGACAAAATTAATTCAGTGGAGGAAGTACTGAACTTGGGGCATATGGTGAGGTTATTAATGGGAAAGAAGAGGCCACAAGGTATAATGAAAAGACAGATGCTAACAGTGAGCAGTTTAATAAGAAATGCAGATAGAGAGCCAGACTCACTCACAGTGTAATTCAGTTTAGGACAATATTTGAGGAAACATACGAAGCATGAATTTAGTTTGTGCTGTATAATCTGGGTTTTGATTCTCAGTAATCTTTAGTCTTCCAGGTGCTTTCCATCACAACTAGAGATGGAAAAAAAATGTTTATTCTTGGTTCATGCTGTAACTGAAACTAGTAACACATGTGAGGGGAAGAAGAGGGGATGTTTTACAAGTCAAATGTAATAAAAATATTTTAACTCATAGGTTCCTTGGATAGTTTTTCTGAATGTCTTTTCAAATGTGCACTGAGAGGGTAGACAGAGATACTTGAAGTGGTGGACTAAGAATTGGTAGATAGATCAAACCTGATTAGAATGGGGAGAAAAAAGAAAAGACAGTAGAGGAGAGTAACCTTACTCCCCCCTCAAAAACAAAACAAAACAAAACAAACAAACAAAAAAAAAACCCAAAACAAAACAAAAAACAAAACCACAAGAAAAGAATTAAGAAAGAGTGAAAGATGTCTAGGTTTTGGTTGCATATGGACTGGGGAGTTGCCTAAAGCAACATTGCTCTGTTTTCTCAGCTCTTCCTTTTACATATAGATTGCAGGGCATAATTGGACCTGTATTTTGGTGCTTTTTATTGAATATTTTTGGCAGATGTAAGAACACATATCAAATCATCTGACTTGCCTGCTTTATCCCTTTTTTCTGGAAGGCTGCTTTTGAAAGGTGATCTTAAAAATGTCTGAGACCTTTGTCTGATACATGTATGAAATAAATAAAAGAAATGGTTTTCCTTTCTTGGGATAAATATACTATGCAGAATTAATTCCTCCATGTAAGAGTTGTCCAGTAATAATACAGTTGCTTTGAGAAACATGTAATGACTTCTTAAACCTCTGTGAAAGCTGAGGAATGTAGTTTTATCATTCATCTGAAAAGTAACAACTCCAGCAGTATATGTTAGCAACATGCTGAGAGATTGGGTTACCACTAATTTGAAAAAAGAAGACCTGCTTTCCAGGGGCTTACACTGGCTCTTCCAGGTGTTTTTTTTCATAGAATATTTTCCGCCAAATACTGTTTAGATGTTTGCTAGTTATTAGAGGTCTGTGAGATTTAGGAAGGTTAGAACCCTAGATATTACGGCTACAGACCAATTTCAGTCTATCTTTTTCATGGGATAAGAGCTGTTAAATTAACATCTTGTAATAGGGAAAAATATCAATATAAAATTTATATTTCTTAGTTATACCTAGATTTAATTCTCTAATTATATGTAGCAGTGTATTTATGTAATTTTTAAATTTATTATTTCTGTAGCAGTAGTGCCTAGAAATTTGTGTCATAGACCTGGTACTTCCTGTGTTCAGATCTTACAGACAAAACATTTCTGGCTTGAATGTACTGTTTGAAAAGTATTTTTTGAACACTGTGGGTGTGGGGTTTCCTGTGCTTGCTAAGGAAGATGGAATTCCCAGGCAAGTGATCAGCTGGCAGTGGGATGCCCTTCTAAAAAGCAAGGAAAGATTCAAAAGAGCAAACTAAGCAGCAGTGATGCTTCTGCAATGCTTTCCAGAACAAAACAACTGCTGGTACATTGCCTGCAGTAGACATAATATGTTCCTTACTGTTTAACTAAGCCTGAAAAACAGTTATGCCAACCTTAAAAATAAAACAGATCATTAGAAGTAATTGAGAAAAAAAGGAACAATGGTGTGTAATTGCAGGTTTGATCATGCTTTTTCTGCATTGTGCTTCTCTATTATTTTATACATTTTTTTGTCCCATCAGTGGAAATAAAAAAAAATCCTTATTGTAAACTAAAAACATCCATCTTATATTTAATCATTAATTAGTTGAGACACTATGAACTGTCCAGCTTCTCAGCATTATTAAAAAGCCATTGCAGGTTTCTAGGGAGCCTTCTACAATCCAACGTTCACCAAATTTTTTTTTTCTGTGCTCAATTTATATGCCTATGTCCTTTTGAATGTGAAGATTGTAGCTAGTCACACACAGACTCTTGCTCCAGTGACACGCTCTGATCAAAGTATATAGCACAGTTTGACCACAGCAAAATCCGCTCTGCACCATCTCTAATTGGTTGGGCTGTCAGTACAATATTTTAGCCAGCTCAGATCTTTCAATCTTCCATGCTTTATGTACATTAAATATTTCACCATCTACAAAATGTCTTCCCTCCCCCCCTTTACTTTGTGCTGTAGGAGAGCTATAGTCCATAACCTTTGTTTTCAGTTTTATCATAAATTGAAATACGCACACACTTAAATTTTCCTAATAAATAAAGTGCTATGTTGTTCTAAAGCTGCCTTTTCACCTCATTACAGCTCAGCGGAGTGGAGAGTGATGTCATGGTTGACCCAGCACCAGCATGCCCATAAATGATACAGTATGTTCCCCCCTTTACTTCCTGGCTAAAGCACTGGGAAGGAGCTTAATATGAAATTCATGCCGTGATGACAGATTTAAAAGTTGCTACAGACTGTAACAGACAGCAACTGCATTTTGCAGACATACATGACACATACCACTCTCTTGTATTCTTAAGTGATGACATTTTCAGTTTAAAGAGTTATGCTTCTATTGCGTATTATGGCTGTCTGTCTACAAAATTAGGCAGGAGGAGGGAAGGAAAGGACAGGACAGAGAAAACACTGAATTTGATACAGAGCTCTGCTTGGAGAATATGCCAGGAATTAATCAGTGGTTGGAGGGGCAGCACACACCAGCTTTCAAGCAGACTGCACTTCTGCTCTGTGCCTTTTGGGGGACTTTGGCTGTTTGGAGACAGACAAAGCAGTTGAACTTCATCTGGTGAAATGGGCCCCTCATGCTTTTAACAAGGAGGCTCTGAAAACCCAAGCAAGTGCTAAATTGTAAATCTGCAAGCAGGAAACTAACATGCCAAACTTGAGACACCCTTCTTTGGCTGGGCTTTCCAAGCAATTAAATAAATAGCCACCGTGTAGTATCTCTAGGGCAATAAAGCATGTCACTGATGAGAATTTATAGGAATGGGACAGGGAGGGTATAGCCTGATAGAGCACTCTAATGTTCTCCACTTGCACCTATGTCTGTGAGGGAGAAGCTTCTCATGGAAAAAAAAGCTTGATTGTAAATATGAGCACTGGTTTATAACCTTGGCATCTTCCTTCACCCTCCACTGGCTGTCCTTTTCTGCAGCTAGTCAGGATCACGTCGCACATGACAGGTAAATCGTCACTCAAATTGATATAAATCAAATTTATGCAAATGTATAAGAATGGATTACTAGCATTGCATGACATCAGAAAACAAAATTACATTGGTCTCTTATCAGAAGGTATTTCATACTGTTAATGCAGTTTATACCAAATATACAAAGAATACCCTTAAAAATTTGTTCATGTGCTATTCTGAGATACATGTGTACAACAGGATTTCATGATTTTTTGGTTGCCAAACACCCTTAAGTCAGAACTGAAGGAAGGCATGTAGGACTGCCCAGTCACAAGAGACATGATCAATAAAGCTTATAGTTTATGCATCTCAGTATTGAGTGTCCACATTTTGATTTAAGGAGTTACCAGTAACATAACCTATGGGGGCTAACTTTTCCTGCTCTGCATGAATGAAATGTTGCCATTTGTTCAATATTCAGATTATTTGTCATTTGAAGTCCTTCCCATAATAATGAAGCCAAATCCTCTCACAAAAAGAGACAATTGTTAAAAAAATAGCATAAGGCTTTGCTCCAATAATCACAGAATCATCCAGGCTGGAAAGGACCTCTGAGATCATCCAGTCCAACCCTTGATCCACTACCACTGTGGTTACCAGACCATGGCACTGAGTGCCACATCCAGTCTCTTTTTAAAAACCTCCAGGGTCGGAGAATCCACCACCTCCCTGGGCAGCTATAAGATATCAGCTTGTAAAGAGCAAAGCTATTTGAATCCACAAAGGTTCGTCTCTCAGGCAAACTTTTTTGGGTTACGAATTTGTGTAATTTTTGACCTTAATAAAATCAAAAAGTGTTGCAAAACTAATGAAAAAACTGACTATACAAGATTCCCACTTCAGTCCTTAGTTGAGTTTCCTTGCGGAAAGATTTCTAAAGCATGTCTGCATATAAAGATCCAGTTCTTCAACCTGGAAGAACCTGATGTGGGAGTGATATTTGAAGTATATGACCGATCTCTCAACATATCCTACAGTCTGGTATTTATGTGCCTGAGTAAAAACTCTGTAAATACCTGAGTGCTTGACTCTCTGATTTTGAAGAGGTGTCAGGCTATTTTACCCGGCCAGTCTTAGCTGATACATTGCAAACAGATTTGACATGGATTGTAGGGTGTGTGGTTTTTTGTCTTCTGTTACAGGTGCCAGGTCAATGGAACATCTTTTTAATTCTTCATTCATTCCAGTTTCCCACATCCATATCAATTTATCTTTGTCTCGTGCAGAGCCTCACTTAGCTGAGTAGCTCTCATTTGTCCCCTGACCTTTGACTGCTACTGGTTATGTTAAGTATAGGATAAGGAGGGGAAACTGCCAGGAGAAAGGTGGCTTTTTTTCTCCATCAATCCCTTGAAGAATTGAATGTTGTCACTGCAGAAAATGGGAGGATGTTTTGTAGGTTTCTAGAGTTATTTTCATTCCAAATGATTTTTTTAAGAATTACTGTCTCTGCAAAAAATATTTAGGAAAATGTCATCCTTGTATTTTCTGTAAGGTCAGATAAGGGTATATCAGTACAGAATTCATGGAGATCACAGCAGAATAATGGATTGACAGTGATTTTCAGATATTCGTAAATTACTGTTTAAACAAGAAAATATTATATTGCCATCAATTTGCTAATTCCGTTATTTTACAGCATATGGAGAATGGTTACTAATTTTTCTGTATTAAGATATTTTAAAATGAATCATAGCTGACACTGTAAAATGGAGGGAATTAGAGACTTCAGTCCTGGAGCATGGATTAGTAGCATGTGCAAAGGGAAATCATCAGGGATGGAATATTGACCCAGCTAGCAGGCCCTCATCACATGAAAGTGTAACACAGTAGAACCTTATTAATCACCACTTCTCATGTGTGCTTCGTTTTTCTTAAGAAATATCATTAATTTCAAAATGTAATATTGTAAATTTTGTAAAAATTATGATGATCTTTTTGCCAATTCGGTCATCTTTCTTCTGATGATTGCTAAAAGAACTAATTCATTATATTTTGCTTTTTTTCCAACGCTTCTCTGGAGACCTAAAACTGAAACTGTCATGGGAATATTTTTGCAAATGTTTATTTGTGTGAGTCATCCTACCAGATCTTGCTGACAAAATGACCTGGCCTAAATAAACACCATTTTACTTTTTCTATTTTGAATGTGCACCCTGTGCAGGTGGTTACAGTAAATTATTAAAATCTATTACTGGAAGAAAAATTATATATTAAAATTTAACTTATAGCTGTTAAACCTAGAGCACCAGGAGCCAGCCTCTGGCCAATTATATGCAATTTCAATGCCCAGCCTTGAAGATGTTGGCATCTGCCTTCCGAAGCATTAACAGTTTCCATGGAATTTATCAAACACTGCAGTGGCATCAGCTAGCTCTGGTTACCATCTGACTCAAGGGGTTTCCTGGACGTGCCAGGTGAGAGATGGTGGAAACAGACAATGACCTGTCAGCAGGAAGGCTTAAACTTCTTTTTGCTTCAGGTCAGAGAATTTTTAAGAAAGGGTTGAGTTTCTGTAGGTTACAAATATGGATTTAAATGATGAAAAGAAATATATGCTACAGATTTAAAGCCTCTTCCTCTTCCCAGCACAGTGTTGGGAACAGGTAAATTCAAATTTTTGTGACAGTCTAACAGGTGGAACAAGTAGGATGAGAACTTTGCAACTAACTTCATCAGTAGGTAGATATATCCATTGTTTCCTTCTCTTCCCTGTATGCTTTGGTGTTCTACTGTGCTGCCTGTATGGGGAAAAAAAGGTAATTTTTGTTTATATGTATTCTGAATTTATCTTCATATGGCTTCTCTTTAGGACAATTTAATAGTTCTACCAACCCCCAGATACCCATTCCTTCATGACAGCCACAGAGCTGGAACATTCTTGCAGTGACCAGCTCATGGAACTCAAACGGTAACAGGCTGCTGCACCATGAAATGCACAGCCCAGTTTCCACACCAACACATGGGTGTGGAACAAATATCTTGTAGTGATGTACATTAAACAGGAAAGCTCCCTGGCCTGCTGCAGCATAACTGGGAAAGGACTTGAAACTTGAGCATCCTCAGGGCTTTTGAAAAAGGAAATGCCCCATAAATGTGCAGCAAAACTGTTGATACCTGTTTGAATGTATATGTGCTCCTGGATTTAAATATAGATAAACATATGCTGAACACATTTTATTATATCTTAGGCAGATATGGTGCAATTCAAATTACAGTTACAGAGAGCAGGGAAGATTGAGCCCAGATCTGATTAGTATAGAATTGAAGATGTATACATAAATCATCCTATTGCTTTTGTTTAAGAATTAACTGGAAGTTAGTAATTCCTAGCCTGGAATTATTTAAACTGGTTCACTTCACTGAAATCAGTAGGGTAAATAAATCCAGAATTTGTGTGCACAGAGTATTAGTTGTTCTTTTTAGCTTTCTAGTAGTAAATGGGTCTCCATAGCAACATCATTAGCTTTAATAATAATTAAGTGTTTAAAAGTCATTACTATTTATTCATTAGGAAAAGAGACAATATGAAATAGTGTTAAGTAGCATACACACAACTGTATACACTGCATTTGTCTATGCCTTGGCTTATATATATATTACAGAGCAGTAGTCCAGTGCATGGAGGCTCAGAAAAAAAATAGCAAAAAAATAGCAAAATAGCATGTGGACATGGAAGCATTTGTATCAGCTTAGAGACAGAGATGCTACAGGCTGTGAAGAAGTGCAGATCACAGCATGAAACTTGTCAGCTTTTCCTTTGCCAGTACTGGGTACAGAGGGAACCAAACCAGTTTGCTTCAGCATCCCAGGCCAGCAGCACAGAAAACAGCATTGCAGGAAAGGAACATTTTATCACTTACGACTTTAAGCTGTCTAATGCTTCTTGGATTCTCACATTTCTCATTAGTAATTGCTTTTACTGGAATACTTTGCCAACCTGGATGATGATTGTACAAATCTTGCTGATAGAATTTTGTCCTTAGAAACACAGGTTATCTTGGTGTCAGTGATTGCTTGTATGAGCAAGACCAGGTTTCTTGAACTGGTATCTCATTCAACAGCAGGTGAGGAGCAGGGACTTGCCTCTCTTTTGCCTGTATTTATAAAGTGATCTTTATTTCATATAAAGGACGTATGGCTAGCTACATTAGTGCAACATCTCATATATCTGTAAGCCTGTTACACTTTGAGGTGTATTATTTCTCTTTTTTTCTCCCCTACATGATACTCACATGACACTGGAGTGGTGACTCCGATCTTTAGCTTGTTGATACAGCTCTGAAAGTATGGTAAATTGACAGAAAAAATGGTGAAATCAGAGCTGCTTGTCCATGTAAGTGCATAAGAGTTACATCTGATGTACATATGAGGTTAGAAAGATATCAGCTGCCTTGGGTTATATGACTCATGAAGAAGCATCTAGTGTTACCTGTTTGCTTCCAGTCTGTTTTACAGGTGAAGCTGTGGGGCAAAGCTGAAGATCAGGAGCTGTGCTTTCCTCTAAAATTCTTTGGTTGATATGGCCTAACTGGTGGGCACAGTACCAGTTGCAGTACAACATGGCAGCCTGTGTCTGGCTTCAGGATTTCGTGTGGTAGGCAGCAACTCAGAAATAACTATTTGCTCTGCTGTGTGTGTTCTCACACCTTCATGTGTTGTTAGCACTGTTTTTGAAGACTAGGAGATGACATGAGTCTCACATTGACAGCATGGGAAAAATAGAAAAAGATTTGGCAGATGAAGAACTACCTAAATAACACTGATGGGAGGATTATGTGACAGAAGATATATCTTTGCTGAGAGCATCTCCTTCTATATCAGCGTGTGTGTAACAAAAGTAGACAGACATGATTCTCATTGTGCTTGAAAAGGATGCTTTTACATTATTCTCCTCAGAACCTTTTTTTTGTTGTTGTTCATAATGTCTACAAAAACATGCTGACAAATTCAATTTCACTGCCTGTTGGTATGTCATTGCCAGTCATCTTGTCTTGAAAAGTGAACTCCTTGAGTAAAAACCCCGTGTTTTACTGTACCTGTCACAATGTGTTCATGGTCACATTAATGCAAACATATAACAAGTAAGATTAATATCTATTAATAGAAAGTATTCAAAGTAGGCACGTTGTGTAGTTATTGTAGAATCATAGAGTGGTTTGTGTTGGAAGGGACCTCAAGGATCATCTAGTTTCAACCCCCCTGCATAGGCAGGGACACCCCCAATGAAACCAGGTTGAGCAAAGCCCCATCCCACCAGACTTTGAACACTTCCAGGGGGGGACATCTAATTTATAATGTGATGCTGTAGAAAATCACATTAGCAAAAAAATTGGTTGGCAAATACAAAGGCTTTCAGTCTGCTGGCATTACCAAGAAAGATTAAAGGTTAAATTGTACTGATGTCCATGGTAACTTTTTTCACCAATCATGCAATTGGAACAAACAAGCAAAGCAAATCAAGGTAAAGGATGGCAGAATATGACATTAACTACAATGCAAAGGGGTTTTTTTTAATGGGAGATGGTGCTTACCTAGGAGGGATGGGATAATTATTTTTTTTTTTAGGAAAAAAAAAGGCTGAGCAGCTAAAAACTGTAACTGTACCTCTTAAAATGGCAGAGAAGCTACGTAGTACACATTGTATAGAGCCATTGGCTGGCCTTTGATAACTGATCTCTATTTTTTTCTAAAGCTATCTGAAAATGGGGGTGTAGCTTATTTCTGTTACCCAGTGCTGACTGTCCTAACCATCACAGTATTACAGGGGTTTTGCAAGCTGGGTTGGTACTCCAGTTTTGATGACGAGCAGTGTCACTTCTTGTTTCTGCTCTCCTGTAGGTTTAAAGAATTCACATTTTTACATCACTCTGACAGAATTTTCTCTGATTTCAGATAACAACATAAATGATTTTGTACTTTGTAGAATTCTTTCTGCAAGTGATTTTCTGCTTCCCTTCTGTTCCCTTGCCTTCCTTTCCTACAGTATTTTTTTTCTCTCTGTGCTAATGATCAAGTTCTGAGTAGAAATTAGCATGAGCCAAAATGTAGAGATTCAGAACTGAAGTCTCCTACAACCATAACAGTTTATGTGAGACTGATTAAAGTTTTCTCTCTGTTCACTGCAATAATTAGTCAAATATTATATTCAAGTTCTCCTAAATGAGGAAGCCTGGATATGGAGTGAGTATTAACTCAGTGGCTTGAGACCATGCTAGTGCTGTGGTACTCTGTAACAGCTGCTGTATTTCAGCTAGATAAAGTGCTATGTGTAAATATGTAGGAGCAGTGAACTAATAAGAATAAATTGGTCAAAAGCTGTTGGTTTAGGGAAAATGGAACATATTAGTCCCTGTCTTCTGTGGCTTGAAAACTTATTCCCAGAATAACCTTTCAAGTTACTTTCAAGATTATTTTATTTTTTGACATTCTCAAGACTGGAGGCAGTGAAAATTATGTTCTCCCAAAGCTCATACTGTGTTGACCGTGATACTGATATAGCATTAATGTATTTACATAGTAAATCTATTTACAGTAAATATTAAATGTATCAAAAATCAGTTATTTTTCATCATGTTACTGTTAGATTTGGGGTTTTTTTAAGTCTTAAAATCAAATCTGTGATTAACCTTTTATCACCTAAATATATTGACTGATAGTTACACTTGCTGAAAATTAAATTGATGTTTTTGAATACTGATCTAATTCAGACAATGTTTGGGATAATCTTGCATGAATGCTTTAATCTCATTTAATTGTGTTGTTTGTCATGTCTTCCCATTTTAGGACTTCATTTGCATGGATGTTAGAAATGAACAAGACCAGTATGCATATTCAGGTTTTTTTCACATTATTTCATAGACTTTTGACAATGTTTGACTCTTTTCTTGACTCTCTGAGGAGACATCCATGTTTTGATGAAAGTATTGGCACCTTTGAATTATCCCTGCATCCTGGGGGTGAAAGAAAAAGGTTTTGGGTATTACTCAAAGTCTTGTAAGGTGATACTTTCAGTGCTTTCAGTTAAGACATGTTTTAAAAATGTTTAAATGGCTGATTTCATGCTTCATTTTATGGCATTCCTGGAATACTGTTACAAATACAATAAATGTTCATTTAATCATGAATACTATGCTGGTTGTCATTTGCGAGACAGTGCAATAAAATCTTCACAAGTTCTAAATGGCCTATTTTATATAGAATACAATATCCTTGAGCTATCGCAGTGATATTCACGTTAAATTCAAGGATTTAAGTCTAAAACTGAAGGGTCTTTCTCTTATTTCACCATGCACATGACTTCCCGTAGAAGTTAATCTCTAAATGCACTGAGTCGTCCCATTTTGTAACATATTTCATAGGGGAAGATAATTGCTCTCGTGCTTTTGTCTGATTCTGTTAAGTTTATTCTAGAAATCTGTCATCCCTAAAAGCTAACAATGGCCACATCATAATAGTTTTACTGTGGTGGTACTGCCAAAATATACCCAGGGAAGCAGATACAATGTGTAGTTTACACATACTCTTTGTAGAGGAGTGAGCGGCATTTGCCATTTCACATAAGATGTTTACATCTGCTCATCAAAATATGACTCCTCATCTCTGCCTTCTAAAGCTAAGCCAGTAATATCCATGATTATGGTAATTTAAAAATGAAACATAATGTAGAAAAAGAAGATGATAAATGCATATCATCTTACTCTTTATGACTCCAGTAAATGTCATACCTTAGGCTAGACCTAATACATTTCCAGTTTCCCATGTGAAAATAATTTTCAAAACGAGTCAGTCAACAGGCTTTTTCCTAACTCATTACTACTTAGCCTAAAGATCTTAGGAATCTGTTTTTCTTCCATTATCAATTTGTTTCTGATTAGCACCAGTGTCTTTAGCTAGTACTAAAATCATGATTTTCCGTCAGTTAGTAACAGATAAAAATAAATTATCTACCAATTCTGTGAAACTATTTTTGCTCCTGCATCTTTTCTTCATTGTGTGATGCTTTAATCTGGAAATTAATATAGCAGATACTTCTCAAAGAGTCTCAGAAAGGAGGAAAAAAAGGTGTTTTATATTTGAACCAAGCAATCAGCTAGATACTTTAGCTGTCTTTATTTGCAGAGCAGTAAATCCTTTTAGCAAGTGGAATAACCAGTGATAAAACTGGGAAGGCATTTAGTGAATTACACAAAGGGTGTGTGGTTTAGACCTTTTCTGGAACGCAGGCTGCAGTTTAGCTGTCGAGGCACTATCATTCTCCTCAAAGGTGAAATGATTTAGAGGCCTAGAGAAACTTAATTTTTCTTGATCACCATGTGCAACCTGGAATTTTAATGGCAGGCATAATTAATTCTTCTGATGTTAATCATCAGGGCTGGGCTCCACAATTATCAGCCTAGTGCAGCTGGGGCATGGTGCAGACATGAAAAATTAGGAAAATGAATCAGTAATAGGGTGGCAGATTTAATCTGCATCATGAAAACAAAGTTAAAAAGAGGGAGATCGAGAGAATTTCAGCTGAAGCTTTTGTGCCAATGAGCACTGACAGAACTGAAAAATGTTGCCGATGTCCAAAGTGATTGGTAATTACCAAGCCATTGAATTTTTTATTGTCAATTTATCATTGCGCCAGAGGTTAAATTTAACATCTTCTTCTAAAGCCATCACTCTAAGAGGAAGGCAAGCTTTGCATCACGTGGCCAAGGAGTCAGTGAAAGGTTAATCAGGTATTTCTTTAGTTTGTGTCTGCTTCCAAATCACTCTTTCTTTCTGTGTCCTTTATGCTGCGTTTGTATTGTGGGGTATTTTCTAATTTATATTGCCGGTACATTTCTAAAAAATATTAGATTGCATTCCTTAGCACAGCATCTTCTGACTTGCTGTGTGTTTATAAAGCTGTATTTTCATACTTCCCCAGGCATATTTTACACACATTTCAATGTGTATATGGAAATTGTATATATATTAAAAAACTGCATGACACAAGGCAGGGATTTCCCAAGTAAGGAAAAAGATATTCACAGTGTCTAAATGTACTGCAGGAAATGAAAATTAAAAAAAAAACAACAACCCAACAAGCTGATATAATTAGGTTTGCTTTTTATTTTTAAATGATGTTATTTGGTTTGCACTGGATTTTTGCTTTGTTCTGAAGCCATGTTTTTTGTGAATTGTCCATTTTAAGATCAGGGTAATGTCTGCAATGCTAGATACTGCCTTCGGGCTGAGGAACTGGGAGAGAAAGGTTGCTTGCATCTGGCATTGTGTAAAACGCTGAGTACAGTTTTGGCATTTAGCAAATAAGAAATATTCACAATTCATAAAGGAAGCACACATTGCTCTTATGAATCTTCCCCCCTCAAGAATATTTAATAAATGGTAGGGTCTTTTTTAATGCAAAAGTCATAAGGGACTGAAAGAAAGACAGGATCTAAACATTCTTGTAATAGAAATACGTGACAAAAATATACAGTCATGCATTAGGGACCAAACTGAGCCTTGAGGTAAGTGGGAATCCATTTAATGAAACAGAAGGATTTGTGCTCCTGTGATTATAGGTTTGGAGTTGCCCTAAAAATTCAAAAGGCAAATTCTTATATTCATTGCTATGTAGATGTTTTTTAATAAAATGTTAAACAAAACTTATGTCTCCCTAAATTTCTACCTTAATTCTGCTCAGTAATGTCACATCTATTTCCTGTATTTTTTTGTGTGTGTGTTTATTTTGGATTCTAGACTGTGCTCTGATTAAAGGAATTGTATGCATTTTCTATAAATTAAAAATGGAAATGGCCTTTAGGGAAGTCAGTAGAGGAATCAATGCATGCATTAATTACTGCAATTCATTACCCAAATAAACACAAGACTCAGCCTTTTGCTGGATACAAATTTAGGGACATACGATGTTTACAAGAGACAAAGGCTTGTGATCCTGCTCATGTTAATCTGCAGATCAAGGTATGTGAGCCCATTCCTAGTGGAGGCTCCTTTGGGGATACCATAGCTGGGATCAATCCCCCCATGCAGGCAGTGAATTATTACTGCTGAATACAAAAGCTGCTCGTGTGACATCACTGTCCCCTAACAACAGGGACACTTGCTCTATATAGTGCTTTAGAAGAGCATGTTCTCTTGACACTTCACTTTTCTATGATTAAACTCAAATCAAAACAATAGCTGTACAATGTCCACTGATGCACTTCAAAAAGAGAAATATGCTTCAGTTCATAGCAAATACTCTGTCATTTGGAAGAAAAAAATAAAAATGTAATCATTAGCTTCCCAGAGGCTTTCTAGAATATAAACAGAATGTTAGGAAATATATAGCAAATAAAATTATACAGAAAAAACCCTCAATGATTTATTGTAAAGGTTTCATACTCTGCTGAATTAGTACCCTTTCTTTTCCTTGAAAAGAGACTAGAAGAGTATTGTAAGAATGCAGTTTTTCTAACAGCATCTGGATGCCTGCCTTCATCATATTTTATAGATGCAGGATAAACTGCCATACAAAGGTTTGTATTCAAACCAGGACACAGAGTGTCATTTGAATCTCACCATGTTTTGCATAGCTGCCATGGTAGGTGCAGGCTCAGCCCCAGCCTCAGCAGCTCAGAGCAGAACAGCAGCCAGTTCCTTCTTTCCTGTTGGAGCACTCAGGTATTTTAATGGGATTCTGACCAAAACTGCAACTAATTAAGAATCAATTCAGGACCATTAGTAAGTGGGACTAAGCTAGCCAGTGTTACATATTTCAAAAGAGTTTGCTCTAATGAGAGGGAGTCCTTAGACAAGGGAAGAAAAATCCCACAGGCAGATTAAAGATAGTGTAGGGGCCTTCTCCAGTTGAACTAAACAACTAATGCTACAGAGAAAGATGCTGAACTTGTACTCCTCTCTAATTGATCTACTTACTGTTCTTAAGGAACTAAAAACAATAATGAATGCAGGTATTAACTGTGTGTTAGTAATTCAATAGCTATTTATAAACATCAGCAATTGTTCTATTTTGCAGTCTTGCTTTCTCTTAATTAGAGAAATGTGTTATCTTTTTCCAGACATATTAACCTTAGAACTGTCAAACAATTTTCCCTTCTCTGGGCTTTGTACTTCTCTGACATCTGTTTATCTGTACTGCACTGCCTGCAGATGGTATTTTTAAAATTTGCTAAGGGGTTAGGATACCATATTTTTGACAGCTGTAGTTTATTTTCACCACAGAACAAAACTGCTCATAATTCAGTGCTCCTAGGGCATGATTTCATTTTCATTATTTCATTAGTTGTATTAATTTCTCACACTAACCTCTTGCTATTCTGGGTTCTGTTAATGAACTGGTAACGTGTATGTAGTCATGTTAGGAGAAATAGAAAAAGCAATTTATGGCCAATTGATTTGAATTATTAGAGTAGGAATGCATACTTTGCTATATTGAGATAATCTAATATTTAAGTACTAAAATCACTAGGCAGTAAGTTGAAAGTTCGAACCCGAACATATTATGTGGTAAGTCCTAAATCTCACAACAACCTCAGCTCATGAGAAACTGCTTGGACAAGTTTTCTCAGTTAGAGAGTAACTAAACAGAGTGACAAATCCACTGTGAGTGCATTGAAGAAATAAGTATGCGGGGCTGTTCATATTCCCAGCATGTGAGCACAGGGGGACCTCAGTGGAACACCTTTAGAGCTGATATACATTTTAGATATTTTGTAGACTAACTTAAGAATTTACATAGGAATTACCACGAACTTCCATTTCTTTTCAAAACACCAAATAATATGGCTGCAGAGGACAGAATGTGTTAGAACATCTTTTCAGTTTGTTATTTGTTCAGCTATTTAATTGTTTCCTTTCTTTTTACAGTTCAAGCTGTACTGCTAAACACAGTGTGCACTCAGTAATACAGTCGGTTGCAATAAATATAAATCAGAACAACCATAAAGAAGCAATTTATTTATCTTTGTAGGAAAAGCAAACCCTAGCCAGGAGCAGAAGGGTCTTGTTGCTGCCATTTATGTTAGTCCTTGCCTTGGATAGCTGGCAATAATACAGAGAGAGTGTATACATTGCATGTACTTTAGAAGCTACATTTTTAACCAAGCTTCAGTAGGTTCTTTAAACAAGAAAGGAGGTTTGTGTTTGTAACAACAGGTCATTGTGAGAACAATAGAGGAAAGGGATCTGGGCAGAGAGGAAAAAGGCTACTTCAGGTAGGCTGGAAAGAATTAGGACTGTCCAATGTACATAGTTTTTCTCTTAAGTCTTACTTGGATGTTGCACTTTTAGAACCTCAGATGTTGACATTTAACAGGGAAAACGACTGACATATTGACAGCTGTGAACTTTTTTAAAAAAGAAAACAAACAAACAAGTAATTTCATCTCTTTCTTTCCTGTGGGTTGTGTGCTGAGATTTGAGAAGGATAAAAATAACAGAGTCCTCCCACATTGTAGTCAAAGCTTTGGCTTTTACAGAATAAATGGAATGGAACAAAGTGTCACTTGAATGTATAGAAGGATGTTTGGAATGACACATCTTAGGCCAGGAGAGACGTGACAGATCTTTCCATTCCAGTTGAGATCCACAGCCCAAGCATCACCTCTCAGGTGATTAAGCCTCAGAACAGCTCCCAGATGCTATAAAATCTATTTCAGAGTAGTTGTGCAGCCATTCCACATGTCATGGGAAGAAAATTCCACTGACCTGACCTTTGCCAAAAGACAGGAATGTTTTCCCATTTCTATTCTACTACCTAATAGAAAAGTGAAGCTTCTTTGCTTGAGTTGAAAGAGGTGGAGCTCACTCATCAATTCCATCTTCTGGGCCTTATTTTTACTCATTGATAGTAAACTACGAGGATCTCTGTATGCTCACTTATGCTCACATTCTTTACACAGCCTCAGTTTCTGCCATTTACCTTTTTTTTTTTTTTTTTTTTTTCCTGTTGTGTTTGGTTTTTTTTTTTTTTATGTAGGAATGCTGGTAATTATTTTGTGATAATATCTGGCAGGGCCTTGGTAGAAAGGCTGATAGTGCCACTGGAGATCCTACTTAAGTAAACAAGGATGTGTCCTTGGATAAAATTTCTGATACCATGGAAACTTATTAAGCCTGAGCCATCACTATTTTTATTTTTACTTCTTAGCATGTGTTCACTGCTTGCTTTCCTGTGCAGTTTGCCAGCACCATTTTTTTTTCATGACTGCCGGTTGGTTCGGTGATCAGCAGTGGTGGTGACAGCGAAAACCCGAGGTATTCCCAGGGGCTCAGGGTGAGATGGTTCTGTACAAGGGGGCTCCAGGGACCAGGACACTCTGTGTAGCTGCCCAGAACCTTGGGAAGGAGCCCATAAGCTCACTCGCTGGCTCAGCCCATCAGGCGCGGCGGGGGCAGCCCAGGCAGCTGCGGGGGGATTGAAACTTCCCTGAGGAGTGAGGCGAGCAGGGAGGTGTCTGGGGGGTTTGCATGGGCAGGGCAAGGAGTAGCCACAATTTACACAAGGAGTGATGGTGCCTACTCGGAGGAAGAAGACTGTGGATGTGAGTACTCAGAAGGTATCGCCGCAGAAGGACGTGGCTATTCTTATTAGTGAACCACAGGAGTTCTTGTCTCAGGAGCCTCGGTTGTCCTAGGAAGCTCCCCAGTCACTCCAAGATAACTTACAGGAGCAGGGACAATGGGAATAGGTCCCAGGCCAACAGCACAAACGGGGCAGGTGCATTGCCTGCCTGAGGAACTTCACCACCCTCAGTACCATTGCAGTACAGGTTTGGGGCCTTGTGGGACGCAATGACAGACAGTGCTGAGAATACCCCACGTAGGCTGAAACTGTCATCAAGGCCAACTCACCCTAAACCAAGGAACTTGATGCATGCCAGAAAGGAAAAAAGAAGGGTCACTGTGTAGAGGCAATCAAGTAAAGACAATCAGGTGTTGCCAGTTAGGAGGAGGAAGGCATGAGCTCCTGTTCAGCCCACCTGTGCCCAATTAGGGCTGGCCCCAACTGCGCATGAGCAGAACTGGGGGACCAATAAAAGGTGGGCTTCCAGAGGAGCTGGGTTTACTTCTGCTCAGCTTGAGGAAGAGGATAGTCGACTCTGGAGCATTAGTACTGAGATAGACTAACTGATTCTAAGGGCAACTTTTGGAGTGCTGTTCTTGCACCTTGGCAAGAACACCTACTGGACCTCAAAACACTGTGGTGTGGAAAGGATTATCAGCAACATTGCTGTTCTGTGTGACTCCCTCTTGAGGGGTGCAGAGGACCCAATATGTAGACCGGACCTACTTTACAGGGAAGTCTGCTGCCTCCCTGGGGCCAGGATAAGGGACATCATGAGTGAACTTCCAAACCTGGTGAGTCCTTCTGATTACTGCCTGGTTTTGGTCTTCCAGGTGGGTAGCAATGTATTGGTATCAAGAACTACAAAAGCTATGATGAGAGATTTCAGGGCCTGGTGTCAACTGCAGGGATTTGGGTTCTTTGACCATGGATCAATAAATGCATCACCAAGCCTCTCGGCAAAAGATGGGGTGCATCTATCTTTGTGTGGGAAAAGGATCTTCACTCAGGAGTTAGCAGCCATCATTGAGAGGCATTTAAACTAGACTTGAAGGGAGAAGGGAATAAAGCCAGGCTCACTGAGGATGAGCCTAGGGATAGCCTTCTGTCTGCTGTCCTACTTGAGGTGGGAATTGGTAATAAAGGGGGTGTAGCTGGGTCTGCACCAGTGTTGCAATGTACCAGGCTCAATGGGGAAGAGAAGGACCCCAAGGGTGGGTTCTGCAGGCTCAGCCCAGAACCTGTAATGCCTGCGCACAGCATGGGGAACAAAAAGAAGGAGCTGGAGATCTCTGTGAGGTGAGGGGGCTATGATCTAGTGGCAATTTCAGAGACAGTGTGGGACAGCTCACATGACTGGAATGTGGTCATGGATGGTTATGTCCTTTTTAGGAAAGAAAAGGCAGCAAGGTGAGGTGAAGGAGTTGCTCTTTACATAAGAGAGCAACTTGAATGTATTGAGTTCTGGCCAGGGGTAGATAATGAGCAAGCTGAGTGGTTGTGGGTAAGAATTAAGGGGCAGGTTAATGTGGGGGTACTGGGGTGGGTGTTACAGGCCACCTCATCAGCACGAGGAAGTTGACGAGGCCTTCTGCAGGCGGCTGGTAGCAGCCCCGAGATCACAGGCCCTCGTTCTTATAGGAGATTTTAACTGCCCGGATATTTGCTGGAAGGCCTGCTCCGCAGCCATTCACAGTCCAGGAGGTTCATTCAGTGCATTGATGATAACTTCTTGATGCAATTGGAGCCAACTAGGAGTGGAGCATTGATGGATCTTGTCTTAACCAACAAGGAGGGCCTGTTTGAAGAAGTGAACATTGAGGGCAATCTTGAGTGCAGTGACCATGAGATGGTGGAGTTCAGGATCTTATGTGATAGAAACAGGATTCCAAGTAGAATCACAACCCTGTACTTCAGAAAGGCCAACTTTGCCCTTTTTAAACAATTGCTGGGGGAAATCCTGTGGAACAGGATACTAGAAGGTAAAGGGGCCCAAGACAGTTGGTTAATATTCAAGGACCACTTCTTCCAAGCTCAAGACCAGTACATCCCGATGGGAAGAAAAGCAAGAAAGGGAACTAGAAGACCAGTATGGTTGAACAGAGAACTGCTAGGTAAACTCAAATGGAAAAAGAGAACCTGTAGATTGCGGAAGGAAGGGCTGGCCACTTGGGAGGAATTTAAGAAGGGAGGAATTTGTTGTCTGAGAAGTCAGAGAGGCAACTAGGAAAGTTAAAGCCTCCTTGGAATTAAACCTTGCAGGAGAGGTTAAGGACAACAGGAAGGGCTTCTTCAAATACATAGGAGATAAAATAACACTAGAGGCCCAGTGTTGAATGAGGTGGGTGCCCTGGTGACAGAGGATACAAAGAAGGTGAGATTCCTAAACACCTTCTTTGCCTTTCTGTATACAGCTGGAGGATGTCCTCGGGAGCCCCAGAGCCCTAGGGATGCTGAGGAAGTTGAGGGAGCTGGGGCTCTTCAGCTTGGAGGAAAATGAGATGTGACCTCATCAGTGTTTATAAATATGTAAGGGGTGAGTGCCAAGAGGATGGAAACAGGCTTTTCTCAGGGGTGTCTAACAATAGGACAAGGGGCAATGGTTATAAACTGGAGCATAGTTGGTTCCATATAAATATTAGGAAGAATTTTTTCACTGTGAGGGTGACAGAGTGCTGGAACAGGCTGCCCAGGGAGGTTGTGAAGTCTCCTTCCTTGGAGACATTCAAAGCCCACCTGGACACGTTCCTGTCTGACATGCTCTGGCAGGGGGGGTTGGACTAGGTGGCCTTTGAGGTGCCTTCCAACCCCCAGCTATCTATGATTCTATGGTGCTATGAATATGGAGACTGCAAGAGTCTACAATTGCCTTTGCCTTCCTTTCTGAAATTCTGGAATCACATTACACATCCTTGCATGGACAGTCTTCCTATTTCTAAACAGGGACTGGGGTGGGTAAAAGAAGGTGAGGTTGCGCAGTTATTTTCTTTCCTCTTCTTGGATACGTGGCACTCATTTATTGGTTCTCCTCCAGGACACATTCCCTGAGAAATCCCAGTTCTTTGTTGCTGTGAGTCTGGCTGCTCCCTGAGTGAGGAGGAAGGCAAGGGTGGTCAGAAGAGAGGCCAGGCAGTTACTGCAGTGACAGGGCAAAAGTCATACAGCACCTGGGCCAGGAAAGCACAGTGGGGTGGTGACACTAGCAGGTCCTATTGGTAGGCCAGTGATGACTATGGGAAAAAGCAAAGTAACAAGCCAGGTTTAAAGTCTGTCTGGGAATGCCAAGCAACAATTCAGGTGCAGGGCTGGGAAAAAGTATGGCTCAGGCAAGAAGTAGGTACCCTGGCCTGAGCTTAAATGGGGGTTCCAAGCAGGAGGGTGTGGAGGTCCCAGGTGGGACAGTTCAAGTCTATTAGTGCATTCATGGCTGAGACACTACTTCAAAGTCTACTATTCAATCTGCATTTCTCCTGCTTTGTCCAGCCATTGATATCTCTGTTTGCTTTGCCAACAAAAATTAACTCATGCAGTGCCTGTACACTTGGCTTCTTGTCCTCTATTCCTCAGGTCTGCCTTTCTTTCCTGGTCTAAGACTGTTAATGCAAAGGGACAACAAGAACAGTAAAACCTTGTTAGAATGTCACTTGACGTTTGGATAGAAAACAACATTTATTTTAACAAGTACATGACATTATAGCAATTTTGCTGTTGGCACTGTGCTGCATACCATGGCTACTTGGAACTTCATAGCCCCAGAAAAAGCATTTCTACTTCTCAACCATAACTTTTTTCTCAAGGAAGACTGGAATATTTTATTTTCTGAAGGAATGAGGCTTACAACACAAACCCATCTGAGACTCTCTGGTAGAAGGCAGCAATCCATATGCACTCAATACAATAATTTTAATAAAACATGGCCAAAGGGAGGAGGGGGGAAGAAGGCTGGACAGACAGGAAATAGGTATGTTAACATTCATTTGAAGTTACTGCTGCTGATAAAGGCATCCTGCTGGCTTTCCTACTTTGCTGGGCAGTATAACAAGGTCACAGAGAATTGTGGAAAAGAGAAAAGCAGTGGCCTGAGAATCATGGACATTATAGGCAAGGAACAATATTATTGGGAGTTGAAATGAATAATGGCAAGAACTGCATATTATCCCATGTTTTGCTAGTGTTGATACTGGGTGTTCAAAAGAAGACTTTGCAGTCTTTTACCTCTAGTACATTTTTTCCCATATAATATGTATTGTATGTATCCGTGATATGTAGGTTAAATTATGACATAAGCACACAGCTTTATTTTAAATTCCTACATTTTTGTCTCTGTAGTGCTTTAGAAAAAACCCTTGAATTGAAACAAACAAAAAACTGAGCAGAAATAAAATTCCATCATCTCCTCACCCACCCCCACCTCAGCACTACCTTCCTGAGGAAACGCAGTCAAGGACAACCCAGCTTAATTCTGTGACCTCTGTTCCAGTGGCATGGTAAACCTGGCATTTGTATCAAGCTGTTTAGTCATCTAATGGCTTTTTCAAGTTGTTGTTGCCTTATAGAAGAAAATTGTACCTTTAAGATTTTTTAAATAATACTAAATACTAGTCCTATAGCATCTGATAAACTTTATTTTCTTCATTTAGGGAAAGTCTGCCTTACTTACAGCTATTGAGATAGTTAGCTCCCACCTTTACCAAAAAATAATAAGGAATTATATGTATGCCTTTGACACACAGTGAACCATGATGCACAAAAATGTGCATTCTTATTATGATCTTCTCTAGTTTCCTTGGGAAAAAAAGCTTCCATATTTAGATGTACTTGAATAAACTTTAGAGTTGAGGACTAGTTGCTTAGCCACAAAGCCTATGGGATTCTCCCCTTATTTTAAGGGTTTGGAAGTGTGCACAGTATGTACTAGAAAAAACCATAACACTTTCCATCAGTGATCACCTGTCAATAATCCTCGTAAGCTACTAACATAAGGTGGAACGGAACAAGGCATACATAAAGTAAAATATTACTGGGAAGTGCAGACCTGAGCTTGTGAGAAGCAGAGGGCTGTGGTTCACCTTAAGACAAGCCATGGCCATGTGATGGCCAATGTCCAGTTGACCTTAAAAATTGTGAATATCTGTACTCCTTCTGACCTTAAAAATTGAATATCCGTAAATCTTAGATATCTGTTTTTGTAACATGTTCCTGTCACCAAACCACACAGAAGTGATTTGTTCACCTCCAAAACTTGTTTAGCCAGTCTACTTTGCTAGATTGGAATATGGTGAATATAAAATCTTTAAATGGTTGCAATTTTGATCCCAACTTAAAAAACATGGGAATGAAGGTCCTTTTTTTTTATTCAACCGCGTGGTCACTGTACCTATTCAGAGGAAACAAAGCTCGGTGGGGTGTGTGCAGCAATCTGCTTGTGCAGATCAGAGCTCACCACTAGGGGCTAAAAAATGAAATGTGCTGGCCATTTAAATGACATCTGCCTTTTAGGGAGAATGAGGTCTGTTGGTATCATTGCCAAGCTGTGGTTGTTATCTTCCCTCAGGCAACATATTTGCTGCAGTTAGTATTTCTGTGAAAACTTTAGAACTGAGCTGTAAAAAGGAATTTGCTTTTTGAATAATTTCTTTTCTTTTTTTTCCTCTTTCTTTCTTTGAGCAAACATAAAAGGGTCCCCAGAACAGTAGTGTATAAAGACAAAGCCAGGCTGAGTATTTTATCTTACCAGTGATAAACAAGTGTTAGTCAAATGAAGAGATGACAGTGGAATAAGGAAACAATTAAACTTCAATAAAAGAAAATAAGGAATAACATTCCAGTCAGATCTAATCACATTATGTATAGCATAACTTTCAAATTGGAAGTCCATAAAACTCAACCACACCTCAGCCAGTTTGTCTGGCATCCATCCTGTATAATAAGCCAGAGGTTCCTCATGGCACAACTCCAAGGCAGTTTGAAACCATGTCTGCAGAGGGGATGGCACTGAGCCATGTTTCCAGAGAGAATAATTTTTCTGGTGGGAAAGGTCAGGCAGTACAGAGGCAAGAGGGATTAGATTCCCTTTTTCAGCTTTTTCTTCATTCTTATTCCTTCAAATATATTTCTTTTAATACTGAAATTAATTCTCACGGAAAACTTGCCACTAAAGCAGTGTTCAAGATCTCTTTAAATTGACAGGAAGAAGCAAGTCCAGAGCCCAGGCAACCTGACATCTGTCATTATAAAACTTCATAAAGAATTTGACTGATCGGTTGCTGGCTACCTTTTCCCAGTCCTGTAAGCCTCTTCCTCCACAAACTTTAAAAACTCTTACCTAATACAGATAAAAAGATAATGTAATGGATTCTCATTCTCACGTTCTCTATTTTATATGTGCAAGACATACATAAATATAGTAGTTAATTTACATTTATCTTCCATTTTAAATAATAATTGTATTCATAATGCACAAATGGATTCCATATGTTACTAGACAAATCATTCCTAATTTTCGTTATAGAAGCACATATGGGAACTGTGCTCACCCAGGGTAAAATCCTGGGTCCATTGAAGTCAATGGCAAATTTCCCACTAATTTTGCAAGGGCCAAGATTTTGCCCTTGATGTTCAGCCACCCTAATAACACAAAGAGCCAGTGTTGAGAAATAGCATCCTGTCCTCTTGTTCTCTCTTCTCACATCTCAGATAAGTTTGAGAAAGAACTGTTATCACTGAATTAATGAAATCCATTCCTCTGCATTTTCTAGCTTGCATCAAGTGTTTTGCCTGGGGTGAAAGGGATACAGATTTACAGTTCTAGTAGCTACACAGTTGTCTGCAAATTTTAGCAGTGCCAGTTATTTCAGAGAATTTGCAGAGAGGAGGACATCCCTGGGAAATTATATAATATCTAGCATGTACTGGAGAGGGAGGCCAATATGGAACTTTCCAGGAGTAAGAAACATGTCTTAGGGAAATTGGGTCCATGGCATCTTTTGTCACTGTCTGTGGATCATGACTGGCTCTGGTGCAATACAATCCTGTCTGACCCATTGTGCATTCTATGTGGCCCTTCTTGGAACTCTTCAGGTGTGCAGAATGTGGATTCCATTCGTGCAATCTGATTTCCTTCCCAGGGGCCCCAACAAATTTCTCTAAATGTGACAGGAAATGCCCTTCTCATGTGGATAGAATGCAGCCCACCATGGGATGGACACATGCGGATTCTTGGGTCCCATGATGGGCATTGTGCAAACAGTTTGCCACTTGAAAGGCAATCCCCCTTATGGCCAGTGTGGAGCAGAGATGGAATCCTTGTCCTTTGGTTGCACTTAGCAAGAAACAAAATAGAGCTCAAAATCCTCTTGATTTCTGTGTTGGATGGACAGTACTGTGACATTCTTACACATAGACAAGGGATGCACATTGAAAGAAAATTCAGTGAAAGCAACTGGATCTCTGTATTTTATTTTGAATTAGATGGAGCTTAATATCATCCATTCCAGAAGTGCATAGCTGGTTTCTAAGACTGAACTTCATTCAAATTCAAGCATCCCTAAAATTCACACAAATCGAGCCTTTGGTAGCTTTTTGCATATTGAGTATTTTAAATTGGTATGACCAAAACTTCAATTTTATTACCAGAGCTAGGAAATTACATTGTCTCACAGAACATACGAGAACATTTTATTTAACCTGTACAGAGATTCAAAAGTGTTTACAAATTAAAAGTATCAATTTGAAATGAAAAATGGAAAGTTTCTGTCTAGAAACTGTAGAGATGTTTTGAGTATTCTGTTCTTTTTGCTCCTTTTTTTTTTTTACCATAAATATTAATCTGGTTCAACTAGGATTCTTGGAACACTCTGATTAAATCATAGTTTTGACAAATCAATTTGTGATTTAAATTTATGAAAACGTGTCACTCCACCTAATTACTTGTTGAGATCCATTGTTTTGGACTCTTTTCACTAGAAAAAAAATTGCTCATTAAGCTAATCAGCCAAGTTGTTGGCTGGTGCAAATCAGAGCATCTCTACTAGTGTTCCTGGCAAGATCTCTGAAGTCATCACTGTCTTCTGAAACAAACGTTTCCCATGTGTAAGGACTATGAGATTAGACATCATGTAACATGTTAGATGTTGGTTAATAATGATCTGGAACAATAAATTACATTAATAACTTGAATTTTAGCTAATTTGTCTCTGCAAGGTATTATTCCATCTTATTTTGTTGGCATTTTTATTTTCAGCACTAGGGCATGACAAGTTGTGAATTATGATCTATTCATTCATACACAGTTTCAACACAACTGGGTGTGAATTATTGCTCTATAATTCATATAGTGGAGTGTCTTATTACAATTATAAAATTTTATTAGAAAATGTTTTTTAATATTTATATTGTTAATTAAATTATGATGACTCTCATAAATTCTGAAAAATGAATTATGTTATATTAGGCAGTATTCAGATTTCATCTGTTAGCCAATCAAGGTACACAGACTTCTCTATTATTTAATATAGCATATAATAATGTTAGCCAGTGAGATTTTTCTCCTTTTTTAATGTGAAATTTCTTATTCAGATGGTTTTGTTCAGAAAATTTTTACAACTATTTTGTAAACATAAGGGTCATTATGAAATACTTTTTTCTTTTGCAGATGTTAATGACCTGAATGTAGGAAAGAGCATCCAACTCTTCAGTGAAGAGGTAAGAAAACCTCAGATCACAGAAAACTTGGGAAATTTGCAGTGTTGTTTTTGAGAGCAACAGCAGTCTCTCCTGTTTGCTAACTTTCCTAAAACATTTTAATTCTTGCTATTTTAGCTCTAGCTCTGCATTTCATCTCCTGATGGTGAAAGCCTCATTTCAGATCTGCTTGTGAAAGCACTTAAACATATACTTAAAGTCAAACATATGCTTCAGTGTGTCCTAAATTAAAGTAAGATCTTCAGTACTATCAGATCAGAAGATCAGATGCAGAGGGGGATTTGTAATTCAAGATAGTTGTGGATTATATGATATTACTAGGATAAAGATATCCCAATTCTGTTTGATACCCATGAAATCAAATCCATGCTGTCAACATAAATGATATGAAAAGACACAGCAATCAGAGTTAGATAAGAAGGTGACTTGTTCAGTAAAAAATCATCAGACTTTGCATGATATAAGCAATAGGAAATAATTTATTCCCATTTGGTATCTATGTAAGCATTTTTTACAATTCTCATACATTTTTCTAACTGGTTTCTAGGGGAATTTCAATACAAATTGAATTGTACAAGGAAGAATTTAATGACCATATAAAGTATATTCCTTTGAGTCTGGTAAAGTGAAGAACCACAGATAGCACAGGGGTGCAGTCTCAGGTGGAGACTCTGGGCAAGGAATGCAGGACTGAGTCCTTTAAACAAAGATTGTGTGGCAATAGTCATCCCCATCAGGTGTTGCTGTTGTGAGAATGCAGCCAGGGTTGCTTACTGCTGCTTTATTAATAATGGAACTCTCACAGAAATTCCATGCAAAACTGATTTTTGAACAGTATATAAGAATCTAATATGAAGCCTTAAAATGCCATTGAAAAAATGTGTTTGTAATTTACTTTGCTGTCAGAATTGACTGCCCCACTATGAACAATTTTACTGTATTTCTCCCCATTAAACAACAATTCTTTTTGCGTATTTGTTCAGCCTTCTTGCTATGACATGCCATAGTGAGTTGATAGATAGATATTTAAAACCATATATGGGCTCTGTTACTGTTGCCTTATTCAAATGGCAAGTGGAGATACTATTTTCATCATAGTGCAGGTGAACTTATTAATGGTTCACCATCCAAAGCAGAATGTTAACTGATGAATCGCAAATGTACTGTTTGGAAAAGAGTGAATATGCTTCTGTGGCTGCAAAAATTGTTCTCTTTTTTTAAGCTATAATAAAAAGACTGTCAAGTTCAGAGCAAAGATTCCTGGGGTTGAGGCCCAAGAGAGGATAATGGGAGAGTATAATTTTCATTGTTTGTGTTCCAAAGTTTTCTTTGTGACTTGAATAATTTTGCTAAGGACTTGATTTAACCTTGCATTCACTGGACCAAAACTTTGTCAGTGTAATTGCAAGGGTATCTTTACATGCAAGGTTTTAGCAATGCTGCTGATCAATAATATGAATGTGCAAATAAGCTCTAGGAAACTGTAGCAGTTTTAAAAGGCTGGAGGTAGTTTTTTACCTCATTTCTTTATCTCAAATATAGACCTGAAAATACTGTTGGGAACTAAAGGTATGTTTACTGGTACTTGCATCGATTCCACAAGTATTCTGCAAATGTATGGCATTTTTTTTTCAGCATGGATGATCAAAGTTCTTAGATGACATAACCTCACACGTACAGCCTCTTAATACAGTATTTCTGGTACTAAAGAACTGAGGAACAGCATTGCTTGAGCTTGTTTGTATAGCTGTTCACTCCTCTGCAGCTGAGCTGTGGCTTTTGACTTCATTGTATCTGACAAACCTGTCAGGATTATGAAATTTCATAACCACTCCACATTAAAAGATCAAAGACATGGTTCTGGCAATTAAGCCTAAAGGATTTCTAGGAGTACAAAAAATGTTGACAGGCCTCTCTAACATTTGCTACTATTTGTATGACTCAGGAGATTGAGATTCCAAGAAGCTAGGTTATTTTTTTAAAAAAAGTGTTTCCACCAGAAGGGTTGAAATCTAATAACACAGGAAAACACAGGAATTGCAGGAAAAACTAGCTGGCTTTATATGCTACTAACCATACGTTCTTGATTGGTTGGAGGAGGTACTTTTGGATTAATAGCAGAACTTGAACTATCCATGGATTTCCAGTTGTTCTTCAGTCAGGGACAGGCTTCACATTTGACCTGAAAAGAACAGTTCAGAACTACATGATTCTGAAACTGCACTTCAAAATCCTCTTATTTTGGCTATAAGCACAAAAATCAGCAAGCCCCTCCCCAACCAATTAAAATGTGTCTAAAACTAGTGGTCAGAGCAGCAAGACTTATCTTCCTGGAAATATTTCTACAGGAAACCTTTCCTAGTAGGTTTTATAACTTTTGCTTTAAACATTCTGCAGCTTGCATATAAACTCTTGCATAGAGGCTGAGCAATGATTCACCCTCTTAGATTGCTCCCACACCTGAACATCTTTTCCAGTAATGGAAGCAAACTCAGCTGAGTAAACTCAGCTAAAAGCAATAAGGAGAAGTCTAGATTTTTCCCTACTGGGTGTTTCTGAGGTACATCGCTGGTGATGAGGAGAGGCAGTTGCTTTTAAACAGGAGGTTGGGTTGTTGGATACCAGCTAACTTGTTAGTAATGATTTTAGGGAAGTTATGAGAGAATATATCTGGCAGAGTAGTTTTCTGAGAAGCATTTCTCTAGGGAGAATGAGGTAGTCAAGTAGATGTGAGGCCTATGAAGGTGACAGTGCTTGGAAAGGGAAATATGTTATAAGAGCTGGTAGCTACAAGCTGAAACTACTAGGTAGCTGAGGGAGTAGAAACCCTATATGTGTTCTGCAAAGTAATACATATTGCATGATGGCATGAAGCTGCTAAAATTTGTAGGCACTGCCTTGATAAGCAAAGGCTGCATTGGAGCTCAATATGAAAATGCAGCAGTGTCTGAGGAGTTCTCTCTGAAATGACCTCTATTAACCTGTGCTCTGTGATGCAATATAATCCTTTCTCTGAAACGAGTCAGGATATTGAGCTTGGTTTCTGCTTCTTTATCAGCATTTAGTGTTAGTTAAAAATGAAATAGTAGTGGGAATGTTACAGCTTGGGGATAAATGTCATTTCACACTGCTAGCAAAACTCAGGGGGACTTGATAAGCATCAGTCATGCCTCAGTGACCAACAACAACTGCTATGCCATACAGATCTGTTCCTTGAATTTCTGTAATACAACAGAATTTGTTAGGGAAACCTAAAACTTATCATTCAGAATATGTTGTTTCCTCTACATTTCTTCTGCATTTTTACTGAATATATTCACGTCTATCAGTCAAAGTTCTTAACAGTTTGCACTTCTCCCCATTCTTTTTCCTAGTATATGTAATCTAGAAAAAAAAAGTAAATTGCATTGGATTGGAGACTTGAGCCCCTTCTGAATGTCTCCCATGGGTTTTTTTTTACCTTCCTATGCCTACTTCTTCTCTGTATGTCAGGGACAGTAATTCTTTGCCTCAATTGCCTAACTAGACCATGAGCCATGAGACCATAAGCCTTGGGGTTCCAAGCTGTATGTAGACAGTAGCAAGTACAGTAGTGCCCTAATTTTATTAGACACTTAACATCTTCTGTACCTAAAAATATGAAACAGAAATGCAAAGCTCTTACAGAATGATGGATCCCTTTCTGTCCTTTCAGAGCAGCCTCATAAGAAATGTGTGGAAGATAGAAGGGGAAATTGGGGTGACACTATGGAGTTCTTCCATGGAAATTTGAAAATACAGCTTGAAGTTGAGACCTATTGTTGATTGCCATTTACCATGAAAGCAATAGGTGTTTTTTGCAGAAGAGCAGTAATAAATGCCATGAAGTGCTTAGCCAGGATGACTGTATGAACACTGTTTGTTTCAAGTGTAGGAACAGAACTATAAACTTGGCAGGAAAAATATAGACTATGGCTAGCTTCATGCATGTCTTGGCTTCCTGCACTAAAAGAAATCATTTGGTAAAACTGAGCAGATCTGTTTTGCTTCCTACAGTATATGATGAGCAAGAAAGCATCTAATGTTTGGCTAATCATTCAAAAACTTTATTGTGCTTTCACTGTTTAGGGAATTTTTAAGTTAGCATTAGCATGAGAACCTACAGATGTTAGCTCTTTATCCCTTGTCTCAGATCAGATTGATCTGACTAACCAGCATTAAAAATGTGTAAATTTGTGGGAAACACAATAAATCTTGAATATATTAAAGAAACAAATAGATGAACCATCTGGAAACAAGACGCAGATCTGAAATAACTATGCCAGTGGCACAATGCAAGCATAATGCCTAGCATAATTTGTGCAGAGCAACTGTATCAAGAGCCAGAAACTATTTTTTAGAGGGCTGAGTTTAATAATGACTGCACGTTATCATTCCACTTGCTGGGTAAATATTGACAAAGGAGTGGCACATGCAGTAGAAATGTATCTACATCCTGCTTTTCCTCTAGGGAAACTTCTGTATTCTGAATTTTCCCTACAGTTTTTTTCCTTTTACCTTTCCTGCCTCTTTCTCATCTAAAATGATTGCACTAGGTGTACCTCTGCAATTACAGGAATCAGTTAACTTAGAAATTTAACAGTTGTTAACTTAGAAATTATTTTTGATAACTCATGCATACAGGGTATAGTGCATAATTGACTATGCACACAAATTCTTAATATTATATAAAATCAGACCTTTATATAAAATCTATCTTTAAGTAGACCTTAATATTGCAATACACCACTAGAAATGTACACATCATTCATCAGGATTTCTCTTTCTGCTGTCACCTGAAAAGATTTCGTATTGACACCGTGCAAACTAATCAGAATGGAAAGTAGTAGATTTTGCTATTATATGACAATTATTGTGTTTGAGCTGGGTGCATTTTCCATTTGCACTGGAATGTCTTGGCAGCCTACAGTTTCATTGGTAGTGATCATGGAGCAACACAAATTAGATTTGGTATTCTTTACATCTTTATATTTGCTGGAAAAGGTGAGATACCTCAACAAACAATGTATCTTGAAGAATGTTAGCAGGGTATTTTTAAGGGTAAATATATTGCAAACCTGGGTAGAAACTAGGTTGCAGTATATCAAAAAAGTGACTGATTTAAACCCATACTTAACGTGTCTTCTAGGTTAGCATTAATTTGACTGGCTGAGGGGAAGGAATTTATGGGTATAATGCATTGCACTAGGCAAATAAAAGCATCCTCCTTCAGTAATAAAGGTGAAGGCAGACTCCATACTGATAAGACAAGCACTGTCTTCAAAGCTTTACCTATGTAATATCCATCTTACTTCTGTGGCACAGTGATGCAACACATTGCATATGACCCCTGTCAAGAAATATCATTCTGATATTTGACTTCAATCTGAGTTTTTTAAATTTTTTTTTTTTTAAATCTCCACTCAGTATTTTCCTCCATCTACTTCAACACCATTCCTACTGTTCCCATCTTTTTCTCCTTCCAACTTTTCTATTGTTCTTAGCATCTTAGCTCATATTCCTTCAGGTATTTAAAATTATCTGATTTCAGAAGGTTTTAGCACCTTCCACCTCACATCTGACTTGGTTCTATAACATATAACAGCAAGCAACAAATATCAAAATACTTGTGCTAGCACTTATGAGTACTTGCAAGCACAAATATGACAAATATAGGCTTTGCTTTGAAATTACTACAGCTTTAAAAATACTTGCAATTTTAATTAGATTTCCAGAACAAACCTTGGAAATGGACACGAGGAAAGGAAGAGATTTTCCACATTGGTAGCAGGGTTGGAAATGGGCTTTCCTGTACCTTTTGACTTATTACAGTACTTTGTCTTTCTACTGGTACTTATTTTCTTTTTAGTCTTTCTATAAAGAAATTGGCCTCCTTTTGCCTTTCAGGAAAAGATGACATGTTTATTATGAAACCTTTTCTACAAATGCAAGAGCTTGTCTTACTGAATTGAAGCCTCAGTACACTCAGAGCTTTGCCTATAGCAAAGACCTAGTTGGAACATGTTCAACTTATGAAGTGTTTTATCTGAAATATAATCTATTTTGTAGCTTGATCCTTCCTCTTCCACAGGAGTTCAAGAACACAGTTAAATAATCAGGATAAAATAAAGTTACTTCAGTCTGTGCAAATGGGATGGATGATGATTTAAACAGGTAGATGAGATTTCCCTTTGTTTGTGGGGAGCTGTATTTTACCCAAAGACCTTTTTTTTGTTTTTTTGGGGTTTTTTTCCACTTTCAGGATTACTTTTTAGAGGATGGCAAGTGTTTGTTCTTTCCTAAATCTGTGGAAATTATGATCTGTGCATGTGCCTTTACCTGTGAGGTCAGCCAAAGGATTTTGCCATTGCTGAGACAGATTTTTTTTAAGTTCTAAATATTCCAGATCCTATCAAATTCAAGAAAACTTGTATCTTGCAAGAATGACCCAGAGCTTTGTGAATAAAAAATATGCCTTTCCTCACTAATTATGGAAAACTTGTGGGGTTTTGGCAGCTGAGTTTTGTTTGCTTGGTGTTTTGACCCTGAGCACTCTTAAAGTTAAGCAATTGTATCTACTCAAGTGAGCTAAATGAACATACTTAAGTAAATGAAGTTCCACAAAAGCTCAAGAGCTTGCTGGCTTACTTCTCAAAAGATATGCTCTAATTCAGCCACAAATTACTTGGCCAGACACTGGAATTGCTGGGTGAAACTCTATGGTCTGTGTTTTGCAGCACTTCAGACTGGATAATCATAGTGGTCCCTTCTGACCTTGAAATATGTGGCTTGGGTGTTAACCTATACTAGCAAAGCCAGAGTGAGGAACACAGGATCGTGAGGGCTTAGCAAGTGAAATTTTGGTTGGTTTTTAATTTTACTTTTAGCAACCAAAAGTATCAAGTTGTCTAGAAGGCCTAAAAAACTGCTCGACACTTTCTACTTACAGATGGAGAAACTGAGCTTTTTTCCTTCTGCTAAAACAGGTCTGCAACAATGTTATTTCAAAGGAGAGTTTTTAAATTGATTTGCCAATAAGGCGGCTTGTTCTGGAGTGCTTAGGTTTTAAAAGATTCTCTCTTAGGAGTAGGTTTTAACAAGATTATCTCCTTTTTCCTGAGATGCAATGCAAAATGTAGCGGGTGAGGTATTTTTATTTTTGATATAAAAGCATTTTAGCATTTAAGCACAATGCTTAAAAATAAATGTCTGGTACAACACTTTCTTTTGCTTCCTTTTATTCTGTCACCTCCCTTGCAATTAAATGCTTGACAGAGGTTGAACTTCCAGTAGAAATTCAAGATATGGCCATCAAGACTGAGATTGACAGCTCTGCATGCAAGATACCATTTCGTATTTCTTGCTAGTTGTGTATGTAAGCCCCCTTGTTAAGCTACCTTTTTTTTTTTTTTTTTTTTTTTTTGACTTCTGATTCTGTTGGCTGTTCTTATTTATTGGTTTTGAGGATGTTGCCTCTCTGATACCTCATCAAACAAGGACCTAAGAGACATTCACATCCCTGTTTCTTTCTCAGGTTTTTTATCTAAACTACTCAGAGGTGAGAAAGAATAGCACTGGCACTGGCCAGGTTAAAAGGGTAAAGGCTATCTCTGTCTATCTATCTCTATCTTTCTAAAACTATCTATCTGTCTATCTCTGTTACACTGGTTTGAAATGCAGAGCAGGGTCATCTTTATTGTAAAGCAGTGGAGGATTGACTGCTCTTCTTGCATGGCTGTTCGTGTGGAAAGTGTAGCCTTCCTTAATTCTAAATACTGGGAGTTAGGGTTTCTTTCTAATAGGAACTCAGAATCCATTGTCAGTGTATAACCATTTCTTTCTAGTTGACAAATAGGACTGAATACTGCAAATATAAAACTGCTAGCATTTGGGCTGTTTAATTTAACCAGAAATGGTATCTCTTGGTGCACCCCAGTGCTAGTTTCTGATGCTGATACTGATGGCTACTGTGTAATGCCAGCTCACAATGAATTCCAAAATATTTAAAAGCAGCCTAACTAAAATACTTCTGACAGCTTGTATCTTCCAGTCGGGTGATTGGCTCACTTGAAGGCTGGGCTTGAGGTGGATTGTATTTCTGCAACATGAAAGACTTACTGCTTTTTCACATTTCACAATTTTTGTCAAGTAGGTTTTGGTGAAAAGATGAACAGTGATATACAGAAAGATAAAAGGATGAGGTGTTATATTTTTAGATGCAGACTGTGGAGAGAAATGATAGATAGCTGAGCTCATGGTCTCCATGTTGTTTCACTGTAGCTCATCCCAATACCAGAATGCTATGTCTTAGGCTACAATAGAACTCTAAATCAAGGTGCTGTAGTGAAGAACATAAACCATGTACTTATTGATCAGAACCACACACAAGTGCTTTATGTCCGTTCCTGCATTCACTCAAGTCAGTCTCTTTGATAATTTCAAAGTTCAGTTTAGGATGCCAAAAATTAATGTGACTAAATGGAACAATAATCTAGATATAGTTGTTATTTCCAGTAGGAAGAAGCTGTCATTAACCCAAAAATAGTGTTCGAAGGCGATTTTTCTTTTTTTTCTTTATTATTTCACCCTATCCCTAATTCTATTTGAAGTATGGAGCAAGTGTAATTTTATCCATTTTAAAAAGATGTAGTGACCGGTACAGCTTACACACTTCAAATGTGCAGTAGAAAATGATTTATAAAGTGTAACCCCACAAAAGTCCACAAAAATGATCACAGAAACTCTGCTGGGCTGATGCTTTTGTGTAGTGCATCTGGTTTCCACTGTATTTCCATGACTCAAACATGGTGGCAATTTTTAGCTGCTATAGGTCATTCATTAAATAAACAAACAAGCGAGCACATAAATCCCAAAGAGTGGGAGAGCTACCTGTTTAACAAATCAAACAAAGTTTTAATTTACACTTCTGTTTTAGAAAACAGTGGGGCAGTTAGTGCACTACACTTTCTGCAGTGTGTTCAGTTACAAACCATTTCTGCATTTTATTAACCATATTTTTTTCAAGAGGGTCCTTATACACTTTTATACAACCAATATGACTATTTTCCATCAAACAAGAACGTGAATGACTTCTGCAGATGCAATGGAAAGTTCCCATTACTCTTGATCAGTACTAGACTTGTAAGGCACTTATGACTTCTTTTTTCTTGCCTTTGGTATGCAAAAAAGAGAGGATTCTCTAAAAACTTTTAGGTTGCTACAACTGGTCTTCCACTGACATGTAGTTACATGTGTTCTACCTCCTTTCAGTTTGTCAGTTCCAATGCAACATCTGCCTGCTCTGGACTGTGTATCAGCCAACCAGTTTCATCCAATCTTGGCTAGACATTAAGATAGACAGGAAAAAACAGAGCCTGAACCTAATGAAAAAAAGATGAGGAAGCTGCTGGGGGTATCCTGATGACATCACAGCCTGATCTTTTTGACCCTCTTTGGGGTGAAAATGACAAACAAATTGAAGGAGAATGTGACAAATTGAGAATCTCACTGTCCTCCTGAATGATCTATTTACATTCTCTTCCTTCCTTACAACTTTTTCATTTAGGTTTTGATGAGCTTAGTAGTTTCTCTCTGTCTTTTTGAAGGGAATTTTCTCAGTTCCTGGTGAATTTGTCTACTTAACATCCCTGATGGCTGGATCCTATTTTCCTACTGTTGTAGTAGAAGAAAAACATAACTGCATTATCTCTGTGTAGGAGTTACATAAATCTACTTAGGAGAAGACGACTCAATAAGGGGATAGTTTCCTCCTTTCATATGTCTGACTCCTATTGATTTGAATGAAAATGTATGTGCATATGAGGCACTGTTTACTTGGAGAAGGGCCTGAACTAAAATCTCTGGGCTGACCTACTAAATTAGGTGGAAGAAGAGGAGACAAACTTTGCTTCCCATAAAGATCTCATTTTGCAAATAGCTGGGAAGTACAAGAAAGTAGGTATTTTTTTAAAGTGCGTTGTGTTAACAGATAGGCTAATTCTGCAAATGCCCATGTATTGATACAGTTAGATCCAATACAGTAAACTCTTTATTATTGTAAACAACACAAAGATTTCTTTAATTTCCCTAGTTCAAGAACAAAGGAACTAGGGAGTAGGACTCCCTAGTTACTGCAGTAGAAGCACTGACAAATCATAGGCTATTGTGTATGATGTTTTTAAAATGAAAAAGCAAGTAAACCCTTTAGTCTGAAACTCTTCCTGATAACTGAAGAAGAAACATTCTTAAAGTAAGGTGATTCTTTTAACATTCCCAGGACTAATACTCATCACAAATTCTTAAGTAATTAATCCTGATTGGCAATTTTAGCCACCCAACACACACCAAAACATGCCTTCTCTCTTTTCATAAAGGAAAACAGGCTGACATGAAATCTTTCCTTGTCATCTGTGAAAAGAGAGAATGCCTTGATGCAGGGATTATATGCAAGAGATGTAAAAAAAATAAATATATTTCTTAGTGCCATTTCTAAAGTAGATGCATTTTATGGAGGCTTTTCGCTGCTGACAGAAGTGGGAGAGGAGCCCATCCCGGTGCTATGCAGACTGTGTTCCTTACTGCTCTCTGTCAGGAATGGCTCTGTGGTGTTTGCCACTTCCACACTGTCTGCTCTCCTGCAAGAATCACCTTATCTGCTGGACCAATGAGACCATTAATGGAAACCCTGTAGTATGCCATCAGAGCTCCACTTCTTGATCAATAGTTATTTACTTCTGAGAGGTCAGAGCTTGGCTAATATAGCTGAATAATTTTATTGATAGATAACATAACAATGAAAAATAAAGTCTGAAATAGAAGATGAATGAAATCAGCAGTTTCTTCAGGGATGAATATTATTATTTGAAAATTTTAATAGCTAGTAGAATGCTGAAAGGGCAGACAACAAAAGCATTGAATAATTGTCCTAGGACTATAATCAGACTTCCATTATTGACCTCTGCTAATATTCCACTGTAACTGTCTGCTAAATTGGTTCCTTGGGGCTTGAAATATACAGTGATGTTATGAGTTCCTATTGTAAATTGCCACACAGAAAAGTAGCAAGTCTCTGAAATAGTGCTGGCCCTAGTTTGATCAATACTCAATTCTAAGCAGTGCAAGAGGCAACTGTTGCCATAGAAACATTGATGTCACTGAGGTTGAACAGTGGCTCCTACAACAAATCATTTCCTTTGAGCAGTTGTAATTGACTATATGTACAGTTTGCTGTCACCTGAGACTATTTACATCAAGCCAGTAACAGAGCTGCATTAGTTATTCTGGGAGTAAGAGGGTTAGCTCTTCTTTTTGTGACCTTACAAATACCTAGGAGGATGTTGCCATGGCAACGAGAGATATAACAGGATGAACATTAAGGTAGCTACATAATGCAGTGGCATTCCTTAGGAGCATGAGAGGTAGTTTTAATAAACTTTATCTAGCCATTGCATAATATAAACATTGCATTAGATATATCTCTGTCACAACTTTTGACTTCTAGAAATGTTACCTTTGGCACAGGTAAAAGCAAGAATCTTTTACACCAGCTGCAGAAATTAAACACTCCCCATTTTGTACTTAGATGTTGCAGAAGTGCTTTTGTACAGGATTAAGGAATGAGTTGAGGCTGGAGAGCCTTTTCCTGCTTTCAGATGTAATGGTGCATGTTTCTCTGCAGGTAGCTTCCATTTCAGAAACTGTCTGAATTGTTAAGGTCCTTTTTCTCAGTTAGCTGAGGATTATTTACACGGTGGTTTAAGACAATTAGTCAGTCAGGTGCTGACATACCTTTGTGCCCTCACGTCAGAATCCTTTGCTGCAATGGAGGTTTTAGAGCAGGCACTGTATAAACACCTTTAGTGCTTCCCCATTACATCTGCTTTTGTTCTCTGGAGCCAAGGGAACGTCATCATGCCCTTCAGTGCTTGGTAGTTCCATAAAAGGCTGAGATCAGGCTGTAAAGCACCTGCAGTGTCCAGCAGCACCCAAGCAGTTAAAAGGAAAGCCTCAGTAGTGCCTAATTTAGAAGCTCTCTAAATGCAAATCATTGACCTTGCCATGAAAATATATATTATAGTACTTTAAAAGAGTGGTATTTGATGTGATACCATAAATAAAAATACTGTGCATATACAGGCTACCAAATTTCAGACTCCGAATAGCTAGCCTCGATATGCCTGTAATTGCATGTGTATACACTGCTTTTATGTTTCATACTGCAAAAAATGTAAAATTGATATGATTGCTTATTCTAATGGTTTGCTATATACACTTTATGGCCTCATATACTTATAACTATTGAGGAAATAGATTAAGTGATTCACGTTTTTAAAATATAATCCCAATGAAATGTCATAGCATCTCACACCTATCACTTCTTGCACAAAATACCATGTGCATGTGTGAGGTTCTTTTTATGATAATGCATAGTTGACTTAGAGAAATTCATAGCAGCAAGAGCTCAAGGCCTCCAAGACTTCTCTAAAAAACAGCAGCAGCAACAATGCAACAGGTATGAGCTATTTTTTTTTAAGTAACATTCATACAAATAGGATTTTTTTTTAGCATTTCAGGCTTTCTTGCTTTTTTTTCTGACATTTCTATTACTGTTTGCAGTTATGGGCAGAATCTGGGGCAAATGCACTGTTGGTGCAGAACTTTGTCTGCTAGAATTTTTCAGAAAGGTATGAGGCCATAAGTGTTGCCTGTGTCCTCAGGTGATAGGATTGTGACAGTTTCTACTATTTAGAACTACACTTAATGGAAATATATATTTTGAAATGCAGTGTGAAATAACAGCTGTATTACACACAGTATATAAAATGACAGATTACATTCTAGCATTTTGATTTAGGTACAATAAAATTAATTCACAAGGAAAACCAGAATGCTGCATTCTCTCCTTCCTTCAGTTTCAAACACAGCCTTCCTTCCCTTCTCAGCTGCTTTTTTTTTTTTTTTTTTTAGGNTAACAGAAGATGGGATAGGGATTAGATAGATTTTGGTATATCTGTTCTTCTGTTGATACACTGCTGTAATATCATCACTTTGACAGTACTGGTCTTTTGTCACAGAGTAATTCTTCTTACAGTTGTTAGTCTCTGATATTTGCACGAATATCAAGGACATCAGTCTTCATAGTTAAAGCTAATAGTTGGTATTTATGGGCATTACTGTTATTTCTGTTATTGCCTCCTCATTTTCTGCTTGTGTACCCCTGTTTACCGAGCTTACAAAACTATTTTTGAGTTTTAATTAGCTGAGTGTTAAGATTCTTGAGTAAAAGAACAGAGAAACTATACTGAAAGGGCTCTGTTTAATGATTTTTATTTAACATTGTGCTCCTTAATTTTCATATTTGCACTTATTACACAAAGTACAAGTGCTGTGCAAAAACAGTGATGAAGAAGAACGATTTATACCAGCAAAACATCTCTCTGGAGGAAATGAAGGAATGTTTGCAAGGGAAACTTCAGTTATAAGCTGTAAATCTGAGGAGAGTATAGTTAGCATCTGAAAAGCCTTTCAAGCTTTGTATAGTATTTGTATAGTATTTGTATAGTATTAATCTAACTATCATTATGTATGATAGCATTACATTGACATGCCCCTAGTCATATGGGATCAAGACATAAATTATTTATCAAATTTTTCTGACTTTTAGCCATCTCAACTTATTATATTGTCCTTCTTCAGGGTAATCCCAAATCAAAATATGAAGTTTCTTGTATTTTGTACTCAAGAGATGAATATACTTGTGGACACCTAAAAAGAGAGGGGCATTGCTGCATTAGAAGCTCTGAAAAGTGGTGTCAACCCTCACAGATATTTTACTTCAGGCACTCCTTGTTTTGAACTTGGTGAAGCAGTTTCAGCAGCCTAATTATGCATGTGTGGTATCTTGTCAATACACAGTTGAATGGAAACCTTCTGTTCTTTAGATAATTATCATATGTAAGACTTTAGCTGTAGCAATGGCAATTCTCCTAAAACAAGCATGTATATACTGGAACACATACTCATCCTCATAACAAAATGAAACAAAATGTATGTCTTTTTGTATGGTAATAAGGTCAAAAATATGTGTATGGAAAAAGAAGGAAGTAGCTGATGGGCTGGAAAACGAATACAGAGAAATCTTCCCAGGCAGTAGAGGATTACTCTTCCTTTGTAATCTACAGTAACCATCAGCTTCTTCCAGTGCAGACAACAGAGGCCACAGTGATGGAACTGGCTAGGTAGATGTTTCCAGGTGTGCACTTATCCCTGTAGCTGTAGGTCGTGTACAGCTCCCACAGGTACCCAGGAGAGCTGCTTTTTCAGTGGCTTTTAGCCTTTGGTATCCTTACACTGAGCGCAAGAGCCACACTGTGACACTGAACATATGGACTTGCTCTACAAGAAGCTGCACTTCGACACAGGTGAACAGGGTGTTTTATGTGAGAGGAAGAGGTGGTTATGGGTACATTTTATTTATGTGCAGTGTATATCGACCCTTGAAGTGTATCAGCTAAGCTGATCAGTGTCAAACACAGGCTGATTGGGTAAATGGCAACAGCAGAATTAGTAGATTTTCTGAATAGTTTTACTTTAGTTCTCTCCACTTTTTTCCTGCCTCCTTCATCTGCACCTTTATCACACTAAAATGAATCAAAATGCCAGCTGCTCATTAAAGAATGAGTATGCCTGTGGCAGTCCAGGGTTTCAGAAGTGCTGAGAGCCTGTGAGTTTACAGGAATTGCAGGTGATCTGCACATCTGAAAATTCAGGGCTTAGTTTTTTACCAGAGATTTGTCTTAAACTTTGTGCAACTTGGGTAAAGGTACTGANAATTTTTTTTTTTTTTTTTTTTTTTTTTTTTTAAGGATTGCAATATAACTTTTCTGGGATAAAGAGAACCATCTCTACCGTTGTTTCATTTTTGTGATCCTATAACAAAAATGACTGAGCTCGACTGTATTTCAAGAATACTTCACTAGAATCCAAATGCGAACAGTTTTTTTAGGGTTCAGAGACTTTGTAGTCGAAGGTCTGGCAATGACTATTCTCATTTTATTTCTGGGTGGCCATGTCAGTTGCTATTCTGTTCTGGTCTAGTTCACATTTTGGGCTGCACAGAGTGTTCTGTGATTTTGGTTTGATCCACCGTGGTAACTGGTGTTAGCATGCAGATGATCTGCTGCTCACTTGGATGAGATAGCCCTTTCTGAAGTGCTTATGATTGGTTTTGAACAGTTTGGAGAAAAATCTGAATAAAAGTGAGAGATGAGATTTAAGTGGCATTTGTATTTGGACATTCCAATGTGGAAATAACCTGAATACTGAAAAACATTGTCAGAGTTTGAACTATAATCAGTGTGGCAGCAGCATCAGGCACAAAGGAGATGAGAGAGCTATTTCTGTAACAGGCATACTTAATGAGAATGTCACTATTCTGGTAACTGTGGAAAGCTGCCAGTCCTTTGTGTAGTCTGAGCAGCATAGCAGTGAGGACAAGTTAAAAATATGGGGTGCTGAGAGGTAGGCAGAGCAGCGGACAGACAGGAGCAGCAGCGGCACAAGTACAAAAGGGTTGAGATTCTGCTGTCATGACAGATATCCTTCTGTACCCTTCATGATTCACTGGCAGAGAAATGCAGACACCGTCCTGATAGCCCCTCTGCCAAAGTGCAGGGCTTGCGACAGGAAGAAGTATTTTGTATGTTAGATGTGCTAATGCAGGCCAGGACTCTGAGCCATGAGCATAGTATAGCCAAGGGACAGCTCTTAAAAGCTTGATGAGCTCTACAAATGTGTGTGTGAAATACTCTGCAGAAAGTTTTAGGTTGCCAGTAGTCTTTGGCCAGCACTGTATATAAACTTTCCATGACCCACAGAGAGAGCTATGCTCCGTGAGAGTGTCGAAGAGGTTGAAACTGGGGGTAGGATTCTCAGGAGATGGAGGCCTGGAGAAGGAGAACGAAATTCTCAAATCTGGGTCTTGAAATATGTGTTGTGAATTCCCACTGCTCAGTTAAAATGAACCCAAATGCACAGTGTCCTCCATTTTGGAGCAGGGATGTGTCAGACGGGTTTTGTTTCTTTCCTTATTGTGTCCCTTTTTGCAGTGGACACGCTTCATTGCAAGAACTGTTTCTTACTGGCTGCTCTGTTAACTACTGCAGATGCAATGCACTCAGCCAAGTATTTTGTCTTCAAGAAGCTTCAGAAATGCAAAGGTCTTATGGAAAGAAATCCAATTGTTTCCCAAATGTGAATGCAATATAAAGTCAGTAAGGAATTCTTTTTTTGGCTCTGGATATCATGGCCTGGAATTCTGAAAGCTGTTACTCCCCCTCCTCCTCCATCCCCTTCTCTCCCCTTGAGTAAATTATTTGAATTATGCTTCAATTACTCTTGACTGACTTTGCTATTAAGTCAAGTCAGAATCAGCTCCATTGTCTTCAGTGGAATTTTTCTTTCCAGTTTTGGCACCTTGTCGTTCCCAGTACTGCTGTTACATTTTGGTTTGTTTGTCAGAAATGCAGCCAGTCAGAGGTCTGGTTTAACTATATCTATGCTCCTAGTTACATCACAAACTACTAAGTAATTTATCTCAGGGAGAAAAAAAAAAGACCAGTTACAGGGATCAGCTCCTTCTGTTAAGGATCTTGATTCCAAAACCAACCAGCATTAAATTTCTTCCCTAATGTTTGTCAAAACCATGCATGGCTTTTAATTTTTATTTTTTTTTTTTGGCATTAATGACAATCCTAATGGCCTTTTTTTTTCTTATTTTTTCTGAAAGTTTTGCCTAACCTGGCAAAATCTGTACTGAAAATAATTGGTTTTGAGAAGTCTAAGAAATGTTCTACTTTACATGTTGAATGTCTGCTAAATCTATTAGCTATTTCCTGGGGGGCTAAGGATGACTAATTGCATCTAACCTGTTAGCTATGCTGTTGCATTTTATGCAAGAGGTTTCTCTGAATGGCTTCAGCAGCGTGAATAAGTTTGATCTCTTAAGTTGTGTAACTGTGGCAGCAGTAGTCCTTAGTGCACCTACAAAACTAATGACTGGCATGGTTTATTTTGTCCATATGTGGTAGGGTTTTGTACCAGTAACAATCAGAGTTTTGTTGGTAGAACCTGGGATCATGCTTTCAGTACACATAGTGGCCTAGTCTCCTTGTAGTCCTATGGTGGTAAAACCTTGTGAGGAATTAATCTGCCCTGCCATCTAGGAGGTTTGAGGTTAGGAGTTCTTATTCCATTATTCATTCTGGATGCCCAGAAGAATTACATCACAATCTCCAATGTGAGCTGACACTCGTACCAATTTCAGCTGCCTGCTGTGGCAGACTGGGTGTGGTACTGGCTGAACTAAAGTGTGTTGTTCTGTCCCACCCTTTAATTCTGGTGTTTCCAATAGATGCTTACCCTATGCCAGGAATTTTATGTGGCTGATTTCCTTTTGAATGTCTAGCCTCTTCCTCCTCAGTATGAGTCTCTGGGGCTTTGAGATGTTTGCGCTGTGTTCTGGCAACTTCTTCTCTCCCCTTTCTTTAATCACATATAAGACTGCTAAGTGGCCTTTCCTGGGGATTCAGTTAGGATATAATTGGACTGAAAAAATGAAAGGTTTTCCCATATAACAGTACCCCAAAGTTAACAGAAAACAAAGGGATTGAGGGAGTGCAAAAGATGTTTTTCACAGGAGAAATAGTGCTGGAAATTAACAGCAGAGCTATGCACAAGATCTTTGTATGGGTTACTGGTAGAAATCTCTTGATAACTCAGATGGTTGCCTTTTGTGCATAAAGGAAAAACCACCAGAAATTTCTGCAGAATCAGGAAAAAGTCTTCCTCTTTGACGACTCTTTCTTAGGAAGTAATTTTCCAATGATAAAAGTTTGGGATTAGCAAGTATCATAGACACATGTTTAGAAGGGCAGATCCACAGTGGAATGCAAGGCTGCCATCCAGCTGGCTGTCACTGGTGGATGGGTGTCCACAGATGTCTGTGGCTTGAGAATGTCTGTGTGTGGGAAGGGTAAGTAAATGAAGAAAGGGAAACTGAGAAGGTGCTGTTCTGCCTGAAAGAGCTCTGTCAGCACAACAACCTGATTTAATGCTGTCTTAAGGCCTCTTACTATGTGCTAAGATGCCCACATGCTTTTTCATGATTGAATCTTTCATTACGGTGACCCTGATTGTCAAGGCAGCCATATGTCTTCCCTGTACCTCTGTTTGTCATACCAACTGTTACAGGGCTACAATCTTCTGAAAATGAGCTTTATTTCTCCACCCCTGACCATACACTGGACAACAGGGGAAGAGAAATCTTTAATGGCCTGGATAGTGCTGAGAGAAGGTTCTGTTGGCATTCTTGGTTCAGTGACATTTCCTAGGCTTTTCCCTTTAAAGAGTAGGAGACCCACGTGTGTCTGCTATGTCTAGGATGCTGAGCACCGACTCCTTTAGGTGCTCTCACCCATTTTTATGAGTGAAGTAATGAGTCTCATCTATTCCTGCCATACTGAGCCCAGAAGGATGAGGGCAAGCAGGGCAGAGGTGATGTCTTACGCCTTACAGCCTCAGTCAGGCATTCTGGTCCACTCTGGTTCCCATCACTGTCTGCTGAGCACGGTTCAGCATCTACATCCTGGTGCTTCCTCTCAGCCAGCACTGTTTCCTAAGCCCTTGTGTCATGCTGTCTGAGCAGAGGCAGTGGGGAGGTTCATTCAAGGTCTTCTAGAGAATGAAGTTGTGACAGCTATGATGAATAAGAAGTTGTGAAGAAGCAAGAATCAGGTGAGGAAGTGATAAGGCAATGATGGGAATAGCTTCAGGCTATTGTCCAGACCTGGGGCTGCCTAGCTGTCTAGGACAGTGTGGAAGGAGGCACATTTTCAGAGCTGGGTCCTACCTGTCCAAAGTCTAACTTATTACTCATGGAGAGAAATTGGTTGTTTGGCATTTACTTGCATATTTGCTGTCTAAACCAGAGGTAATCTCTTTGGTCTTTAGTGTAAGTATGTCCTATACCAAACAAACACAGACAAATATCCAGTGGCAAAAAACCCCAATGCAGCCAGTTTTTTTGGTTATTCATTTTATTAAAGTTCCTTATCATAGCATTTGCTTTATCTCTTTATTAAGGTGTTAGGAGTTCTTTTTCCCTGCCAATGACACTTCTCTTCTGCAGTGCTTTTTTTCCCCTAGGATTTCCTTGACATTCTAGTTTTCTGTAGCTTTCATTTAATCTTTGCTGGTGATGACAAATATAAGTACTTCTAATATAAAGCAGTATTAAACATTTTTATAGGCACTGACCATTTAATGAGTTAACTTCTCCAACACTCCAGTATAAAGTGTCGGTTGGCAACTGATAATAAATTAATCTTTGTATTCAAATTCCTGCTGTGCTGTTAACATTAACATTCATAATGCTTGTTTTGGTTTAAGTATGTAAATTTCTGACTATGCTATGCTTTTACCAGGGCTATATAGCAACTGCTATATCTATACTTAAGTGAACCTTTCCATTCCCAAAATAGGAAATGCTGGCCTCAAAGCAGTATGAGTTATGGATTGCTTTTCATGATAATATATGATTGACTTTACCCAGGGTGTAGGAAGAAAATACAACAGAAACTATAATGAAAAAAATGCACTCCATTTGTCCTTCATGTAGTCAAGTATGGAGTTCCTATAGAGTTACATATTGCATCTACCTCAGTACCAAGATATCATTACTAGTAGGTAATAATATTAAAGCTCATCATGATTAATGTAATTAACAAGCATAGAGAAAGCAATAAAGATTTTTCTGTGTTACTGGAAATGCTTTTAGATGCCATTATGGTCTTCACTATTGTGTAGCTCATATTTAAGACTGTTCTTTCCTTTAGCTGGAAGCTTCCTTCCCTTGCAAAAAGTAGAAGTGGGCTGGAGAGGTCATCTGACATAAAGCACCTCTAAGCCAGAATACTTATGTAGAGGAAGGAACGTGTTCACTTAAAGTGGGAGGACATGCTGCCTCTTTTCCTGGCCATCCTCATGATGTTATTAAATAACATAAATAACAGTAATGAATTAGTAATAGCAAATTATGCTTAGCACTTACATATGCAATTTATTACCAAAAGGTGGTGTTAGGCCTTATTTGCTCAGTGCAGTTGGCCATATTCTCAGCATTTAAGTTTGATTATTGTGAAGAATCAGACTGCCACATTACTGTATTTTAAAAATTACAACCAGAACCCCAAAACAAGGGGTCTAGGATAGATTACACGCTTGTCATTTAATCTGATGATGTCTCAAGTGGCACTGTGGCTGTTACAGGGTAAAAATGCACTATGCTGCTGCCACTGTTAGAAAGAATTTCTGAGAGCAGACGTGAAGTCTGTGTTAGAAGGCAGAGTGTGTCTGGGTTAAATTCAGGTTTCTTTGTCTGTGGTTCATTATACAGATGTTTTGAGCCTAGGAGATTGAGTATGTCTCAAAAGGGACTAACTTTAATTAGGAGAATGATAGTCTTACATTAGTGCTGGAAAGAGGAAGCCTGTCATAAGGACAGTGGTGACGAAACAGTAGAATGAATGTTCTGGAAAGATGGAGGAAGCTTTATGGATGTGTTGAAGTATTTTCTCAGCTGGGCTATGTTCCTGTTGATCAGTGCCTACAGAGAACGAGATGGCCTTTTTTCTTGAGTACATTTACTTACTTCCATCTTCATTCCTTACACCAATTCAATATGCAACTCAGATTAATCTCCTGTTCAATCATTCTTGGGAAAACCGTGCTGTGATACATTGCCAGCATCAAAATATCATACTGTCAATCTGTTTTGGTGCTATGAATGGCTTTAGAATAGCCATGACACTTGTTTAGCTTTTGATGCTTTGAGAAAATTATGTGTTAAGGGAGTATGGTTGGGCCTGCATCACAGGCTCAGTAATAAATTATTTTCATTAGGTGCAGGTATATTTGTACAAAATAAACCCTGTTCTTTCTGAAACTAGGGTGAGATATTCTGCTTTGCAGTGGAGATCTTGACTGATGTAGAGTAAGGCTTAATACATACCTAATTAAATAGCAGACTTTCCCTTTCTGAGATTCAGAGACATTAATTAAAGAAATTTATTACAACCTGCTCCATTATCTCCTGTCACCTTTATATGGATGAAGACTAAATTCTCTCTCTTTCTAGAGGAGTTCAGCACACAGAACTATAGCAGCTTGGCAGAGACTTTCTACATTATGCAGACAAGCAAAACAGGATTTAAGAGAGACCATCCACTTGTTAGATCTGCTTTATAAATCGTGGTTTTTCTCCATATACTGTTTGGTTTGAGGAGGTGTTTAGACTGTGAAAATGTGAGTTAACACCTCTTTTGGAAAAAGGTATTGGCTCCTGGTCAAGCATCCTGGCAGAGGCATTGAGAGCAGGTGTTGTACTTGCGCAACTGGCACCAGGCTCGGGCTGAATGCTTTCCATCACGTCGTGTGCATGGCACAGGTGTTGGAGGCTGATGCCTTTGAACTCTTGTGTCATTCCAATCTGCTGTGTATCACTGTAGCCTGTTAGAGGGATTACTTTGTTCTGTATCTGAGAAGGGGTCTGCTAATTTCCAGATGTGGAGCCTAGTTTTGTGCTTTTTTTGTAATGAATTGACAGTAGCTCCAGAGCAGAAACAAGAGTAATTCTCATGAAGGTAACTACTGAACACCTCTCAGGTTGCAACACAAGAATTCAGTGCAGGAAGAGAGCCAAAGGAGACTGCAAATATAAAACTTACAGTGAGAAGAGTCAAGAAAGATGACACTTGCTACAGATACAGTTCTTTATTAAATTGTAAAAGCTTGTCAAACATCAGAAAACCTTTTGCTGTCCTCACATAAAGTGGCTGTTGGCAAAGTGAACACACTGAAAGTTGGTACACAGTTTAGACAACACCCAGGGACCGCCTGGTGAACAGAATTAAAAATACCAGAGACTTCATGCACATTGCCCAGCCTTTCTGTGTGATTAGTTAGATCCCATTAGATCAACTTCTACCAACTATTTTCAAACAAACTATTTATCATTTATCATAAAGATGAGTCAGAGCTTTTTATGGTAAGCTAGAAGAGCGATCTCTTGCTGGAGCCATATGGAATTTCTGAGCTTGTCAAAAGAGCCTTGGCTACCTTACCCAGATAAAGACGAGCACAAAGAGGGCATTTTCTAGTTGGGCACAGACAACTAAGTAAGAAGTTGGCAGTGTCCTTGTAGAACCAGGTGTTTCTTTAAATATAATATAAATAAAAATGAAGGAGCCTGTGACTCAGCTGTTGGAAGTTCAGACCTTGGATCCAGACTGTGGGGCTCTCTGCCCATGAACTGTATAAGCTGTGTCCAAATACACCTTTTGAAAAAATTCACTGTAGCTTTCCACAGGCTGTACTTTCCAGCCTTCTGGCTAACTTGGTCCTGTCTCCCTCTTATCCCACCAATGCCAGGACAGTTATTTCATATGTGGTGTGCCTACCCCCTCCTGCCTCCTCCTGGCTAGATTGCACAGTACCTCCAGGCATGTTTTGCCTTCCCATGCCAGGAGGAGGTGTAGGAGCAAAGGTAGCCATGCTGTGAGTCTTCCTTTGTAGCTGGTGATGAGGATCACAAAGTCAGCTCCAAAGTGCTGCTGCTCATTTTCTTGCTGCTTATGCTTCCAGGATGACAAGTGTTCTTAAGGGGCATGGACACTTGTTGTTGTTGGAGCATTCTGCCCTGTTGTCCGTTTTCTAGAGAAGCTGTGTTCAGCGCTTGCTGAGTCTTTTCTGAGTCATTTCCAGAGCAACTGCCAGCCTGCCTTTTGCACCCTCATTCTCTGCTAAATAGATAGTGGGAAATCTGTGCTAGTCTCAGCCTTTACTTCATGTAATTTTGCTGAGAAAATTCCGTGTAAGACTCATTGTTTTCCAAATTCAGCACTGGAGGGGCACAGGATCTGTCAGAGGGTGCATGTCTGTCAGATGGCGTTTGCCTGTGCTGTTCATTGCCTGCAGTGGGAGTTCAGTGTTGTAGGGCCTTTCATGGAAGAGTGCTTCATGCCTGTACAGCAAGCACGAGGCATTCATGTCAAGATGTCTCTGGAGAAGGAAACATAAATGCTTTCCTTTTTCCTCTTTACATAGCTGATGCCCAAAGACTACATGGTTTAGTGTCCTTTAGGGCTGAGTCCATCTCCCTGCTCTTTGCTTATGGAGTTGTCCAGAAACACCTCCCTTGTTCTTGATTTGTACTTGCTCCTGTGCGTGCAGGGGACAGCTGGGAGCAAAGGAAGCAGGCATCTCTCAGATGGGCTCCATATCCTTGAATTCATTGCTCAAGAGGATCATATTCTATCTTCCTTCCCTGCAGCAGCTTACAGCTATCGTCCTCCCTAGCCGCTGTCTTTGGCTTCACTGTTGTAGGCCTCCTTTTGCTATTTAACTATCATCTGGTGCCAATCCTGGTTCTGCCTGTACCTCTGCTGGGACACCTGGGTCCCACATGGTTGCACATCTCAGCAACCATGGCTGTGGTCCAGATTATTGAAATCACTATCCCACATGTTGGTGGCTGAATAGAAAGAAGGTCATTCCCTCATCCCTGGTTCATATGGCAGCTCTGAAGATTGCTGCTGGTACAATGCATACAATGCAAGCAAGTTGTAGTAGGAGAAGGACTTAGGAGTGTGTGTTGAGAAGCTTAGCATGAGCTGACAGATCTGTACTCACAGCTCAGAAAATCAATATTATTCTGGGTTTCAACCCAAGTGGTATGGGCAGCAGGTTGAGGGAGGTGATTGTCCCCCTCTACTCCATTCTTGTGAGACCCTACCTGGAGTACTGTGTCCAGTCCTGGAATCTGCAACACGTGAAGGGCATGGAGCTATTGGAGCAAGTCCAGAGGAGAGCCACAAAGATTATCAAAGGGCTGGAGCACCTCTGCTTTGAAAACAGGCTGAGAGTTGGGGTTGTTCAGCTTGGAGAAGAGAAGGCTTTGGGGACAGCTTATAGAAGCCTTCCAGTACCTGAAAGGACTACAAGAAAGCCGAGGAGGGTCTTTTTACAAGGACATGGAGCCAAAGGACAAGGGGTAATGACTTTAAACTGGAAGAGGGTATATTTAGTTTAGACAGTAGGAAGAAATTCTTTTCTATGAGGATGGTGAGAAATGGGTGCAGGTTGCCCAGAGAAGCTGTGGATGCTCCATCCCTGGAAGTGTTCAAGGCCAGGCTGGACAGGACTTCGAGCAATCTGGTCTAGTAAAAGGTATTCCTGCCCACTCCAGGGAGGTTGGAACTAGATGATCTTTAAGATCCCTTCCAACCCAAATAATTCTATGACTCTATGATCTTAATTTGGCTTTTTGGCGTTTCCTTAACTGCAATGCCTTTGAAAAAGCACTGGGCACTGGAATTAGTGCTTCACAGAGCATGAGGACACAGTAGAACAATTTGGCCACAAAATTTTTTGAGATAGGTGCTGGGGTTGAAATCAGCATTGTCCAGATAGTATGAGCAAGCATCTTGCAGTATGGATACAGTCTTTGCAACCTCCTCACGCAGTTGCCCCATAATCCTTCAGAAGACAAGCAGTATTTATCACCTAATGAAAAGGAGCTTGTACTTGATTCTTTCTATACCAATATTTGCTGTGATTAATAGCAGATTGATTGTAGTCATATGCAGGTGCTCTGTCTATAGGAGAGGGTTTTTTTCACCCGAACTTGTGTTGCAGGGAGGTTGCTTTATTAGCTTGTTCCTAGTTCATCTAATGAATTTTCATCTCTCAGAGCCCCTCCACACATATATTTCACACTGAAGGGCAAGGAGAATAGTTTTTAAAATTGCAGGAGAAGTAAATAATTCTGAGCAGTGTTGAACCCTGCTGCCTGGCCCTCTGCTTTATAGATAATTGGTCACTGATCTTTCTGATGGGAAGGAGCTACTGTATCTCCTATTTGAATATCGTGTTGATTCTGGGAGTTTTGGTCTGTCTTCTCTTTCCATCACTGTACATTTTTTTGATTTCTTTTTTGTTTGTTTTTGAAAGAATGTCAAATAATGGGCTAACTAGGTCAAAGCCTGTAAGAGAAGAGGAACATTGATGGAAACTTAAAATGGACACAGGGCCAAGGTGAAGAGCCTTGAGGAAAAGAAAATGATTCTAGCTTCTAGCAGTTTTTTTCAGCTGCAGCATGTTTAGGATAGGTGACTGGTGGTATAATTAATGATTACTGTGCTTACGTGTTGGTATTTTGTGCAAGTGTGTAGTGATATAAGGGACTGTAAAGTAACTGAAACCGGGTAATTGTATTAACTTCAGGCACATTTCTTTTCCAGACAGCTTTTCTCCTGTTCCAAAGCACAATGTCTTCACGCTTTGTGCCCAGTACAGCACCATTTTTATCATTCTTTATAGCTGAGAGGAGCCCAAGAGCTTTGTCTAATCATTTAGCTAATGATCTTGCTCTTTAATATCTGTTCAGGTGTTTAATTCAGTTTAGATTACTACTAATCTGACAGTCTTTTCTGGTGTTGGGTTTGAAAGGACTCACTTCTACACTTTGCATCCCCTGAAGAAGGAAGGTCATAGTTAAGGTCTTAATTTACTAACCTTATTTTATATTGTGCCTCAGAGTTGGTCATTCAAACCAAATATTAATCTTTATATTAATGTATCTTTAATTGTGCCCCAGGTTTCACATGTATATTTTGTGGCTCAAAATATTTTAAAGAAGTTTTCAGTGTAACTGCCTATCCATTTACCTTATTTGTAGGGAGGGAGGAAGTGTTAGTGCTCTATTCAGTAATCACTATTGGTCTCTGTAAGCATCTGCACTGCAGGGAAAAAGCTCTCAAACCCTCCCACTCTGAACTCTTTAAAAAATATAGCTCCATAGTGTGCTGGAGGGTTTATGGAGCTATTAGAAGAACCAGAGAAACCTGTGGGCAGATGCAGTAACAACACAGGAACTACACTGCATTGTTACTCCTCCAAACCTAAGAAAGAAAATCTTATGTCTTTGTTTATCTGTCTTATATACCTGAACACACAGGATCAGAATCTTAGCTAGAAATTTAAAGTACCTTCTCTGATTTGCAGATTTGATATGTCTTGCTGCTTCAATTTGTAGTGTTAAAAATGTCTTTTGCCACATCACCTCCTGTATACTTCTCAGTATCTTCACAGTAGTCTCTGGCTTACTAAATGCCAGTTTTTTACTTGGAGAAACATATTCTGTGAAAGGGTATTTTGATATATTTCTTTTAAATGTTCTTTTGAAACTTTTTAGAAAACAAATACCAAAATAGCTAGACTAAATGGAAGACTCCCTAGGTCCCCATTTCACCTCTCACTGAAAAGTCATTAGAGTTGTGGGTAGTCAGCAAATCTAAAATCTAGCACCTGTTTGCCAGATACAAACCGGCTGCACCATATGTATATTATTTAAGCAGTTTTCAATTTGCATACCACATCAGTACCAGTTGTTTCAGTTGCTTTGCTATTTTGAGCTATTACATTTTTATCAAAGATGTAATGTTGATGCAATAGACCAAAACTTGTAGCAAGACTTTGTGCCATCAGTATCTTGAAGTCATGAGATTATGCGAGGGTGAAATTTTTGCCTTGTGGAGTTTTTATTTCTTTATTTTTCATTTCAACAATCCAACCCACTTGTTTAGTCTAAAAATATATTTCCTCTCTTAGTTTATTTATTCATTGGCTTTGATTAGGTCATGACTTATTGAACTCGAATCAATTATTCTTGTTTTTCTTTCAAATTAATCAGAAAGATACAAGCACCCTGGGCAGGCCAGTCTTTTGTGTCCTGCCGTTTAATGCAGGTGGGACATTCCTGAAATACGAATTCATTTTGAATCTTTCTCTCTCTTTAAAACAGAGCTGTTATGAAAAACCACATTCTGAAAATGGCTTCCTCTGAAGTGTTTGGAATTCTGAAAGAGAAGTCACAGAAAATCTTTCTTTTCTACTTTCAACCCACTATCATTTTCTGCCTTCCTCTATTTTGTTCACCTACAATAGTGAAGGCCCTTTGAACTCTTTCATAGGAAGGTAAGATGAAATTCACTGCTGTAACAGTCTGAAATGGCACAAAAATATGGACATTGCTAGAGAACTTAGATCCTAAGCCTGCAGTAGACAACAGGAAAGCTGTGCAGTTTAATCTGAATTTCATGCTAGATAGCATGGTACTTGATGCTCCTCATTTCATTAAGCTGTAAAAAGTTCTGCTTATAAAATAATACATTTATTTGTGAGATTCAGTCACAAAGGAGGATTGACTCATGAGGTTAGCATCTTAATGCTTGGTAGACTTCAGTTCAGGTCTTGATCCTGCTATAGACTTACTCTGTGCAAGTTGCTCATTTTCTGTGAGGCTTATTTTCGTGCTGTAAAAAAGCAGAAATGGTAATACTTGTTTTCTCTTCACTCTTACCCACCATGATCAAACTGGTGATACTCTATTACTGACCCTGTAAATACTATGCAGCCATATCTTTAGCCTATGGCTTGAGGTTATCTGTCAAACTGTAGAAAAATAACAGAAACTAATCTTGGAGATCTGTTACACCTTCAGTTCAATGTAGTTTCTGTGGAAATAAGTGTTATCTCAACAGATGAGGATATCTGATAGCTGATAAAATTTTAAGACATCCACAGAAATTATACCACTGCTGCAGTAATTATGAACTGATGATAATTAGAAACTTCAGATTGTGTTGGCTTTTCCTCTGTTTTTCCTGGTGCTAAATTATGTTCAGTAACCATAAATCCTCTTCTGAAATCTACTTTGCATTTAAGGAATTTCCAAGTGTTTATTGCAGAGCTGTTTGTCAAGAGGGGAGGAGGAAGGTTACTGCATTGTAATGAGTTGATTCATCTGACAACCTGGCATTAAATATGGGCTTGGCAATTCAGCACCATGAAAAGAAATTTCAGTTATTAATAGGCAATGGGCAGTACACAGACCTGTGTCTCATCCAGTAACTTTCTGTAGTAGCATGAACTTCCGTTCATTTCTGAAATTTCTCAGCTTAGGCAAAAGTAAACTTCATTGAAACATTTTTTTCAAAAAAGTTAGGCTATTATAATGTACAGTAAATCATTCTAAAAACTCTGTAAAAAGTAGCAATCATTAGTCAATATCTATTGTAATTTTATTTTTAAAAGAGGTCTTGGAAAAAGCTTTCCCTATTTAAAAGTTGAATTCTACTGCATGCTGCATTTATTCTTGCTTTTCTGGTACAAGCACAGAATAGTAACTTCTGCTATGACACCAGTGCTTTCTTAGAAAGGGCATTTGAGCTAAACAGAAGGGCAAAACAAGGTCACTGGCATTATATACCTACAGTGAGGTTTGAGAATTGTCAGACTTACAGGTGGAATGATAGTGTTCCTTGTGATGAGAACACACATCTTCAAAAGGTTTCTGCTTGGAACAATAAAGTAAAAACCATAAGGAACCACTTAAGGAGACTGCATAAATAATTTTCTATTTGTGAGTAATAGATGCAAAATGCTAGGACTGCAAGGACTACATTTGATGGAAAAACTTCTAACCATTTAAACTACCATCCTGGTGTTTATTACCTGAATCACCTCTGGGAGTCTGATAAACACCTGTGATCTGCTGGTAATTCAGGAAACGAAGTAGCCCCCTGCATGACTTGGTGTTTTTTATAATTTATTTATTTTAATTTTCCCCTCTAAAGTAGCCATGGTGTAATAAACAGTGAACAGTAATTTTGAACATGCAAAAAATATATTTAGGTAAGTTAAGGCTACTGCTCTTGGTTCAATGCTTAACGAAGCTAACAGCAGAAAGCAAGTGGTTTAGCACCTCAATAAGCTATATATAGAAATGGAAGATGAGTTCAGAAGACAATACAAGGTGCTGGTACTTAGAAGGTAATTTAGTAACTCAGTTTAAAAATGAGAGTAAATGGTAAATGCCTAAAGAAATAGGGAAAAAGCAGGGCTTTCTTTTAACCATTTTTTAAGTTACTACATGACCAGTAAAATAATAATTTCCTGGAAAGCAATATTTAAATATATCCATCATCATTTAGATCTTGGACACATACTTAAATATTATTGATTATTTGCAATTGTGTGCATCCATGTGTAGGTATATTAAGCAAAAAAGTAATAGTAGCATGTCAGTCATTGGGATAAAGTGCAAAAATGGAATTGCAGTCTCTAATTACTAGTTTGCTGGGTTTTTTTAATTAAGAAAGCCAAAAGTAAATTATAGACATCTAGTTTATAGCATTGCAATCTTACAAGCTTGCTCTCATGAATATGGTAATTTTTTTATTTTATGCCCTCTTGAGATGTCTTGTTAAAAACATTTTATTGGTGATCCTAAAATTCAGTAAATTTGAAGCCCTTGGCACCCTGAAGATAGTTAAAGTTCTTCAAAAAATGTCAGCAATAAATATTTTGCAAATATAAAGAATATGCACATTTTTCCCAAGTGGGTGATATATTTTTTTCCCAGTTCTTATAGTCAAGTGATGACACTGCAGTTCGAAATATAAGTGCATATTGATATTTTCATCCAGAAACTGCATGTGTTTCTTGGAGAGTGCTTCTCAGACAGTTATTTTTGTGCAGACACCTGGAAGTGGTTGTATACTTACTCTGGCTTGCAGACTAGTTTTGGACAGTCAAGTGTATGTATGAGCAAGCGGTCTTTATTTGGAGCAATTAAAATTCTAACATTCTCCTCTCTTGACATGCAATTACTAGGGCTCTGCTGTTCCCACTAATTGCTCTTGCTGGGGACATTGGTGAGAAGCCAATGATTTTGATGGGTAGTGGATTATCATTTTTACTCTACTACCTGAGAAAAAAAATCATTTGCAAAATCCCATGTGTAATTAGCAAGACTCATGATTAATTGTCCTGCAAAATTAGCTTCACTGTTGCTTTTATTTTACTGCTTCAAATATTAATTAATGTTAACTCCTTTCCTTCAGTTCTAGCTTTTGAATATTCAACATGGCTTTGAAAAATTAGTCAAGGCTTCTACTTGCATTAACGTGCTGGAGCTTTGATTTCTGAATAAGTATTCTGATTTAAAAGATCACACTTGGGTCATAAATAATTTTTATAGGAGGACAAACAAAGCATCAAAGCATCACGGGAAAGCATTCATGCACTAACTGAAGGTAAATTGTTTCAGTAATGATTCATTCCCCCAGTGCTTTTGGGGAAACATCAGTAAATATGCAAAACACTGCATTGTGCGGGGCAAAACAATTATTTAATGACAGCAATCAATGTATGCATTTTCAAATCAGTAGCAGTGTGAAAGATAAAAATAATGATGGACTCATACCATTTTAATGCCAACTTGTCCTTTACTTTTAGAAGTTACAGTATTTACTCTTTGTATTTCTATGAATTGCAGGTTCTTATGTTTGATAGTCTAATGTGGAAAATGCTGACTGTCTATACTTCAGTGGTCTCTGAGTGCTCTCAGAACTCTTGTGTTTGGTGCTACGATTGACGGGATCAGAAAGCATGGAAAGGACACAGTGAAGACTGTTCTTGGGTCACTGGGATGCTGATGGGTTGCGTGTGCATTGCATAGACAGTGGCACTGAGTGCACCCTCAGAGAGTTCACTGCTGACCCCAGGCTGTGTGATGCAGCTGACATGCTGGAGGGAAGGGATGCCATCAAGAGGGACCTTGACAGGCTGGAGAGGTGGGTCCATGCCAACCTCATGAAGTTCAACAAGACCAAGTGCAAGGTCCTGTTTCTGGGTCAGGGCAATCCCAAGCACTGAAACAGGCTGAGCAGTGCTGGCTTGAGAGCAGCCCTGGGGAAAAGGACTTGGGGGTGCTGGTGAGTGAGAAGTTCAACATGAGCCATCAGTGTACACGTGCAGCCCAGAAAGCTGAGCAGATCCTTGGCTGCATCAAGGGAAGTGTGGCCAGCAGGGTGAGGGAGGTGATTCTCCCCCTCTACTCTGCTCTCGTGAGACCCCACCTGGAGTACTGAGTCCAGTTCTGGAGCCCCTTTTAGAGGAGGGACATGGACGTGCTGGAGAGTGTCCAGGGAAGGGCCACGGGGATGATCAGAGGGCTGGAGCACCTCTCTTATGAAGAGTCTTCCTATGAAGACTGAGAGAGTCTAGAGAAGAGAAGACCTTGATGAGACCTTATTGTGATCTTCCAGTATCTTAAGGAGACCTACAAGAAAGCTGGTGAGAGGCTCTTTAGGATCTCAGGTAGTGGTAGGACTAAGGGGAATGGGCTAAAACTAGAGTGAGGTAGATTCAGATTAGACGTTAGCAAAAAGTTCTTCACCATGAGGCTGGTGAGACACTGGAAGAGGTTGCCCAGAGAGGTGATGGAAGCCCCATCCCTGGAAGTTTAAAGCCAGGCTAGATGAGTCTCTGAGCAACCTGATCTAGTGGGAGGTGTCCCTGCCCATGGCAAGGGGCTTGGACCCAGATGATCTTTAAGGTCCCTTCCAACCCTGACAATTCTATGATACTATGATACTGTTCTATGATACTATTATTCTATGATACTATGACTCCCAGAACAGCTTGTTAAAACCATCATTAAGCTATCCTGATACCCCTAAAAGCCTTGGCTTCTGTTTTAGCCATATTTTGATTGTGCCAGGTTAGCTCACACAACTCCTCACAACAGAGCTCTTTTCCAAGAATCACTGCTTCCTTCAAGCTGTAGCACTACCTGTAGAGCAGTCCTGCACAGCAGTTACAGGCTTAATTTTGCCCCTACATCAGTAATTTTTTTGTGTTTTCAGCATGAAGCCAAATGAGTTTCCCCATAATTCATCTGAAGATCCCTTGACCTCCTGTATATTCTTCTCAGTATGCAATAATCTCACAGTAATCTTGTCACAAGACTCAAAGTTGAGCACTGGAGTGAGCAGTAGGGGTGAAGGTCTCTTGGCATGGGCACATGGCATTGGGAAACATTCTTAGGTTCATTATCAAACATAACAGGAGACTTAGATTTTCAAATTTCTATTTCTCTTGCTCTTTTCATTACAATGTACAGCTCTTCTGGCAGATTTTGTCAGACTTTTGTAGTGCAGTGCAAGACCTGGAAAGCTATAGATATCCTTTATGGTTTTGGTTACTTCAGACTTCTGTAATTGAGGACTTATTTTGGCCTTGTATGTTTGTAAAATGATGTTGCAGCCAGTTTGCCTGTCTTCTGTACAGCAGTTCTGTTCTCCACATCCCCACAAAGAGAATAACCAAAGAAATAACTCTCATTGCTTCAAAATGAGTGTTTTCCACAAAGCTATGCTGGTAGTTAGCATCACTGAGCATTCTATTAGCATAAGGTGTCTATAGTCTTGTCATGCTCCTTATTTCTGATGACATGGCTTAGAATCATAGACTATGCTGATTTGGAAGGGACCCATCAGATGATCAAGTCAGACTCCTGTCCCTGTGTAGGGCACCCCCAGAATCACACCATGATTCTGAGAGCAGCATCCAAACACTTCCTGAACTCAGGCAGGCTTGGTGCTGTGACCACTTCCCTGGGGAGCTTGTTCCAGTACTTAACTGCCCGTTTAGTGAAAAACCTTTTCCTGATATCTAACTTAAGCCTCCCCTGATTCAGCTTCCCACATTTTCCCTGAGTTCTGTCTTTGGTCACAGAAGTGAAAATATAAGTGCCAGTCCCAACTCTTCCCCGTGTGAGGAAGCCACAGACTGCAGTGAGGTCACCCCTCAGCCTCCTTTTCTCCAAACTGAACAACCCAAGTGACCTCAGCTGCTCCTCGCAAGTCATCCCTTCCAGACCCTTCACCATCCTTGTTGCTCTCCTTTGGATGCTTGTTCATGCTTGTTGATGTGAAAGTGTATGTGTCACATGGAGAGAAAGCATTCATCCATTAAACCACATGGTTGATTTTACTTGCTTTTTTGATCAAGTGAATGAGTTCTTTTAACTGTTTTTCTAATATTGACCTAGGAAATCAATGGCAGATAAATAGCTGAAATTAATTAAAAATCAGACCTGAATCTGATCTTTGTTTTGGTGACACCATCTACAAATAGTTTCCAGACTTCTTTACAAGCTCATTTTCTTTCACAAAACTGACTTTTTCTATACCTTTCCCAAATCTCTGCTTTAATGACTGGCCTCTTACCCCTCCTAATAGGCTCAGGACATGTCCTCCTCTTCCCTAAACAGAAAAGGCTGTTGTGTAGGCATATAGAATCATAGAATGTTAGGGGTTGGAAGGGAATTCTGGAGGTCATCTGGTCTAGTCCAATCCCCCATCAGGATAACTCAGGGCAGGTCACACAGGAACACATCCAGGCAGGTTTTGAAAGGCTACAGAAGAGACTCCACAACCTCTCTGCAGCTTATTCTGGTGCCCTCACAATAAAGAAGTTTCTCTTCATGTTGAGGTGGAACTTCCTATGTTCTAATTTAAACCCATTATTCCTTGTCCTATTACTGGGTATTACTGAAAAGAGATTGGGCCCCATCCTCTTGACACACCCCCTTCAGATATTTATAGACATGAATATGATCCCCTCTTAGCCTTATTTTCACAAGGCTAAACAGACCCTGTTCTCTCACTCTTTCTTCATAGGAGAGGTGTTTGTATCCCTTAATCATCCTTGTAGCTCTCTGTAGTACTCTGTCCAGCAGATCCCTGTCTCTCTTGGACTGGGCAGCCCAAAACTGGTTATAGTATTCTCGGTGTGGTCTCACCAGGACAGAGTAGAGTGGGAGGAGAACCTCCCCAGATCTGCTGGAGAGACTTTTCCTCATGCACCCTAGGATACCATTGGCCTTCTTGGCCACAGGGGCCAATTGTTGATAACCACATTGATGTGGTTGCAAGGGCATGTTGTTGACCCCAGGAGAATTTATTGTCCCCTAGGACTCCAAGGTCTTTCTCCATGGAGATGCTTGCCAGCAGGGCATCCCCTAATCAGTGCTGTTGGTTGGTGTTATTCCTTCCCAGGCGCAGGACTCTGCACTTGTCCTCCACCTCTTCTGGTAGGAGACTAAAATACCCTGGAGGTTAGCTACAGCATTATCTGCATTATCCAGTATTTACTGGATGATGACTATATTAGTTCAAATTTACATTGATTCTATGGAGGGGTAATGTTAACACCATATTCACCGCTGTGTTTCAGTAGTCTAAGCCAATCATTATTGTAGAGAGAGTGGTAATATAACTAAAAGGTGACACTGTCTAAAATGCAGGAAAAGAAGAGTGATTTATAAGAAATGTATTTCTCCTATTATGCTAGTTTTTCAAAATAAGCTTAGAGTTAAGTATAATGTGTGTTCACTAGGTGCAGCTCTACCAGCATATTATTAGTCTGTTTAGTCCTGTTTAGAAACATATTCTTCATATTTGTGGTTGCCAAACTAAACAGAAACCAATGGAAGTAGCAAAAGTACTGAAGTAATTTCAATAAGAGAAGTGCTCATTAATTAAAATTTTGCAATTTGACACTGTTACAGACTAATGCAAAATAAGACATTGACTTCTAAATATGTTCTAAGACACGGAAGAATCCTGCAACTTTATTTTGAAAGCAGCATTCACATTAGAAGTAAAGACCTCTGAAGGCAGCAATTTAGGCAGATGTTTCTGGTATGGTAAACTTTCCCAAAAGCTTGAAGTCCATTCATATGGATGACATAAGCCTGAGAAGTTAGCAAGCAAACAATATTGAGACGCTGGGACTGAGCATGTTCTGAAACATCAAAAAGCTCTTCCTGCCATCTTCAAGCATCTAAAAATATGTGTGAAGCCTGTTCACAATTTCATGGGAGATATACAGAGAGCTGGGGGTGGTTACACAGGAAATTAAAAAAGCCTCATGTCATCAGAGTGAAATATGCCATTGTATAAGAAAAGTAATTGGAGGGGTGTGTCAGTTCTGCTTGTGTCAAGAAGGGGTTCATAAATTAGAATATTTATAATATATATTAGTGATAAGGAAGTATTTTCAACTACACTGAAGAGAGATACCTACCATGTATCTCTCCCCTTTTTTCCGCATAAAATAGAGGGGATTAGAATAAAACATGTTTTCCCCAGCTATCTTTTCCAGTGTAGACTGCTCACCTGCTTTTCTGTGTTGCATACCAAATCACCTGGCATAATGCAGGATGCAATGGGAGCAACATGGAAGGAAGGCTACATTGCAGGTGCAGTGAGTAGCTTCACTTGTAAGTGATGGGAGGCAGGAAGGTGAGATTGAGTCGATGATTTCTGATTGATAGGTGCAAGGATGCTATTTACTTTCTGTTTGATGTCTGATCAATTCCTTAGGCATGGACACCTATTCGTGGAGTATTGATATACTTCATCCTCTCTCCCTTAAGAACAACCTCTGTGTTGCTTAGAACAGTCACAATAATTCAGAATTCTTTAGCACTCTGAGCATAGATGCTATGAGGGTCATGGTACACAGATCCCATACTGTGGGGATTATTAAATAATTAATAATGGTTTATAAATTCATCATAAGGACTGTGCCTACTACTGGACTACCATTTGTATTTTTGCAATAACTTCCTGATTTCCCACATGTTCCCTCTTTACAACTAGGATGATTAGAATGGGAAGGTATTATCTTTTCTTCTGCCAGTTTAATGTCCAAATAATTCTTAATTAATCTGGTAATTTATGGGAATTTTTGACACTTAGAGAACACTTTGCTATCTGCAAGATCTCAGTGTGCAAGTAGCACTGGAACCTTTCCTTTCAATAATCGATGGCTGAGGTGTGCCCATCCCTAAGGTTTTAAGGTATACCATATGGTATGCTGAGTTATAATTCTCTGTAGTGATTTCAGCAGAGGATGCTTTGGATGCTCATGGACAGGAGGAAGAGATTCTGTAAATTTAAGGTCTATAATCATAACCTTTGCATTTACTTTCATTGAGTCACAGTATTTGAATATCTACATTAATGGACTCTCCTTATAGATGGTCTTTTCTGCTGTGTATCTAGATCTGTCACTTGCTTTTTGGTGTCCTATTTAAAGCCTAGTGATGCCCCTACCTTTGCCTGCTACCTTTGAGTAAAGGCTCATGAGCTGATGACAAGGATAAGCCTATAGTGCCACCTGTTTCTGACCATTCTTTTCAACCCAATAATATAGCTTGCACTAACAGCTTCATATACTTGGTCATCTGCACAAAAAAAGTAGTTTTCAGGGAAGTACACTGATTTAGTGACATACTCTGCGTTAACAACTCAACTTGCAAGCCTGAAGAAGGAGCCAGTGAAAAAATCATGCTTGAAGAAGGAGTGCACACTCTGGCTTTGTATGGAACAACGAAGAAACCTATGTTAAGATTAATAGGATAATAGATTAGAAATCACATGCTGTAATACAAACAAAGGATGGAGATTCCCTTATGCTGTGGATATCAGATCTTTGGAAATTGTTGCCAGAACATCTTGTAGCTACTTACAGTTTACAGTGGCTAAAAAAGATGGTGGAAAAGTTAACGGGAACTACCTTTGCTTCAGAATGTCCCCAAGGTGAAAATATGAGGAGGCTGAAGAACATGAACAAGGAGTATGTTTGCCCTCTTCTTACTTCTGCAGGCTTCTGCTTGTGACCTTGGGGGCAGAGTAAAGCACTCCTTGGACCAGCTGAACTGAAGCAGTATGGCTGTTCTGAAACACAGTGGAGCTCTAATGATTAAAGCTTTAAATAGCAACATGTTAATAGGTTTACTGGTGTACAAAGTGATCATAAATTCTGTCTGTCCTGTTGTAAGCTGAGTTTGGTATATTTAAGTTGTTTTCTCATTGACTTTTACAAGATGCTAAACTTACAGATGGAAATTCTTTTAAGTCATAAATACCATGCATTCTGACATGCCTAAAAGTACAATTAAAGCCAATGGGATGTTAAAAACAGTGGAAGTGCATTCCTTCTCTACCTGGTTCACTCAGATGAAACTGTCTGCTATCAGGCTGGGCGTGCCATGGTTGACCCTTCCTTGTAGATATAAATGAAAGAGAGCTCCCATCACTTAGTCACAATGCAATGAATGACAAATTTGTCCGCAGCAGTTGACCTGAAAAGTGGAAGCTTAACCTTACATGGAAGCCTCTGAAGTTTCTTGCATCTGCTTTATCTCTGTAAACATTCTCCAGTCTTCCTTCATCTTATTTGTTACAGATAGGGCTCCTGGGACTCTGTGGTTGCAGGCCTGTTCTCTGAATTTTAGATTCTGCTACATTCTTCTCAATTTTGTGTTTTTCCTACTATGTGGCTGAGAAGGCAAAGGATCGTGTGACATCCACAACACTCTTCTTGGGTTTGTGCTACACTTTTCTTGAGTCAAACAAAATAATTTTGTAGAAATATGAGTTAAAGCATTTCAGGATACATATTTTATGCATATTTTTTAAATCATGCCACAGTATTTGCATTGTTGCAGTACTTCAAGGTTTTCCTATCACAAATTTAAATAATAGAGATAATAAATTGTTTTACCTGGTAGTGCCTAATTGAAATACAAAATTGTAACAATAATGCTTGGAAGTGATATGTACACATATTATCTTTTATTGATCATGAAAGGAACAGAGAGGTAGAAGAAATCACCTCCGCAGTGTGAATAATCCAAAGGTGAAAAACAATTGATGGGCATTCTATTGAATTTTCTGCATACAGAATTAGCAGATTATCAGTGCTAAGCTCTGAGTCATACTGAACAGAGGGAAAACAGAAAAATTACTTCGGGAATCAGTGTCTTAAAGATCTAACATTAAACATTTCCAAAAAGAGTTATTATTTCTCCCCATTGTGCACAGAAATGCCAGCTGTAACACCACGTTCCAAGGACAATACACAGATAATTGTTTTGGAAATTGCAATCATTGACTGAACAAATGCTAAGAGCAAATTGATGTTTTACATCTAGACCATGATTTATCCAAATATTTCCTGTCCACCTGGACCAAGGAGAGGAGCATGATGTACTGTTATAATTCAGTTCTACTGTATAATTTCATTCTTAGAAATGAGACATTCCTAATTTCATATTTAAATCAAGAGATTAGAATGTTATAGCCCTCCTTTCATTTATTCAGGAGACAGTATTTCTCCTCTGTCTGCTTCCTTGCTGTGTGCTGTAGATTTTTCTTAAGCATTGGGCGACACTTTAAACTACATCTCACAAACTAGAAGTAAAGGATTCCAAGCTAGAAGGCTGAAGAAACTTTGCTTGTTTTGAGCAATTCCTGACAGATTTCTCTATTTCCATTACTGTCTAATAAGGGAAGAGATCAGCCCTGGTTGCTTCCACAGCTGCTTGTTCAAATTAACAGAGAGAGGAAACAGACACAGTTATGGTCTTCAGGTCAGTGATAGCAGATCTTTCTGCAAGATCATGATGAGGAGCTGGAGAGGAGAACTTGTTACTGTGCTCCTGGATGCAGCACTGAGTGTGGACCATGGGCAGCTAGGGAAAAGCATTGCTGAAATTTTTCAACAGCTTTTAATTTTTGTGGAACATGGAAAATAAATAACTTAAAGGGGAATAGTCCTGTTCTTCTCCCTATGTGTATTTATGACTATCTTCTATATTTTAATGACTATTTTGCCCATTTAGTAGTTTGACTTATTTGCATATAACGTAAGAACTAAAGGATTGTTTGTCCTGATCAGGAGTCTATTTTGCCCAGCATCTTGTCTCTGCCTGGGAAAGACCAAAAAGACAAATCAAGAATGCAGTGAATATTCCCAGAATATTCTTGCTGTATTCTGAGCTGTGGCCCAGCATCTCCCATAAGTATATCTATCCTTCCTGAACATGTGCAAGCATTCTGTAACTGTGATGTCACCAGGAATAATTGCATAGGAGACCAGAATGTTGTGTATACTACAGATATTAGTTAAGAAAGTCTGGGCTTTCAAAGCAATACAGTTCTGAATTATGATCCCACTTAGAAAGTTCTGACTCGACTGTTTGAAAAGTCTCAACCGAAGGTTCAAAGTCCTGTGGAAGTTAGAATTGTTGTACCAGTGTCACAGAGACACAGGCTTCCCTCTTCTCTTTTCAACTTGATGACTGACTTAAATGACTTTCAACAAGGTAATGTAGAAAAAGGAGGATCTCATTAGAAATCCCCCTCCATCTCTCCCTCCTTGCAGGCACAAGCTCTTGCATGAGAAAAATTCTCACAACTTCATCTAAAGAGGATCAAACACCTTCTGCTGTTGTTCCCAGACATTGTTAATTGTTGTTAATTTCCAGCACCTCATTAATTATTTGCTGCTAAAGATGTGAACGAGGCAAATGCCCTTCACCCATGGATAGTCACAAGAATGGACCATTAATAACTACAAAAATGTTTTACTTTTGAAGTTGAAAGGGAGCTTGTATGAAAGTCACTTTGTCTGCAAGAAAAGCCTGAGGCAGCATAGTGTGTCAGTTCATAAAGGGCTGGGTATGAACAGTGCCTTAATGGGCAAAAAACCCAAAACAGTGATAGAATTTTAATTGATCAGCAAAATATAGTGGTTAGAAATAGCCCCCTCCCCTCTGCACTACTTCTTGCTTAACTTGTTTTAAAAGGTGATAATTTTCATTCAGTACATGCTGATGATACTTCCAATTTATGGAAGTTTTAAATCATATAAAAACTCACAGTAAGCTTTATTCTTCAGTTGGCAAAGCAGTACATTAGACTAATATTGTTAAGTTGGAGAAGCCTCAGTCAGGACTGAGACTATTGACACAAGTAGTAGCAAGACACAGCTTCCAGTCAAGGAAGTCATAGCATAGATAGACAAGTGGATGAAATGAGCTTGATCATTCCTCAGAACTAAGAATGTGTTTCCTAAGGTGATGCTCAGGAATTGTCCTGTATCCTAGCTGCTGGAAAAGTATGTTCCTCATTCTCATGACAGGGGCAAAACAGAAAAGGGATTTCTTCTGCCCCTTCTTAGCTTGTTTTCAAAGATGAGCATGTTAATGTTTTCCACAAAAGCAAAGTTTGACCCTCTTAGGCAAAAAAACTTACTAAATCTACAGACTGTGTCCAATAATCTCTTCACTGTTAGCTTTGACTTTTGAGTTGGCTTTATGATAGCCATACAGCTATTGTCTGAAATCCCTCAGATGTCATTTCTGGGACTTGCTTGTCTTTGGTTGCTGATGCCTGATACTCTCATGAGGTGGCAAGCTTTAAGGCTGCTATTTCCCTCCTTTCTCTGTCATGGAAAAGGCACCATCAAGTTAATCTTAAAATACAGACATTCTGCAATTTCTTTCACCTCTTTCAGCTTTCACTTTATCTGGACCATTTGGTCACTCACTGCACAGAAATTTGGTAATGACAGCTCCATGGCTGGCTGAAAATCAGTGTTAAATTATAGTCTGAAAACCAGAATTAGATTATATGCTGGTCATCTTTCATCACTTTAGCTGCTTAGACTGAGTAACTGCCAAAGAGGGGCAGTAACTTCTTCCACTGCTGCACTCAAGTCCAAGTAGGGTTGTGAATCAAAGCCTTCACTTGCCATTGTTCACAGCCTGGTATACTCACTTCAATTAAGTTTTAAAAAAATAAATTTATATTAATACATAAGGCCATGGACTGCAGCAGCTGGGAAGTTTATACACCACCCCTCTGTGCCCCTGTTATGGGCTCCACACATTCTTCAGGGAGTGGGTGGATTGTAGTTTGAATAATTTCAGAGAGCAGTAATTTCTTTAGCTGCTGCAGCTTATTCCAATAGGGACTGGGAAGCAGAGCCAAGAGGTCATCTGGGCAAAGACTGAAGAATCTTAAGCCAAGTTACTTATAGAAATAATTCCATAGACTCTCCGTTGCACAGGAAATCTGAAGCAGAGCCAGGAAATGTATCCGTGTATTCTGAGCTGAGTTGCACCTTCATAATACCAGAGCTGTCTTCCAAGGCCAGACTTGAATTCATTCAGTTGAGACAGGATTTAAAATTCTCTAATGTCCAGCTTACAAACTAGTCAGTAAAGGGGAGTTTGGGCTGTCACACAGCTGTTACTGCAGTCCCTCTCGTCCTGTTACCTCCTCTGAGAGAACATGTATTCATAGTGTTGTTGGATCTCAGCTTATTAGGATAGTGCCTAAGTAGTGCTACTTTTGTCATCTTTTCTCTATGATGAGAAATAATGAAGAAAATAGCACAAGCTTAAATCTTTCTGTCTTTAAACCCTTCTGTGCATATTGTATATCTAAACAGTGCGAGCCTTGAAGGTTGAAAAGAACCATTAGAGTTTATTTCTATAGATCATAAAATTTCAGCTCTCCTGACACTGCCTCTCACCTTTTACTGGACCATGGGATCTTCTCCATAGGCCTTCAGCCTTGCTTTGGGGAGACTGAAAGGCAAGACATCTGCCATTGTCCTGATTATTTTGCCCCAATAGCTGATAAGTTGCAGTGATTAACTGTTCAGTAGTAAAAAATATTTTCTGTAAAAAAAATATACTGACTTTGCAAACACCGAAACATTATCCTGAAAAATATTCAATACATATTGCAAACTCAGAGTTATATTAAAACATTGAGTTATATCCTGTAGCCTTGTTTCAAGTTTTGTATTAGAACAGATGAAGCCTTCCCAGGGAGCATTTTCACCAGATGCCAGATCTGTATTAGTTTTAGAAGAACTAAAGTATAATGAAGTACCTGACTTAAGACTTTACAAGATAAGAAGTGCCTGGTTGGTGCTAAAGCTTCATTTTTAATTCACTCTTTATTATGGGAGTTGTTCTCTCTGGGAGTCTGAGCTGTGATCAGGAGCATTGCCAGGACAGATAAGCCACATGAACCCTGCCCTGAAAGCTGACAAACTAGCATAGCTAAGCAGTCAGGTATATTAGAGACAGATCTCTTTCAGGCACTAGTTCAAACTGAATTTATTCCCAGTCACTTCTAAGAAAGGCTCACTAAACATGGGATTCACCACAGTGGTATATGACTTTAAAAATTTTATAATCTTGTCCCTGCAGGTTGCTGTCAGTAGGTAATAAGAAAAGCAAAAACAACAAAGCCTTCCTCTACACATGTGCATACCAAGATGTACACATGATAATACAGACATAGAGACTCATGTGTGCACATATAATGAAAACTACATATTATAGGATTTATTAAAGTGGATTTTAGACTTAAGTAAAATCCAAAATCATCTGGGTTTAATGAATTAGAGAAAATGAAACACAGCAAAGTCATGAAAGTGTATGAGCATTCACTTTAATATATGTTGGTGCAAAAACTTCATATTTGGTCTGAATATAAATTATAAGATAATAGTTTGGATTTTTGTATGCTGTGTTGTGATTTTTTATTTTTTTTTTATGTTTTTATAATGATTAACACGTACTTAGTAGTGCTTTGGGTTTACTTTGCTTGTATTGCAATGAAGTTTCTTTGGGCAGGAGACAATGCACTGTTGCTTTGTCTTGTTCAGTACCTAGCACAGTGGTCCTAAATGTTCCCATACACTACTTCAGTATGCTTCCCGTATACATTCTACTTCAGTAGAATGAATTTATAGTCATGATGTTTCTATTTCTTTATTTCAATTTGCACTGGAAACTGAATTAATCCATGGTTCTTGTTAAGTTGGTTGAAGTTTAATATTAGGCATTCCTGAGCCTGAAATCTATGTTTATGTTGACTCGCTGGTCTCAGAACGTGTAGGGGATGTGCTCCTCTAGCAGAGAGTAATATCAAATCTTATGTTTCTGTACTGAAGCAAGACCAAGAGTAAGAAACAAAGCCAAAACCAAAACAAAACAAGACCAGAAAAACAGTACACCCCCAGACAAACAAAGAAACAAGCAAAAAAATGATGATGCACAGCAATCTGATACTTAAATGGAGACCTTTGCATATACAGATACATAGCTATGTCTCCAAACACTATACAAACAAATTTGTCTCTGTAAATGAGAATCTTCATTGTGATGGACCAAAGACGTAGTTCTTCATGTTCAATGGACATATTATTTTTTATGTTGAGGGTGTGTTTAGCATTAATTTGACCAAGAGGGTGAACTCTTTTTTTATTATCAGCAAAACATTTTATAATTCTTTAGTTATAAGCAAAACTCTTTTTCCATTGCAAAACAAAAGCAAAAATCTTGCACCAGTGTATTTATCTCTCTTCAGGGGCTCGGGGTTAATATCCAATAGCTCATAACATCTTTATTATAATGCATTTATAATGATTTACTGGAATGGTTCTGTAGCTAAGTGTCTAATGTCAAAGACTAGATTTTGCATGGTGGAAAATGTCGTATCCTTGGGTAGCTCTAGGGAAAATAAGGCCTCAGCCAGTGGTTTCTGTGTAATTGTACAAACTGTAATAAGGATAAGGGTAATTGCATTAATGTCAATTATGCTATTAATAATGCCCATCTTGTCATTCCTAAATATAGCAGTCACTCATACATATTACTGTCGCCAGTAAAGACTACGTAAATGAGATCATGGCTTATTTATGCTTTGAAATCTGGCTGACAGCCAGTCTTCTATCTCTTGTATACCACCAAAGTAACTTACTATTTTGGAGAGAAAAAACTTCAGCTGCTTGAAGAGGCCTCGTCCTGTAACTGTGATATTGATTGCCCCTGCTAAATACACAGCTCCTGTATAATTTACAGACCCCAGGATGCCAATAGGGCACTCTGTGTTGGTTCCATTCATGCCAGAGGAAGCTCTGTCGTGGCTGACAAAGATCTTTAGAATAATGCTTGCGGCATCTCTGTCCACCTGAAGAAATGTCATCTGTGGTGATGACTTCAGGTTTCCTGTATATTAGACCATGAGCAGTGGTGTGGCTGCCCTTGCTAAGCATCTGTTGTGGGCTCCAGTACCTTGGCTGCATTTGTGAAAGGAGGTTCTCTTTCTAATGCCTTTTAAAGATTGTTAATTTGTTGATTTGTCTTGAGTACAATTATCACTAGACAGTTTAAAGACAGAGGGTCCTGGAATACTGTAAATGGACATGCAATCTCCATAAAATATGCACAGATCTATATCTAATAAAACAGTTGCTGGAAATTGATGCAATCATTTCACAGAATGAAAGGCTTAACAGTGTGTTGTCCAGTGCTCCAAAGCTGATGGTTAAATGTTCACCATCATCAGCTTCAGTGTGCAGGCAAGCATCATTAGCAAATTTAAAGGGTTACCAAAGGGGTCACTCAGAATTGGGCTGCCTTTCAGGCAAGAGGAAAGAAAAATATGAGAGGAGCCTTTTAGTTAGAGCTTGTGACAAATGAGAGGCCATGGCCAGTTCCCACAGGAAGACAGAAAGAAGTACCACAATCTTGCCTACATCAAGGAGCAGGAAGGGAGGCAACAGATGATTTGTATGCATTAAGGGTGAGAGGGGAAAGGGAAGTGAGAATGAGACTGGAATTGTTTGTGAACACCTCTGATATTCTAATGCTGCTCAGCCCCCCCACCCCCATCTCCAGAGAGCCCTGAGTAAGGTTATAATAGGTGAAGTAATTTTTGTAATAAAGTTGGCTCTATAGCTCTAGGTCATAAATCACAGGTTCAGGTGCTCAGACTTACACATTTCTCTCTTGCCTCACACTCTCTTTCTATTAATACTTTGAGTTGGATGAAAACTTTCACTGAATACGAAGGCAGGGAGAATGAATAATCATTTCATCCCTGTAGAGAAGAATATGTTTATACATGACTTATTAGGGTTATTTTCTGAAGCAGAACATTCTGTTTTCATCTACCAAAGGAAAACATAATTTCAATGAACTTGCTAGTATTTCTGTCTTATTTTAACTGACTTCCTACCACAAGGTTTTAATGAGTCTACAGCTGCTGTGAGTAGTAGCCATTAGGTGACTGCCCTGTGCAAGCTTGTGTCCTGTATAGCTGAATCTTACTCCTGCCTCAGCTCTCATTTATTTCTTCCATACTTTTTTATTCCTTGCTCCAATGAAGTTAAAATGTCCCCAGCAATGCACCATCTCTCAAAACCATGCAATATAAAAGAAAATAAACTGGCATCTTTGCAATTATTAAGAACATTATAATTAAGAACAGCTCAGTGCATTGATACCTCATTGTCTATTTTTCTCCCTTTTGAGTCAAAACTTTTTCACCCCGGTTAGCTGGGCATGTTTGGAACAGATGTTTAAGCCCCCTCCACTCATTTTAATTTCTTTCATAACTTTACCCCTTAAGTAAAGGTCCAGTAAAAAATAGTTCCTTCTTTTAAATAAGGGTTCAACTCAGAATGAGAATGAATGTTGTCGTATGAAGTGCATTTCCAATGCAGTAAAGCAGAAAGGAGTTCCTGGCCCCGTGTCAGTTGTAAGAGGGTGCATAGTGTGATCACTATAGCTCAGTGGCTGCAAAGCAGAAAATGAAGATTGTAAAAATGTCACATAAAGAAAAAATGCACAGTGGATTCGTTTTGCGATGCCCATAATTCAGTAATGCCTTTAAGTAGCTAGAAGAAATATAATAAATGTTTTTCCACAACATTGATCATACTGTATCAGAGGAAATATTAGTGTGCAGGGAGCCATGATTATGCTGGTAGTAATTCTCAGTACAGAAAACTCCTAGAAGATGGGACCCTTTATAGGCTGAACTTTTATTGGCTGCAGTTATTTACCTTTAAGAATACACCTAATACACTGTCCAATAGTTAAATATTTTTGTAAAAACTCAAACCAGCAATTGACTGTAAATCAGAAACGCTGCCACCATTTTATAGAATTTGTTTTTCCTATGGACAGCGTTATGTTCTGAGATACAAATACTACCAATTGGCCATGTAAAAAAAAATTTCCTGCTGTGTTCTGAAATCTGCATTTGGTCATTCCCATCAAACCGTTTCTTGTAAGTACAAAGTATCCTTAAGAAATTTCATGCAGTGTTAGATGAGGCAATAGAATGAAGTTATCTGGATTATGGTTATCTAAAGGTTATAACCAAATACACCCGGGTCACCATGAACTTCTTTACCTTAATGAAAAAACCACCTTAAATCACCAAAAGATGTCGGGCTCCGGGATGTCACAAGGGGGACAGTGTTGATTCCTAGTGCCGGTCTCTTGCTCCTCAAGGTGGCAGGACCTGGTAGTGCTGATGGGCGGAGTGGGGCAGCCCCGCCTGTGGAGAGCAACCAGCATCTCCAGCTGGATGAGGACCAAGGGGACCTGGGGGAGGCCATCACTGCCCTGCTCAGCTCTGGGAGTGCAACATGAGTGTTTGAGTTCAAGGAAAGAGCTCAGAGATGGAGGTGAGGAAAGTGGAGGATACCACAAGGTCTTTCCATGGATGCAGAAATGGCCTTTCCCTGCACTGGAGGGGAGAGTCTGAACCTTGTGTGTGGAGGGCATGGATGCCAAAGTGCTTGTTACTGGCTTGTGGTCTCTCTCCTCTGTAGAGAAGGCACCAAAACATCCATGTTCATTTATCATTAGGCTCCTTTTCAAGAGAACACTTAAACATGTTTATAGCTTTAAGCAAGGAACTATGCTTATGTACCTCCCAAGTATTGCTCACAAGCCTAAAACAGCCTCATGCCACAATTTGCTGTGTCAGGACCTAAATGAGCACATTTTCTGTCTTGATCATTGGCTCAGGACCTGCAGAGCATCTGGTCTCTGAAGACAGGAATTGGTTTTGTTTCTTTTACAGATATTTTAGGCAAGAGTATAATGTGATTGTTCCCCTTAGCCTTGAAACTGTAGCCATTTGGGTTTTTTCCCTGAAAAACTTTCTATGATTTTTCTCACATTTAAAATAACTGTTTGTTTTGAGGGGTTTGCTTATTTGTTTGTTTGGGGTTTTTTCTTGGTTGGAATAAAAATACAACCATCCTTCATTTATCTATTGTGGGCGGGGAACTTGGGTTAGAGACCAAGTGCCTGATACGGTCATGGCTGGATCAGTGCTTTGTGACATCACCATGGGCAAGTAATTTAAACTTGCTGTGTTATAGTCTATTCATCTTTAAAGTGATAGTAGGCACATCTGCCAGCAGTTATCACATGGAATTTAATAAAGCCTTTTGGCAGGTTATGTCAAAACAATGAAATTGTGCAAGGGTGAGAATCATCAAATGCACAGATTCTCTTACGCATCTTCATATACTTTTTTTTTTTAAAGCAATGGGGTATTTTAATGCTCTTTGTAAATTAGTTACTAGGGCAGTACTTTATGCTGTGTAGTTCTGTATACCACGTATACACATATATTGGTCTGGGGGATATTTATTTGCATATGAAGATTAGACAGAAGAGATTTAATGGTGGCTCTCAAGGTTGTATGAAAGTACAGCCATTGTTATCACTTGACAGAAGCACAGTGACAACTTCAGGATCCTAAATCAGCAGCCCTAAATGGCAGTAAAGGCCAAGATCAGTCAGAGTCTCACTTCAGAGGTGAATCCACACACTTCAGGTAAGACATGGTCTAGTGCCAGCCCTGTGCAGTTCTGCGTGCTGTATAAGCCTGCAAGCCTGGAACTCAGTGCTCTGCTCTGCAGGGGCACTGCCCCAAGCCCACACAGCCCCACTGAATTCAGGGAACCACACTCTGCTTTGTACTGTGAAAATCTGCCCGTAGATACAGTGAGAGGATTTTATAGCAACTCAAGATGTATTGCTCTGATGCTCTCTAGTTAACAATCTCATTGCAGATTCCTAACCCTCAGGGGAAAAAAGAAAGGGAAAAAAAAAAAAAAGAAAAAAGTGATTTGTTTTTTTATTTTAAATAGTAATTTTGATGGATTCCTAGGGATCATGCGAGTGTGAGGAGGATGAGCTGCCACTGGATGGCACTGTTGCATATAGCTGGTAGGAAAAAAAACTTGCTTCTTAAAACCCCACGGTTTAAAAATGAGGTTTGGGGCAGCTGCACATACCTGTGGGTAAGGGATTACTGCCCAAGCGAACTGTACCAGAAGGCTATGCTCACATAGCAAGACAGGATGTCAAAACATCTGTATTAAAAAATTACTCTGATATTGCAATGCCTGCTGATAGCTGTCCTATCACTTCCATGTTCACATGCTACAAAGTAAAAAAGTGCATATTTTATGATAGACTTGGGGGGTTGATTATTTTATTTTTATGTGAGATGAAATACTTGCAAACCAAAATATTTTTAGTACCTCTAGACATCGTTGTCTGCTCACATGAACAGTGAAGATGTTGACTTTATTTTGACTCATTGTCGGTGGAGCCTAATTTAAATCTAGTTAGAAAAAACCATTTTCATTTTCACTGCAAATATAACAGGGACAGTTTTGAAAATAATTATATCCTTTTAATTTTTTTTAAAATTTTTTTAAAATCGGATGAAATTTTGCATTGAACTTGATTGGCTACTGTAATTTAGGAAACAATAGAAAATGGGAAGATTGGGGTTTTTTCCTCAGTTTGGGAACAAATATGAGGCAGATATCATTTGCCTTTTTTCAATGCATTCCTTATTTTCTGAATTCTTATACCTCTATGAGAATGTGCCTTTGGTACTTGAAAAAAAATTATTCTCATTATACTGAGAAATGGCATATGGTTATGAATTTTGGCTGAACCTCTCTGTTCTTCATTCCCCTTCGTTTTCTTTTTCTTGACCATTAGAATATGTAAATTCTAGAGCAGTTACAAACCTAGCTTCTAGCTATGGGATTTCTTTCTGTTCATGTAAATTATCAGAAAATTATGTTGCCTGCCATCTACGGGATGCTTTGATCCAAAATTTCAGTCATTGTTTCCACATTTAGGGGCTGGAATGAACATCAAAGAAGTGGGTGTACTGAATTTACTGAATGCCAAAGCAGTACAATAACATGCAAAGGATATAAGCAAATCCCAGAGGTAAAATGTGCTGCCAAATCTTGCACATAATAGAAGCTCTGAAGTGACAGTCCATCTTTGACATACGCATCATGGTATCAATGCCAAGGGAAGGAACTCACATGCTGAAAGGTGAATAAAAGAGTTGGGAACAATTCACTGCATTTACACATTTCCTCAGTGTGTTTTCACACAACAAGGAAAGCAGATGAGACAAATGCATTAGGTAATCATTGAAGACCGTAAGCCTTTGAAGATTTTTTACTAACCTGGATATTTCTTTGGCTTGTAATGAGAATGTTAAAACTAAATATAGTTAGAAACTATTCATATTCTGAAAGAAAAAATACAGGACATGAGGAACGTAAAAAATAGTTTATTCTTTCTTCCTTTGACAAGTTCACATTTAATGCCCATATGGTACTTGCAATATGCTGCTGTCTTTCCTGGTTCATGGATTCCTAAATGCTTCAAATAGTTGCAAAGCCAAGTTAAGGGTTCCATATGTATTCACCAGGTTTTCCAACATTGTAGACTAACAGGGTAATTTAAATGGCTGCTGTAGTGTAAAAACATGAGAATCACTGCAAAGACCTATCTGATTATCTAGTAAAAATTTGAAACCTACTTGTTAAAATAATTTTCTTTTCCTTTTTTTTTTTTTTTTTAAGAAAAAAAAAAAAGCACAACAAACCCAAGAGCAAATAATAGCTGTAAAACCTTAAACAAAAGGCTTCCTTTCCCAGTATGTATGACACTTAGCAGAGGCAGGTTATTTAGCAGATCCTAATGTGTTCTGGAGTACAGAGGTTTTTCCCAAGCATCTATGTTAATGTTCACCAGAGGCAGTTTGACAGAGGCTCACTGAAATATGCAGCACTCCTGCTGCAGTCAGTCGAATATTTAGAAGGAAGTTCTGCTGTTATAAAACTTCAAAGAGAAAGCAAACAAGGACCTACTCTTCCCCTCTTAGTTTTCTGCCCTTTCTCTGGCAGCTGTATAGTCACCTCCAGTATTCTTGTGATGAGAAAACTCTCTCTCTTGAGTCCTCCCATTAGGTGACTGCCATATGTCAGGAATGCTGCTCAGGTGGTAGGTATGTATCCAGCCAGCCAGTATTTTGGCCAGGTGGTGGCCATATTCTGGTCATATGATAAAAAAAGACTATTTAATCTTTGACAGAGAGGGTCAGTCTTTTGCTGGAAAAAGCGACGTATTCTTCTTACCTGGGCTGTGATTCCTGTACTGCAGCTAGAGAAGTCTAGGGAGCAGTTTAATAGATGTAGGCAGAGTAACATTCCTCCTGCTCAGTAACTGAGGAAAAAGCTTCTGACTGGCATGGGGCTATGTTGAGACTGGAGGGAGTGTTTCCATTGCCTAATTACGTGGATTTTCGGTTGCTGTTGGCTTCAGGGCAGCCCATTAACACCTCAGGGTGCACCATAACTTAGTTACTTGGGCTCTTGAAGTGTCCCCCAGAGGCAAATATATGGTTTAAAGCTGCCTCTGTCTTGCTCTTCCTCCCCCTTTTCCCTTCCACCCTGAAACTACAGGTTTTCTACTATGCTTGGGTGAAATGCAGCAAATAATGTAATTCTTTATATATATAACATCCTGATTTGTGCAAGCAATTAGGAAACTGAATGCCATGCCCAGATGGGGATCTGATCCTGTATGCCTTGGCTTCAGTCCTGCATTAGATTTGTAGGGAGTGTGACCTATATTCTCTTCCAAAGAAGTCTGGGTAGGAAAGGACATCTGGTTTGGATTGTGGTTGCTAGTAAAATCTCTTATGAAGCAGGGAAGGGAGCTGCAAGTGGTCAGGGAGAGATGCATCTGTTAGCATAAAACAGGATACCTACAATCACAGCTGAAGAAAATAGACAAAAATAGATAATGTAAACTGGATTACATGGATGTCCAGCAAAGAAAGTGGGAATGTCTAGTCTGTTGCATTTTATAGGAAAAGCATCTGACCCAATGCCAGCCACCTGCTAACATCGTGAATAGACCTGTTCTAACCACAATAAGGCTAAGTGCCTCCAGTAAAATGACAAAAAAAGCTGTAACTGTCGAGAACTGGGAGGTTCATGGTCAGCCAGTCACTGTCTGAAAAGGGGGAAAAAGGTTGGTGGCTGTTAAGACCAATCACCTGCAGGATGGCAATAACATCTCTTGACTCCTTCATGCTCTTTCTCAGAAATCTAGGTCAAAGTGTCATTATTTCTGCAGCTAATCTGCCTCATTGAACCTTCCTCTCCTATCACAGTGACGCTGCTGGCCAGATCAAAAGATTTACAGAAAGAGGGTGGAGATCTGGAGATCAGAAACTCAGGTGGAAAACCTGTGAAACCTCTTGTTTAACAGTCGAGCTGCAGCCTGAAGATCAATGTGTAGCTATGCCTGTAACACTGGAAGCATGTTAGTTTCCTTGACTATCAGTAAGCTGCAGGGCAAATATTGAGCCTACAGTAATAGAAGAAAAATATTTTTGAACAATCATTTGTAAAAGTGGCTTTAGTCTAAGAGTTAAAGGGAGAGGTGGCAAGACCCCATATGCTAAAATAACCACCAATTTATACAAAGGTAAAAAATGATAAGCAATGGAGATATTTATTCATAATAAAGTCACAAGGACAAGAAACAAAACAGCAGGTTATTCATAAGTGTCTTTAACCATCATACTACCAGAAAAATATAAAGAATAAACAAGAAACCCAAAAATCTTAATAATTAGTCATGCTTACAGCTGAATTATCGTAACAGATAATGATGGGAGAAGTTATATGGCTGGAATATTAATATAAAGGATATAGGAAGGAGAAGCAGGTTTAAAGTGAGGAAAAATATGTTGTGCTCTGGTGTCTAAAATGTAGCTCAAAGCATACATGTTATGATAAAGAACAAGCATATGTGGGCAATCTCACAGGCTCTACTACAAAGCATTAAATTGGGCAGATACAATGAAGAACATTTTTATAAGCAGTATCTTCTAAGAGCCTCTACTCTGTGTGCTTTAATTGTGGAGCTGTTGATAAAGTCATACTGTGGAACACATTCAGCAATTCTTGATTGGTGATAGAAGATCAGGCTTCTTTCATCTGAATTCAGCATAGCTTTGGAGCTCTTCTGTTTGGTGTTTGAATTCAGAGCCAGACCTCTTTCAGTTTTAGCCTTCATTGAAGAAGTCATTCTTCTCAGACATCTTAGCCCCATAACCAAACTAGACCTCTCAAGACAGGCCTAGATATTAAATTGCAGCTCATCTTTCGCAGTTTGCTGGTTGGGGACCTAATCCGTGTTACTTCGTTTTCTCTGCTCATATTTGCAAGCTGCCTACATAAACACTGTACGCTGGGATCTGGGATGCACATTGTGTGTTGACTCTTTAGAATCCTGAAAGGTGTAGTGTCTTAGGGAGACAAAGAATGGACTTCGTTGTCAGGCAGTTTGGTTTGAGTGCCTCCTGTTTCACTCAGTCAAGTCATAGAAAGGAAAAGAGCAAATGTCCAAGACTTTCCCCTTGTGAATGGTAAGAACATGAGGACTAAGGAATGTACATAAAATACGACACTATTCTATTGCAGAACATCACTTAGGTGATGTGATTGTGATAGAGAAAGCTCACACTGCATAAGAGAAAAAGGTAAAGCAGGACAAGTAAAACAATAGTCTTCAGAAGATAGTCTTCTGAAGTTAATTGGGAAGTTACCTCAGGAGAAAATGATCCATGGTGTTGTGAAGCTGAAGTATTTTGTACCTTTTATTGGATTGGACTCCACTAAGTGCATCAACTGTGGCAGCTGGCTGATGTAATTAACACAGGCTAAAAAGGGTAAAAAAACCCACCTGGAATAAAATAAGAGCAGGAAAAATTTTTGACACACTTCTTAATTATCTCAGAATGGAGTTTATCATGGCCACCTCAGATTTGCTAGCAGTTGTTCTGGAGGACACAGGGAAGGCCAATGAGAAAAATGATTAAAAGTGAAATGTAATAGCAGAATTTCATAAAGGGAGAGGAAGAGTAAAATAAATATGGCTAGTCACATGCATATTTATCCAAAACATTTTTTCCATAATTCACAAGGAATTTTTAAGTCCCAAAAGAAGAGAAGGAAGTAAGTAGCAGCCAGCACAAGTTTGTAGAATTCATCCACTTGATGAATAGGAATTTGTCAGTAAGTAATCATGCCAGATTTATTTCCCTTCCTCTTAAAAGGGGGTAACTGACCATGAGTAAAGTGAAAAGTGATAGGCCACAGACAGAATGTTTGACACCATGTTGCATTTTCTTGGACAATATCATTACTTGAGCCCAGAGCCTATGTATAATGTCAGGTTTTGAGGCAGCAGACTCCTAGAAAGACACAAAGTATTTAGAGTCCAAGGGAGACTTACCAGGTCACAACAACATGACATATATGAAAAATTGGAAAAGATGTATTGTGTTTCTTTCTCTAGAATAAAGATGACTGGTAGGCCATGAGAACAACCTTTGATTTTGTTTACAACAGCCTTTTACGGGAATTATTTGTTCTCTCAGGCAGACAGAAAAAATTTGCTCTGGCAACTTCAACTTAGGCCTGAAAAAAAAACAAGACAGTTTTCTGAGTCTAAAGATGGTAAAACTGATTTTTTCAGAGGGCTGTGAAATCTTCATCACTGAAAATGTTTAAGAATTTGATTCAGAGGAATATCTCTCATAAATTAAACCTGTCTACAGGGAGGGCAGAGACCTCCCAAGGGACTCTTATTTTTTGGACGATTCCCAGACACAGTCAAATGTCTGCAAGGTGCAGTTTCTGTGCCACCCAAGGTGGGAGATAGGTTTAAAGCACAAAAGTGTGAGTATCCATGCTTTACCTACAATGGCTAGAAACAGCAACTCTGGTGATGTGCCACTGAATTAGAAACTGAAGTGTCTCCCTGGTGTGTCCTGTTTTTACTCACACTAACATTGTTCTTTGTCACCTGTGCTGCAGTCAGTCTTCTGCTGTGGAAATGCAGATTGGTTTTAAAGCTTTTTCTTTTACCGAGTCCTTTACTATCCTTGTGTTTTATCCATTCATATACAGCTTTCTACAGTTCATAGTGAGTAGTGATGAAGTTTGGCAGAGCAGAAAGTTTTGCCTGGATATATAATCTTTTTGAATTGTGATCAGAGTTTCCAGAGTCCCAGGCAAATTAGAGCATTTGGCTTTTATGTTGTATCAGAACTTATTATTAAAGTATTTAAACGTTCAAGAACATAAAAATGTACATATTGGTGTTAGTTGAATGGATGTAGTAAGACTTTTCTGGCGTTAAAAGCACAGTATTTGTGAGTTAATTTAATCATAGAAGAAAAATATTGGGTAGGTGATGAAATAAAAATTATGACTGTGTATTATGGTTTTGCCATGCAGCTGAACAAACACATTCAGTGACAGATTTTGGCAGGAGCTGCAAAGATGTTCTTGACAATGGCATGAATAAATATTAGGTGCTGTATACAATTCTCTGCATTCCATTCCTTGAACAAAACCAGGTGAGCTTTGCCTGGAAAATGTGGGAGAAACAATATAAGCATGTTGGGAAAATGTAAACATCTACGCTATTTTCCCCAGCTGCTTTGCTGTAACATTTTCATTTGCATCAGCAACAACTCTGTCATTTTTTATCTGCTCTACTTTCATTGCACTTCTAGCAATCAATTAAACTCCCAGCTGCTTTAAAGTTCATGGTAGACACTTCAGTAAGGTTGCCTAAAGGAAGGACTTTATACTGCTAAATAAAACACTGATCGAGCTTCATTTCCATGGCTGCAACTGGTTTGCAAAAATAGAAAGGAAAAGAAATACTTTGAGATTCTTGGTGGTCAGTACAGAAGCAGAGAGTATGCCTCCTAATAATTTAAGGTGGAAATTAGAGAGAGTCTATACAACATGGATGTGGGTTATGATAAATAACTACTAGTAAAACAAATGCCTACCAGTATATCTATTAAAAAACAAGTATGACAATGTGGAGGAAAATTTCCTTTTACAGATTTTTTTTTTTCTTCAAAGCCGTTTTACAGCTGTAGTCTTTTGCTAGAACCTAAGCAGTATGAGTAGCTAAAACACAGTTGACTATTTGCTGAAGAAATAGGAACATTATGCAGAAGTTCTCTATTCTTTATTCTGACTCTGCTGAGTAAAATTCAGTGCAAGGTTGGCTTCACATCTTAAGTGTTCAGAGGGGTAGTGTCAACCATACAGCTTTTTTCATCGTCATTTTTGTAACTTGAGAATATTCTTACTGTTGCAACTATAGTTTCCACTGCCAGCTAAAAATGAGGCTTCAAGCTGAATTTTCTGTCATTAATTCTATTTTCTTCTCATCTTATTTGCAAGTAGGCAATGTTTGTTTCAGAAGCAGTGGTCTAAATTGAATTCCTCCTTCTGTGTCACTGCAGAAAGCAGTCCCAATGGGGACAGTCTACATGGAACCTTAAAGACAAAATTTGTGTGGTCTGATGGTTCTACTAGGGATAACAGTGTCTCCTTCTTTATAACACGGTGTGTCTTTGGGATTCTTCAGTGAATCAGAGTAAGAATAAGCTGCAGCAGGGAATTTACTGGCACAGCTGGGAGATGGAGAGACAGTTTATGTCACTTCTGCAGGTCCTTGTCTGGAACAAGTCCCAGGCAAAATTCAGAGCAGCTTCAGATTCCTTGACCAGCTATAGCCTGACAGGGGTGTTTTAGCATCTAGGGACAGATGTGATATTATGTTGCCCAGCCCATATCTCCCCTTATTCTCTTTAGGGATGTGAATTTGTGAGGAGGTATATAAGCTTACTGTAGGAACTTCAAAGGGCCAAAATTTTTATTTGTGCCTTCTTTTTTTTTTTTTTTTTTTTAAACTGGAAATAAAGAGAACAAAATGAAAATCCATCTTGTGGGTTTGGCTTTCTTTCCTCTGTTCCTTTCAGAAGTGAAACCAGTGGACTCAAACCCTTAAAACACAGACTGAGAAGAGTAGTAAACAGCCTATAGTGACTGGTAAAAAAGCTTGAAGACTCTAATTTTAAGTGTAATCTTAAAATGTCAAGATGCTAGGTATTAAACAAGAGTAAAAATAAATACCTTCAATCTAGAGCAGTTTGGGTAGCTGAAGATGTATTCTGAATTTCTATCTTCAGTTATAATGTTATGTTTGAATATGAGCTATTTGGCTTACCCCTGTAAGTCTGAAGATGTAACTGATTTGCTCAAAATGGCCAATATAACTCATGTATAATATCTATTCCTTAGCTGTTGTCTGTTATTATCAAACAAGTTGGGCAGTAATTTTCTGTTCAAAAGACTCCCAGAAGGTCAGATCAGGAGACATACTGATCTTTTTTCAATTGCATATCACATGAGGAAAATCAGGAATTTATTCTGAGCCTCAGTTATCTCTTAACTTCATCAAGTCATTATTATATCTCTTAGGACCACTTCCAAACACCTATTACTAGGGAATGTTCCTTCTGGATTAATTCTGTCTCACCTATGGACATATATGGAGGTATTTTCAGATATGTTTAGCAACCTAAAAACTTAGCTTAAAAAACAAAACAAAACAAAAAAACTGGCATAAATTCTGGGAATCCTAGTCCTAATTACAGCTTTTCTGAAAAGTTTGAAAATTTTGGCCCAAGAATCTCAGTCAGCTAAAGTAATGTTTTCTTCATTTTTTATGTTAACCCTGTCTAGAAATCCACCCTTGTGTCATATCTCACTAGGTTCTTGACAAGAGAGAAAACAGTGTGGGAACATCAGCAACACGTGCCTGGCATTTGTGTTTGTCACATTCATGTGCTGGACTCACAGAAAAAGTGTTGCTTTGAGCTACCTCTTCTGAGACATTTTATTTGCTTCACCTGTCTGTTTTTATGTTTATGGTTAAACATACCCAATCTGAAAGAATTCCTCACTGAGGAGGACTTCTGTGCTCCTGTGTGGGGTCACTATTGTGAATCAGCTACAGAAAAACAATTAAATGTCCTTTATATGAGTCTTGGGGCAGAGATTTCTATCCTATTATACAAATGAAGAATAGCAAGCTATCACTAACAGGTTAAACATTTCTAGATCTTGACTGTTGACTTGCAGACATTTGTCTTTGTCCTGTAATTCTTAATTGAACAGAACTTAACAGCATTCAGAGGCAAAATTTTGAACAAATAAAGCTAAGTTTCAGCACACGATTGTTCAGGGGTGCAAAGTATTCTCCATGTAAAACCAATGTCAAATTTTATTGATGTTAATGAAAGCTGTGTTGGAAACTTAAAAGAGTAAGTACACTGAGGGAATAGGAGCAACTCTGAACCTGACTGAAGAGCCAGAGTAAATGAGCACTGTGATTAGAGGAGATATGAATGCCCTCAGGACATGAAGGGGGCAGGGGAATATTTCTCAGGGCTTTTGCTAAACTTAAGTCTACTCATGCACTCCACTTGCTCCTGGATGCATTGCTCAGGCATTGATATTTATCTGTTTTGTTTCTTGTATATCAACTATGACAGCACTTAAGTTGATAGGAGAATAGATGCTTTTTTACCTTCAGAGTTATACTGCTAGGCTCAAATTATTATGGGGAAAATAATTTTAAATTATTTTTTCATCAACTCTCATAGAACAGTTTCAGAAAGTCCTTAAATGCAGGTATTTAAATATCTATGGGCACACAACTATTTCTAGTGGCATAGACATGTTTTAAAAGAATGTAGGAATTTAACTATTTCATTGCAGGTTATTTAAAATACTGTTAATATATATAATGAAGCCTGCTCCTTTGATTAATTTTGGTACTGGCTAGGATTTAAGTGTGCTTACACTGCCAGAAAGAAATGTTCTTGACTCTTCCTTTCATTTCAGGAGTGTGCTTCCTTTCATTGCTAAAGTTAGAGAAATTGTTCAGTTACTGAAAATACCAGGACAGATGCTGATCTATATTCAGATCTTTGCTCTTCTTGTTATTACTGTAGCAAGAACTACAATTAATAAAATTGTCTAGTAAAATAGTCACCTGCAGTCCTTAAACCAAATAAATTCACCATCAGCATGAACAATTCTTCAGTAAAATTACATGAGAAGTAGTAATTATTTGAAATGTACTTACTGTTCCTGCAGTTCCTTAGTTTAATGAATACATTTCAAACATCAATGGCACACTCAAAGATTGACTTGAACTTTCTCTTTGTGTAGCTTTGTAGTTAATGGCAAATAGGACTTTAACCTTACCTCCCAAGACCTATATTACTTTTTTAACTAGTTAAATAAATGCCTGGTACAGTTTAACTGTGCAGTTCCATATTCTTCTTGTTTCAGCAACAATTTTGAAAGAGTTTGTGTCTTCAGAAGTTTTTCCTGACCCACAGCTGCCTTTAATTTTGGTACAAATACTTTTAAATAGGTGAGGGACCAGGTTCAGATTAAGATGTTCCTCTGTTTTTGTCAACTTTTTTCAATGCTATTTTATATTGAAAGTGAGTTTCTTGAACCAGTTCCTGTGTGTTTCAAGAGTCGCAGCAGAAAGGATGGGAAAGGGCAGCAATGAGCATTGAGAGCAGGGGGAGAGGGAGTTCCTTACACTGGAATTACCACCAAAAATTGTTAGAGATTACAGCTGTCATCTAAAGCAGAAAAAGACTCAGTTTGAAAATATACGAAAAAGACCAGAAGAATGATTAGTTCACTAGAAGTACAGCAAGATATAAACAGCTCACATCAATGCACCTGTCCCCCACCTTTTGGCACACCATAAAATAAGAGATTATGTGTTCTTCTCTGTATATTTTATCTGATGGTGTGTGTGAGAGAGAACACACGTATGCAAGAAGGCACATGTTCAAGTCTCTTTTTTGCCTTCTGGTTATGGTTCTTGGCATTGAAACTGAGCAGAGAAGCCTTGAAGCAGGAAGTGGAGGTGGCTACAAGTGTGTAAGGGGCTGAAAGATCTGGTCCTGTCAACAGACAGAGAAGGAGACTTCTAGAAACAAGGACTTGGGTGAGGTTTTGATTTCAGTTACATATCTGGATAATTAAACTGAGACAAATGTATTCATTCTGGGGAATGGAAGTGTGACAAATTCTGTCAATGTTGATTCTATCTGTATAATTTTTGAGAAGTTGTTTTTAACAGAGATCTAAACTTCTGTAGTGGCCTAACCTCCTTTCCTTCTGTAGCCTGCATAATGCAAGCAGCTGCTCAGAAACACCAAGATCTCACTCTAGTTTTCTCAAATTGGTACTGGAAATATTTATATTAGAATTATTTTCTGTAGTTTCACGTGACAGCCTGATAGGATTTTTACATTAACGGCTTCCTAAAGTTTTAATTATATGTCATTTATTTATGGTTACATTCATTTCTTTCTAAGTCTTGAAAGTAAGACATTGATTTAATTGGTTTTCCAGGAGTTGTTCAGTTCATTTGCTGTTGTTATGAGGCATGTATCATCTCCCATTTAATTAGTTTTGTTTGTGAACAAAAAATATTGTCTGTCTTTTGGTGGTAGCTCACATCCTTCTATTATAGCTGCATTTGTGGCTACTGTAACCTTGTCTAGAGGACAGTTTTTAAGAGTCAGTAGATTCGTCTGTAAATGTCTGTGTGAGGTTGCATGAATATAGTAGGGAAGAGCAATCCAGCCTGCACTTATTTTATGGTCTATTATTTAGTTTTAAAATAATTTGTTTGATGTGTCATAGGCTTGGATAGTTCCTGCAAGAATGCTCATGTGAGGCACAACTCTTCTCATTTGGCCCCCAACATCCCTGGGTGCACCAGGCATCCATTGGAGGATGTGTCCTGTGCTGTAGCCCTGCTTGGTGGAGACACACGAGCAGATTTCTCATGGCCACTGTCTCTCCAAAACAGACGGGACCCCACTGTGATCCCAAAACTTGCTTAGGTTCTTTTCCACCCACTTACCTACTCCTTTGAATCTCCCAACTCTGCCCTGTCCTTTGTCAACATCTGCCAAGAGTAATGGACTTCTGCAGAAACGTTCTTTTTGATAGTGACCAAGCAAGGAGCTATTTCCATGAGCTGCTGAGCTGCCAGTAACTGTGGAAGGGTGGTCAGCCAAAAGAGTTGGGTGACAGTAAGCATTTTTGCTGGAGTGAATTCCTGGTGAAGCAACAGTTGCTTGCGGATATGTGAACCAGCCCTGGGTGTGCTTGGTAGCAAATGGAGCTGCTGATTATTTGATCTCGGATTTTCCTTCCCATGTGGGATAAACAGGCAGGCAGCCGTGTATAGGTGAGATGAAATCTATTGGTGGAGTCACAAAATAAGCTTTTCTCACAACTTCTTTCCATAGTGTGAGTGTGTTATTGCTACTGCCCACTGGACTTAGTGAGGAATTTTCTAATTGCTTTTCATCTTAAGCAGCCCTTTACTGCTCTAGAAATTTCCTCAGCAGTTTTGCTGGATGCTTTAATCATGCTTGCACTACCTATGCAGTCTCAGTAACACTGTACTATTTTATGCGATGTCTATTAGCTCTGTTTCAGTTCTATTTATTGTCATGTTAATTATTTTTTCCAGAATTATATGTTTCCATGTGTCAGCTCTTTGGACAAAGAGCCCCATTTGATTAGCTCTTAGCCTTTTCTTTATTCGTCAGCCACTCCTTTTTTTTTTTTTTTTTTTTTTTTTTTTTTTTTTTTTTTTTTTTTCAATATGCAGAGAAAGAAATTAGTCAGAAGTATTACATTAAAGTCCATCTGAGTTGGATTCAGAGTCTAATGGGTGAAGACAGACTTTATAATTCCTAGATAGAGGGACAAAGTAAAAAGTAGCTGATAAATGCTTGTATCATATTCTTTAGTCACATAATACAAAAATAATTTTCTTTAAATGCGCTGCTATTATTATTAAGCTATTTAAAAAACAGAATCTTTTCTCCCAAGTTTGAGATGATACTTTCTGTTGGGTTATCATTTTATGTACTTATGCATGTATGAACTGCCGGTGACTATTCAATAAATCCATTTTTCTTGTCATTAATATTGGAAGATTTCCAACTTCCACTTGCATGCTTTATTTATGATCAAGTTCTTGCAATCAGAAATGTGATCTTTAATAAAATGAAATGTATGTGTCTGATGGAAAGAAACATTAATCATGCAGAAAGCAACCAATACACATTTATTTCTTTTTGCCATATTGTCACATTGTATTTCTATAGGTTAATCATGATTTGTAAGTAATATGTAAACATATTTTCAAAGAAGTACTTTCCTTTAATGCACTGTGAGCCCAAATAGACAAGAGTAGGTTCATTTCCCTCTCCTATTCGGAGAGCAGGGCAATCCAATGACTGTTTACCTCTGCTTTGCTTCTAGGTGTTTCTATTATCTTGCAGGTTGTGGATACCAAACTGATAGATCTGGAACTCTGTAGAAAATACCTTTTAAACATCAGCACCACAGTGAAGTGATTCTAATTTTCTGTAATACTATTGAAAGCTAGACCATTCTTTGTAATAATGATCACTGCTCTCTTTAATGCATGTTAATAGAATACCTGCATTTTATTTATTTATGCTATTCCATCATATTTAAAAATCACCTCCTGCAAAACAACTGATCTGCAAGTTTTTTAGTAGCCTGCTTATGGCAACTTGGGCTGCTTATTTAGCAGTAACCTCATTTTAGAGTTTCTTTTATGAAAGAACATTTTCATACTACCAACCTGTCTATTGGGTGAACGGTACTGTAATTAAATCATATATATATGAATCACATAAACCAAAAAAATGCATTCATGGCAGAGCTGTAAGAGCCAAGAAAGTGTGAATGAAAAATGACTGAGAAAATTGTTTGAATAGTTGCATTAATTTCTACAAGAATTAATTGCACTTATCATTATATCCCTTTTGTGTTCACTGTCACCAACAGCCGTTTAGTTGAATCTCACAAGCCCACGAGTAAATGCAAAATGACCTCCAGAGCCTTTTGTCTTAGACTCAGTTTGCATTGCTGTAGACATCTGGCTACTGCTGCCTGATCAAAAAGCAAAAAAATGCAACAGGCTCAGTCACCTCTAGGTAGTGCAGCTCATCCCTCAAATCCTGAGCAGTTTGTTTTATCTGAAGAGGTGAAAATTTGACAAGGAACTGCTGTGTGTTACTGAGGGAGTGTTGTCAGGCAGACGCAGGCTTTCGGTGTGGATGTTTATACCATCCACCAGGATGATAAAGCAGAGGTGTTTCCTTCAGCTATTCCTCCTGATTCTACACTGCCTGCTGCATGAACTGTAACAATACCCCAGTATTGGATAAAGTTGCAGAACCACGGGCTAATCCTGGTGCTGGAGATCCTGCAGAGCTCTGGCACAGGGATGGTTTTGATGTGCTGAGCACAGAGTATGTCCAGAACTTTAGGCACAGGTGAACCTGAAAGCTTTGAGGCCCTGAGGAGATTGTGTGTGGGTGTGGGCGACTGATGATCTAAATTTTGAACTTGAGTACCATCCTTAAGTCTCGATGAGTTTGAACATTTTTTCTATGGGAAAAGCCCTAAGGACAAGACACCTAGTAGTTGTAAATTGGCATAGTACCACTGGGTGTATTGAAGCTCACATAATTTACAGTACCAGAGGATTTAGCTCTCTGTCTTCAGTTGTGGTCTAGAGGCATCTCACTGTGGAGGAACCATATTCACCCCTGTTCTCACTCTGGGAGGTCTTGCTTTTGTTCTTTCATGATTTCTGTAGCTGTACCAATGAGAATAGAGGTCACTGTCCCTTAGAAAAATAGTTGTTTAGACTGAAGTTACGCAAGAGAAATTCTGGCTGATGAGGCTTTTCTCTGATCTGGGGGCTGTGTGTGAGGGAGGAGGGATTTCCAAAACTATAGAGCTGGCCAGGGAGAATATCTGTGCCACCTAAGAATCTTTCTCTTCCCTTCTTTTTATTTCTCTCTTCCTCACATTTATATTCTTCATCTCTTCCTTTCTTGCTTGGCTGAAGAACTGTTCCTATCCAGCAGCCTTTTCAAGATGTATTCAGGACTGTCTCTTAGTGAAATACAGAACTGCAGACATAGCAGGACAAGCAGAGCTTTTGAATTACTGGTGGCTGAAAGGCACTGTTTGGCAGCACTAATTGTACACAGAGTATTGCCCAGCTGCACTGCTCTATTTAAGGACTTGTCATTGCTAATATTTTATAAACCTTTGTTTCCCTTGAAAATTTACTTAGGCTGATACCCAAAACTCAAAGTTTGTGCCACAATTTTAATTGAACTATGAAAATACTGCGAATCCCTGCTTCCTCTCAATACCGACTGCAGTAAATTCCCTACAATTAAGAGAACTCCCAAGCGGTCTTCTCAAAATGCTGCTGCATATTGTTTCATATTATGGACCAGAAGTTTTGCATGATTTTGTGCTGTGGATGTACATTCAGGGGAAGGACTCTGGTGAAGTACCTAATTTACTTCAGAAAAAATCCCATAAAACTTTCCCGTTGTTTTCCTGTCTTTCAATACTGATTTACAATAATAAGAGCAAGGAAATCCAAAAGTATTGAGGAGGGGGTTAGAATGAGGGAGTTTAGAGGCAGTTTAGACATAAGCAAAAAACTCTGAAATTGAGTTTGTCTGTGCCTTGAACCCAAACACTTTCACTTGCACTTTGCAGGTGAGGCTTCTGTTGAGAGTTGAAAGTGAAACTTTGCCTTTGTCATCAATATCCATCTTCTGCGGCATTATACAGCTGACAATAAATTTCTGTGGAAATTTGCTACATCATGCCTGCATTTATACATTTCTCTTCCATCTGTAACTTGATAACTACATGATTCTCAGCTTACCAGAAGCTGGGAAGGGTAGTTTAGTATAGAAATTCTACCTCTGTTATTGTGCTTCCATGGCTTTTAGAATTGGAATACAATAGCCCAAACAAGGCACTTACTATAGAAGTGGCACTCAGATACACCAATTGTACTGATAAAACTACATTATGAGTATTATGAGTAAATTTTATTCTTTAAGCAAGCTTTAAGTCAAACCCTTAACATTTTTAAATTGTATTTTTGCATGATGAATAATAATAATATAGAGAGTTCCAGATACTAGAAATATTCAGTCTGTCCACAGGGAGCCAGAACAGGATCATATCCTCAGAGTGTATTAGTGCTTTGTTTCTTCTAATTTTAAATGTCTCAAGGGAATGGAGCTTTCACCATTTCCATAGAGACTATTTCACAGCCCATAGATCTTTCTGTCAGGAAAATTCACCTTACAATCTCTCAAATTTTTCCTTCTATGCAACTTTGGTAGCATTTTAAACTCCCGTTGGTAGCTTTATATGAGAGAGGTGAAAGGGAAGGAATTAGAGGGAGAGATATACCAAAACCAGCAGAGCTCTAAATTATTTCCTCATTAAAAAAAAACAAACAAGTCTTAATACCACAGTAATGAATGTTGCTCTCAACAGTGCCTTTAAGAGTTTGAATGCTGCTATGGCAAATGTAAACTTAAAAAGATCCTCATGTCAAATGGAGCGGGAATTTTACAAAAACAAGTGAAATTTCTTCTTTAGTTGAAGGTAAAATATTGCTTTGATTCACTCAAGTAGACGTCCTCACATAATCTAATATATCTGCTTTAAATCTCAAGGAATTTGTGCTGGCTTAGAGACAGTGAGACCTTGCAATGAAATGGAGAAATGGGAGTTAACTTTAAAAACATACTGGCTTTCTCCCAAGCAGTGAGTGCTGACAAGTATAACCATATTACTCAAATCACATCAGCAACGTGATGAATTAAATAAAAACATGATCATCTAAGGCCAAAGCAGTTTGAGTTTTGTCCATCAAAAAGCATTGTGTTACATCAATCTGTCCAAAAAATTGAGCACATCAGAAAACAATGTTGACGACTTTTAAAACACATCATTGAGATTACAGCACCTTTAAAAATAAACAGCACTGAATACCAACACAGGTAAAATGTCATTGTGAAACCCAGATCTGAAATTCAACAGCATGCTTTATAGCTTTCCAGTGTGTGATAAAATCTGTTCACCAGATGTACTGTCTGTCTCCTGTGTGGCATACTTGAGCATCATCTAGGCCTGAGGCCCATTTATTTCATGTAATTGCCTTCCCTGTGCACACCTTAGGGCACCCTAATTCTCCATTTTATTTCAGGCACTGTACAGGGTACCATCTGGTAGTCTTAAGCTCATCTCATTTTATTGCACTATTGCAATGGCTGTATCCAGCCCTATAGCATTCTTTCAATGAAGAGAGAATTCAGTTACTGCCAGCTATTTATTTTTGCCAGAAATAAAGTAGTTTTTAACCATAAGCATGCAGAGTTCACGTGTGTATCAGTCTCACCTGAAATGCAGGTCACTGCTTTTCACCATCTGTGGTTAAAAATAAATATATAAATGGTGACTTGCTGGTTTGGAGGTACAGCAGCAGCTGTGCTGGGATGGGGGTCTCTTATACTGAGAGTAGAATATCTTAATTCTTCTTACTTTCAAGAGTAATGGTGTCTTTTAGTATCTCATTTTTATTATTTCTATTAAAATGAGCAAAAAATATTATATCACACCTTAAAAAGACACCTTACTGGAATATCTTAATATTTAAAGGTAGTAATATACTACTCCACTGTACTTCATTAGAAAGCTAATTTGCTATTTTTGCCCCAAATTTACCTCTTTACATCACATTCCTGCTGTTATCCTCTTGTTTATTTTTATAAATTACTGCCATATAAAAAATTGAACTTTAAATTCAGGTTGTAGAAAACTTCATCCATTTCTATGTTCTTTTTTATTGTCTGCCATTTTTTTATCATCTCTTTCCTTTTGTGTCTTTGTCACACATTATAATGTACTTATTAAACTCTTTTTTGTGCTCACAATTTTGTGCTTTTGCTATTTAGATGTCTAACTACTTGCTTGTGCCTACAAACAAACAAGGGAGTTGAAAGCATCATTAATTGCTCTCACTGTTTTCATGTGCAAAAAGAGAGTCTGGGTTTTCAAAATCTGAATTTTTTTGGCAATAGGTTTGAAGCACATTGGATTTGAAAATGCAACTCTCTTGTCTGCTAGCAAGCCAAATGCTACTTTCCTCTTAACTCTGCTGGTTTCAGACTGTCTGCATTCCTGTAAGGCAGACCAGAATTACCCTCATTGCTGCAGTTGTACCACTGCATGAGGTGGAAAAACCCACCTTTTCTAAATCTTGGTGGAGACATCATGAGAAGCACAAGTCAGATGCTCTACAAGAAAATACACAAGATTTAGTGTTTCTTAGATGTGTGAAATAGATCCTGTTGTTAATGTCAGCAGCAGCATGAATGGAAAAAAAACCAAAAAAACCCAAAACTGCTTTTCTCCTCCAGGCTTTTTAAAAACTATTTAAATGACATTTTCATTGCCTCCCCTTCTCTTAGTGCTTTCTCCCTAATCCTGATAACCTTAATCTAAATCCTGATTTAGATTAAGGTTATCAGGATGCAGCATAACACCTTCTCTCCTTCCAGCTCTATAACTGTCCTCTTTGGAGCAGTAGTTGGTCAGGACACCGTCCTTTTAAGAGGTGTGTGTAAGTGTCACTTGGGAGCAGTAGTTGTTAGGCAATGCTTCCAGGCAGAGCTCAGGCAGTGTAGATTTGCCCAGTAACCACTGCAGGGGGTGGCATCTCTCCTTTCTCATCCTGGGCACCAGCAGAGGTTCCCTTCTTTCAAATGTGGCTCTGGGCTTTCTACAGACTCTGGCTGATGCTGTTTCCCTGGTGCCATTCAGTTCATCTATCACTCTTTTCAGCTGTAAAAATATGGATGAAACTGGGTAAAAACCTGGACTGATGTGACAGAATGCTGCTGGTAGCTGGGCAGTGTCTGTCTTGATCCATCCACAGACATGGCAACAGGTGAAAGAAACCTGTGGGAGTTCTGAAGGTGTTGATTTTATATAAGTAGTTGAGTTACTTGTCTTCCATTTCCAGTACTTGAGATTACTCTCTTCCTATAATCTGCTGTCACAAGGGGGTGACAGTAAATCTCCTCAGAAAATAGTTTGGCACAGCTCTGATGGGCAGCACAAACAAGTTAATCATAAAAAAGAAAATCACTGTTAAAATGGATTCTTGTCTTGCTCCTGACTTGCTCATTCGTTGATTAGTAATAGCTATAGCATGGCATTACTGCCCATGTCTGAAAATGCCACTTTAGAGATAAATAAATTATAATACAATAAAACTTTTAAAAGGTGGAATTATGTTTCTTCATGTGAATTTTGTATGTTTTGCATTCACTAGCAGTGAAAAATGTAGGTATATTCACCTGGATTAGCTGTCTGTTTTGATATAAAGAGCAGGTGAATAAAAAGAATAACTATCATCCTTTGCTGTAGAAAGAGTTTATTTTACTATTCTCAGTCTCAGCTGAAATTTGGAGTACTGGATTGTGACTAGACAAGCTCTGATTCCTAGCAGCTGTACAAGCTATATTTTTTGATGGTTTGTGAATCAGAAGTCTCCAGTGAAAAAAAACAGATTCATATTTATTTTCCTGGAGACTTCCACCTTCTTTAATTTACAAGGTACTTCATTGTGTAAAAGTAAGAATTATAATCTGCACCCCATCAAAGACAATATTCCAGTAATTCCATACACATTAATTTGCAAAGAGCTCAGTGTCTAAACAAGCCACCAGAGGCCATATAGCTCAGAAATTTGGGTAGATAACTGAGTCCTGACATTTTCCATATACCAAGAGACAATGCTCTAAGGAAGGGAAGAGAACTTCAGAGCTGGCAAGATGCGATGGACAGGTGTGGATGCAGCAGGGTACCAGACAATATCTGATGAAGGACTGGAGCCTTAAATATAATTAAGACTGCTAATTTGGCATAGCAACAAGAAAACTCATAGACTTTTATTGATAAAAATGCAAATGGTATAATTTGAGCAAAAAGGGGAATGTAATTCACACACTCATTCCTATTAAATTTATTTTCCATTAGCAAAATTCTAATTAATCATTAATCATTGAGAGTGCATATGTATCAAAGGCAACTCAAAAGTCAACTTGTCTAAAAAAAGTAGCACAGTACCAGCCAAGGTGAAAAATGCAATGTTTCTTCATAAAGAAGAAAAGTAGAAATCATTTTCCCCCTTACAGAAATTGTAGTTGCAGCACATATACAGCCTTAATTACAACACCTGAAAGTTACAAGTACCCAGTCAACCTTTTCCTGCAAGCAGCTGCAGTTAAATGGAAGAAACACTAAAACAGTCACCTGTTTCTCCAGTCAAACTGGGAGAAAACTTTCTTGGGATTCACTGGACAGTAGAATCTGAAAGCATCACATTCTTGCAGAGGTTCCCTCCGAGCCCAAAAGATGGCTTGGTAGTTCTAGGGACTTCTACTCTGAGTTAGTTTCTGCTCCACTCCCATGGCACATTTTTTTCATGCAAAGGCCCCTGGAGTGCTGTGTGGCCAGACCTGATGGCATTTCCTGTTTATTTCAGTCTCTGGTATGATACTGGAAGTAACATCCCAGCCTGGAAGTACATTAAATGAAGTGTGCCTGCAAATTACCAGCAAACCATCTATACAGAAGGTTCTTGTTTGATTGGCTCGTTTTGCAAGACTTAACTCTGAATGATAGGCTAAGCTTTCTCCCATTATAAAAAATATCCCTAATAACCAGTCTAACATCTGAGAGAGTGAAGATTAAAACCAGCCATTGTGTAGTATATGAGAAGTAACTATTTTTCATAAGCTTTTTACTTCACATTTGGGATGATGATTCCATATTATGCAAATGCATTTTATGAAACCATAACACAGAAATGTGTGCTATTGTTAATACACATTTGCAGCCTAGCATGTGAAGTCTCCAAAAGAGCCATTCTGATGCCTACTCTCATTGTGTATTATGAATAATAAACAAAACATTGTTGGACACATTGTGCATTACACAACAATAATAATAAAAATTGCATCCTGTCATTAATATACATCAACAGTGTGTATCTTGGTAGCTCAGAAAGACATCTCAGTGTGACTACATATTAATCAAAAATAAAAAGTTCCGTAATTCATAGCAGGAACAGGGACTGTTTGGGACAGCTCTGTTTGATTGTTATACTTGGAGAGAGGGGTGGTGGTCAAAATCCTACTTCTTTGTTCTTTATTTCTTCCAGGTTCACAATGGCCTATTTGTCACTGGAGTTGTTGACTGCATGCTCTGTGTATTGCAGTCATATATTACAAAGTGCTACAATAGGCCCCAAAATAACTGTTCTTATATTTGTTTTCTAAAGAACTCCAAAGAATCAACTGATGTTTGAGCAGCCTATCTGCTACTGCAATGCCTTGCCTGGAATGCTAACCCACTGACAACACCAAATGCAGTACTTAGGTTGATGACAGGTTATTCCATTCAGACATGGAATAATATATAATTGACATACAGTTTACTTCTTAAACTAGCAATGAAAAATGAAGTAATGTAGAAGGTTTCCCTTATCAGCCCAGTTTTAGCACTTTAGGTGCAATAAAAATCCTTACCAGTAATCCTGAAATCTGTATCATCCCTGGCTTATGACTTACTGGTGTGCTCCTCTGTTTCCACCTGTTCCACAGATCTTAGAGCTCTGCAGTGTCTGTTTTCCTTTATGCAGCATGAAAGTCACACTGGCTGGTTTTATTCTGCTGTAACATAGAGAAATGCATCTCCTGCATCTTATCTGTTACCATTGCTTCCGTGGGGTCACAGCTTGTGAGCCAGAAATCTCTGCCATATGAATAAAACCAGTACTCCTGTAGGATCATTATTAGTGTTTCTGATGTCCCAGAATGATTCTGGGGCCCTTTATGTGCTTGACAAATCTGAAAGAAACAAAAGTAAAGGGGGAAAATTGAGCCATTCTGCCATTCCCCAGATGAAGTTTTTAAAAAGGGCAGATTTCCAGGGTGAATGAAATGGTAATTATTACTTTTTTTCTTGATCAAATATATGCTGGTACTAAATTAGGTCTAGTCTATCTGCTAGAGCTCTTTCCAGTATAATCTTGCCCATATAAACTGTAAATTACAAAGGCTTTAAATGACTTTTGTAGGTTGAGTTGACCACAGGTTTTGGGTATTACTACTTGAATATAGTTATGTGAGATTTAATTATAACTGTCTTAAAACTCTCTATCATAACAATCGCTCTGCTTGCAAAGCTGGAAAAAGATTAACTTAATAACAATTCAGTAGAAAAAGGCAAGATGAATGAACTCTAGAAGACTATGACTTTAATTCAAACATCTGCATTTTGAAGATTTCTGCAGGTATCAGTTAAAGAGGATTCCATGTCTAGATTGTATTAAAGGCAGGCTATCTAAATTTGAGATAGTAAACACTTGAAATTGTGTGTAATTTTCCTACTGCAAAAACTTTTTATAAAACTAATTTCACCAGACATTTTGAGTCTATGAAGTGCTTTTGTATTCTTATAGCTCTTTGTGAACAGGCAATTTTTATCTGTACTCTACTCAACTGGATATTTATAAGATGGTCTGGTTTCAAAGATGCCCACTAAAAAAAAGTGTAATTGCCCTAAAACACCTACCATAAGATTTGTTCAGTTACCCTTAAGTATTTTGCAAGTTATCTCCATTTTTCTACTTCTAATTTTGCCTCCAGTAAAATCCTAAATTTTTCTAATTTGCAGTGCTATTTTAATTAGTCAGTTTTCCCTTATTTGTACAAATAAGCAGTCTTATAAGTCTGAGACTGTAAATCATTCATCCGTTAAAAACTCAATTTCCTTAGTTTGCAAGTTCGATTCATTTAGGGAAGAAAAAACCTTGGCATGGAACAGAATTATGCAATGTCATGGACACATTAACATTTGGATCAAAATTTTACATTGTGTCAGCCAGTAAACAGTATAAATGGTTCAGATTTGCAATAAATAATTGTCTATTAATACCTTGGCATGGTGTAACAAATTAAAGTCTCACTTCAGTAAGCACAGATGTAGGTAAGAGCTGGGGCCCAAGGAAAGCAACTGCCATGCAGCATTAGAACAGAAAGAGGGCATCATGAAGTGTTCCTGTGTCTTTCCAGCAATAAGAATGTATACAGATTTATACAGCACTAGAGAAGCATAGGGGGAGGTAGGTTGTAGGTGCATTTAAGTCTAATCAGGCAAGATTTAGAGCCATTTGTTTTAAATGCTCTGGCAGAGGCTTCCCTTGCAGAAGATTAAGAGAAGCATTTTGAAATACAGCATTGTGTGCTGTTGCATACAGAGTGCAGCCCATAATTCAGGACAATCAGGATGTATCCTACTCAGGGACCTCCCGGGTCATTATGTTACTTCCATTCCTCTGATAGTCAAACACCCCCAAAGTCTTTTCTGTGCACTTCTTTTGTCAAAGCCCTGTGCTCTGCAGCTTGCAGGTTGTTGCCAGTTGCCTTGAAATTTTCATAAATTTAATTCCTGACTGAAATTCCGTCAAATGACTTCAGTAACTTCCTGCCCACATGCTGTGAGGGGGTGGTCCTGAACCCACAGTATCTGGAGCTCAGAATTCAGTTTCTTAATGTGGGTTGTTTCTGTGAATGTTTTAATGAGCAGACACGCCATTACTTCCGTGTGGAAATTCAACACAAATAGAAGCACGAAAAGAGATTAATTTACAAATACAAATATATATGAACAATTAGGTATTTATAATTATTTAGAGAGCTCCAGTCCATAATGTCTCTCAGCTGTCTCTAGTGGTGTCACCCATGAGCCATAATTGTTGTTACTGCAGTTTTGAGCATATTTTTTCTTTTGTATTACCAACTCAGCCCATAATCCTGTAACACAATCTAGCTTGTCCACACGCTAATGGGAAGGCATTAATCAAAACATTGTTTGCTGTTACATTAACTATAAAGCAATATCTCCTTATTTTGTATTTCTTAATGGTTTCTTTGTCCATGTCTGTTTAAAAATGCAGTCTCAGTGTGCTGGACTACATGTCTTCCATGGTCTATGCTTGCTTCACTGAGTATTCTCATTTTCGTTGGCACTTTGTGTTCCTGTCCTTGGTGTCTGATGCACAAGTCAGTGGATTTTTAAGCAGAGTACAAGGTCTGTTTTTTGTAGGCAAGATGGCTTATTTAAAGTGGTTCTGAAGCTGGTTCTGCTATCTAAAAAGGCAAGGGCTTATTTACAGGACAAATAAAATTTGATGCTTGCTCTGAGGGGACAAAAGACAATCTGCTTTCTGGATTGCCTCGAGTTAAAAGGTATATAAATGTACCCCTGAGAGCTGATGCCTCTGTGCTTGGAAGCTCTTTCAATAGACTTGAGAGCTTCTTCTTTAGCACCTCCAGCAGTGTTATGGCTCTGCTCCAAACCTCTGAGGCTGTTAATAAAAACCTGAAAACCATCCATCTAATAAAACTCGTGTCACTCCTTGAAACACTCCAACCTCTTTAGCTTACCAATGATTTGCTCTGTTTGTGCAGCATACTCTGTTGACTTGAGTTCTTGCATAGTTACTGTGAAATAATGCATGTTATTACATGGTTAACTACACAGTAGCTTCACTGGAAGTTATTACAGACCAGGTTGTGTTAATCCTCCCATGCAATTGTTTGGTAACTGTGTAATTAACTTGGGTCACCTGTGCAAATCAAAGTTGCTTGGTAATTTTTCTCCCTCCCTTGCAAGTGGGTTAGAACACTGATGATATCTCAGCAGGGTATGTGGATCCAAGCCTGCCAGAGCAATGCATTGCTTTCTATAAGCAACCCTTATTTTTCCTTTTATCAGCAGAAAACTGATGACAGGGATAGAGGTTAAATTTGCCTGTATGAACAGCTGTACCTCCATTTTTACCACCCTCACGGAATTTGAGATTAATATACACCAAATAGAATTCATTCCCACTCAGTTGCTGTTTCAGGACTTGTGAAGTTGGCTAAGTGCCCCCAAATCACTGAAAATACACAGTACAGTCCCACAAAGGTAAAGGCCTGGGCAGTTTACCATGTGAAGTCAGTTTACCATTTACCACTGCCTTCTGGCTTTGAAATCTGCTTCCCTGGCAGAACCACCAGCTGCGTGTTCCAGGCAGTGCCCTTTTCACCACAAGTCTTGAGGTCATTTTTAGTCCTCTGAAATTGCTTCACCAGTAGACATACGCTCTCACCTCTTTAAATGTATTCTTTAGGAAGAACTGTGGTTAGAAGTGGAGCAGTGAATTTGTGCATTTGCTGTCCTGTTTCCAAGCAGAACGATGTAGCAAGAAGTTTTCTTGTAGGAGCTCTGATTCACCACAGGTTGGTGGGGCTGCACTAGGCTGTGACACTGGCATTCCTTTTGTTTCACATGGGACTCCCAGCCCTGAACATACGTGTGCTTCATACAGCTTCATTCATAGCTGGTATCCTCCTAGGGCACAAAAAATAATTCCCCTGTTGAATTAGAATAGGTCTGACTTCATGGGGTTAGTTTGGTGGTTGTCTTTAAAATAAATTTTTTCCATTATTTTTGCAGTGTGAAGAATCCTCCAAAACAAAGCAAAATCAAACCAGCAAAAACCAAAGCAAAATTAAAAAAAAAAAAAAAAAAAAAAAAAAAAAAAAAAAAGGGCATGGGGGTAGCCACTGTGGATGTTCTTCCTGTTGGTTTCAAGTTATCAACAGTATAATAAATGTCCTGAATACCCTTGAATTTCCTTTGAAAGGAGCTTCTGGAATATTCCCTATACTGTCTGGAAAAAAATGAGGGATACCTTTGTGAATGGAAATGCTGTTTCCTAGCATGTTACAGCTTTCATTTACTGACATCCCACATACATAAACTTGTCTAAAACATCCAAGAACCGTGTGCAATATAGCTACAGCTGAATTGATTTCCAGCACACTTTGACCTGGCTATAAATTGGCACAACCTCGGTTTTTCAGACCTGGACTTGAGGGAGCTTGTTCTGTGGTGTTAGGAAAGGAGACAGGGGATCAAGGCCATTCTCCTTGTGTGGGTGTAGCAGGAGCCCCTATTCTGAGCCAAAAGGATGATGGTGTATCCCAAAAGAGGTTCCCCAAAGGATGTAGGAGTTCCTGCTTCAGGGCTTTTCTGCCTCAGGAATTCCCCTGCAGGAAGCATAAATGTGAACTCAGCACAGGGGAGTGTAACAGCCCCTGGAGAGGCTGCTGGAGGAATTGCTGTGAAGCAGACGGAGTGCTGTAACCCCACATTCTTCCTTGTGGCTGATTCCCCCTGTGCAAAAGTGTCCCTGGATCTGTCTCCCCTGTACCGAGCCTCCCAGCCCAAAGGAGTCAGGATTGTTGACGTTTGCCCTTGTTGCTGTGGCCTTTAGGATTTGCTTGTGCTTGTGTATGTATTGCTTCAAAAACCCAGTCTTGCACCAAGCTGTGTCTTGATATAAGGGATTAATGCTTAGAAAATATCTTAGTCAGAGGTTAGACATGGTTTCATAACTTAGTTAATGGTCTAGTTCAGCAGAGACCTTAGTAAGCATGGCAAGCAAGTGTTAATGCCTGATCCTCCTCATTTTCTATTCTTATCTGCTGCCTCTAGATCAGATGGGTCTCCTTTTTATCCCTAGCATTAAGTTTTTATCACTTTACTAAAATACTATAAATCAATAAAATAGGGCAGAAAATTGCTTTCTTACATCATTGCACCAACATGCTGATTGTATGGTCTGGAATGACAATGAGACATCCATCTTTCTGTGGACAAAAATGCCAGTTCCCAGCACAAAATGCCAAGATGTATATGCTAAAAAAATTCCAGGGCAAGCATTATCTTCTGGTGAGATGAGAAATGCCTCCTTCTCTTTCCTAATTTTTTGAAGATCAAGTGAACATTCTAGTTCTCCAGACACAAAATATTATCAATAAATAAATATTTATATTCTGTCCCAAAACTCTTTTCCTAGTCATTCTGCTTCCTGATAATTTTTTTTTTTTTTTTTTTTTTTTTTTTTTTTTTTTTTTTAATTTTTAAATATACTCACTAGGGGGAATGCTCATAAAATTCAGCCTCAGCCACAATCTGGACTATGGTCTGCCAAGCTCCATGTAAATAAATCATCAAGTCATTTTGGCATCTTCTGGGCCAGGAGGAATACCTTCAGGGTAGATTTAAAGAGACACTGTCCTGCAAAGCTCGTCCTTTGTGGAGAAAAATAAGCAGTGGCTCAAAGGCTACCTTGAATCACAGATATTTGTATTTTTGTAGGTAACCGGTGCAACAAAATATAGCGAAGGAGTTTTCAATTCCAAAATTACATTTGTAGTAGTCTTCCCTGCTGCTATCCTAGCAGAACCAAAAAGAAATACCTGAAACCTCATAGTGTGAGTGCATGATACTGGAGATGTTGATTTTGTGCTGAAGTGTCTGCGGGACACACAGCAAGCGGCCATTGGAGATTGTCTCTTAGCAAGCTGAATGCTGAGACAGCGATAAAGCAGCCAAACATTTCTCAGATTTGCACTTTCTAAAGCCAAACTAAATATTGTGACCCAAGGCTGCTTCAGCTCCGGAAGAACATGCTGGGGTTGACCTGTCAGCTGGCAGCACCTCATTCCTCTCTCCCTCCTTTACATCCTGGGGAAACAAAACCTGGGGTAAGTTGAAGGGAGCAACAGAGTCCCACAAGGACCTCAGGGTAGGAGCACTGGAAAGGATGTGTGCCCTGCAGACCAGGCTCAAAGCCGAGTCCTGGTCATGGGGCCTCCATGCTGGCCAGGAATGTTCTCTGTAGCTGACTGTGAAATGGAGCTTTGTTCACCTACTCCGTGTGGGAAACATATAAAACAAGGACACGGAAATCAGATAATAACCACGACAAAGCAAGCTGTAGCTGGTTTGTCAAGAGGAGACCTCGGGCCACAGTCCCGTCTGCCATTCACAGGTCACTGAAATCAATGGAGTTCTGCCTGCAATTACACCACAGGGAATCTGGATCATTTTATTTGGACTCTGGGAAGTTACTGAACAGTAACAACAACACAGAGGATAATTGCCTCATTCCAGTTTTTTTTTAAATCCCCAACTGGGACTAGGTTCATTGACAGGTTCTAAACCACCAGTGGTGCCTGAGACCATTGGAGAGATTTGGGTGGGCAGCAGGGAGGCGAGAAAAAAGTTACTATCTTTAGCTGAGGTTTTCTTTATGTTTCTGCATTTGTGAGAACTGCAAGCAGGCAGGAGGAGTTTGAACTAACTGAGATCATTTGGAGGGTGAAACATTTATGGGTGCACAGTGGACGACACGCTCATGATGGAACCAGAAACAGAGTGATAAATCCAGGGTGGCATCCATGCTCTATTTCATCAGGAAAAGAATGAGTTGTGGCTGGACAGCTGACTACCTGAAGGGAATTCCCTGTCATTCTTAATTGATTTCTGAAATGCGGGGAACAGTTTTAGCTGCAAAACATTGAAATTTTGGAATGGTCAAATTTGAGGAGCTGTGATTTGGCCCATTGTAAGTAGTAATGACCTTCTGAAAAAAATTGAAACCTGAAAATCAAATTAAAAAGTCGAGGAGTTTCGTGTCTTCTCACAAAGATACTGTACTAAAACTTAGTACCATTAATAATTATTAGAGGCATTTTAATTGATCTTTTAAAGGCATTTACCTATTTTGAGTGGTGTAATGTTATTGAAAATGCAACAGTGTAAAGAAGCATCGCACCCTTTCTAGGTTGCACTGAAATAAAATCCTGGGGGTTTGGAACAGTGGCACAAGGTAGTTAATATACATGCTGTTGGCACCCTATTCTTTGTATATATTTTTAAACTGAAAAGAGGCACTGAGAAATAAATACCAGCCAGTTACAGGTTAAGGATCATTTACATAAATTAGCAAATTTGCAAATGAATTCATCTAGTGAAAAGTAAGACACGGGACACTGCATTCTAATAATTGACATTCCACATGAAATGCAATGTTCTTGAGGAGGAAATTGAGCTCCAGGTTGCTATTAGAACCAGCGGAGCAGCAAGAGCTGGAAAGAAATGCCATCTCATATTATGCGAGTTACTGCTCCTGCATAACAACTATCTGCTATTCTGATAGACTTTATTAAAATAAAACTAGTACTAGGAATTTTACAGAAGAAAAACCCAGTCATCAACAACACTGGTCAGGAAACAAGAACTTTGTGATCTGGTTCTAACAGTCAGATAGTAATTCATCATGCTCTAAACTAATCTTCTTCCATTTTATTTGGCAGCCAAACCTCCTTACTGTTCAGTTACACCAAGTAGCTACAAGTTTACACCAAAGTATGCAACACTGACAGAAAATTATAAATTATCTAATTTTTGTTCCCTGTCATAACATAGGTTAAATTGCAAAATAAAGATAAGTGATCCACTAGGCTGCTTCCTGCTGTCCTGATCAGTTTAAGAAAACATTATGTTACAAATATTGTTCTTGATAAAAAAGTAATGACTTTCATAAAGTGCTAGTCAGTCATTCAAAGTCACAATACTTTCATTGTATGCCATAAATACAAATGACATACAGCCGAAAGGAAATCTGTCCCTAGTAATGTTTCTTAGTATAGTTTAGAGATTAATTTAAAGTGGACAAAATAATTATCAGTTATGCACTTTTTTTTCCAAGATCACATAGAGTGTGTCATTTCACCGAATGCCAGTAAAAATTCTCCTTTCTTCTTTTTTATTTGTTTTTATCCCATTTACTGCAGCAAGGTGCACAAGGTGCCTATGTTCTCTTTCCCTTTATTTCTCTCCCTTGTTGTAGGCACCTGAGACATTTTAATTCCTGAACAGAGAAGACCTTCCAAATGAATCGGCTGCATTAATAATATTAATTTTATCAAATTATTCAGCTGATTGAAATATAGACAACAAGATTCTTAGCTATAATAAGCTCAGACCAAACAAATGAGTGGGCAGATATCCTTTCTCTTCAGTATTTTGACACGCACTGCAGTGCACTTATACATACAGACAGAGCAAGTACATTTGCAGATGGCAATGATGTCCTAATTCTCCTGTACTGATAAACAGAAAGCTTCCATTTTTAACTTAATTCATCACAACACAAAAATCACTGTCGCATATTAATGTGAATGATCGTGTAGTAGAATTATTTTGCAATACAGAAGAAAGAAAGCAGCTCTTGAACTTTTTCCCTGACTCTGAATATTCTTTCCCCACCAAAGCAGGACTGTAACTATAGTTTCACCAAATAAGACTTTACCTTTAAGAGTGCAGTAACACGATGAATGAGTTTTCATCAGGGTGTCACTGATGGATCTGAGCAGCTTTTCATGTATGCCTGCTGCAAACTCTTTATATTTTTACATTCTAATAACAGTGAACGGCATAAATTATCTCTAATTCTTGATTCTGCGAGGAAGCAGCCATCTGGTCTAATACCACTGTGACAGTGATATAGGACTGAACACTCTGTGCTTGGTCTGCTGCACAGAAAAGGACAATAGGACATATTTTAAAATGTCAGGATACATCAGAACCATATTCAGGAAAGTTTGCATTTATGAAAATTGATAGTATTGGAGATATATCATGATGCCGATCTAATCATGGCTGCTGGTATAGTGAATTAAATTAAGATCTGATTTGAATTTTTCTAATTAAAGATGTGTTATTCCTTCTCTCCTCACATTTTCTGTTTTGGCCAAAGGAGCTTATTAAACAACGTTCAGGAAAGCATTGTGAGTGAAAGGGTTGCAGTTTTAACAAAAACCCCTGGTGTCAGTGGTACTTTGATTTTCTCAGTGCAGTGTTCTAGGTGTATTTGTTTGCATTCCAAAATCATGGTGGATGATTGCATAGTTGCCATTGTTTGAACTAGATAGATTTGGAAATAAAAATACCTAGGTAGTACAGGGTGGGATGGCATGAAGCTCAGCAGAGCTGCATAAGGTGTTCTGTGTACTATTTCCAGCCCTTCCCAGAGCCAGTTTTCACAGCCCAAAATGCATACACTAAAAATAAAGGCAAAAAGAAACAGAAATTTGTCTCATGTAGGAGTAAGCAGACTTCAAAGGTAAGCCAACATGAATTACAGCAAAACCTATCGACTTGTGATTTCCCCCAACAAATTAACTTCAGCTTTGCTGGAGTGCCTGGTTAAGTAAGTAGCTGGTTTTTATAATTTCTCTTGTTTAAAGTTGTTTTTTTTTTTAATAACGCCAAATGTTTTTCAAGAGTTCAAGACATCAGAAACTTACGGGTATCACTTATAGGTATGACACAGAATGTATTTCCATTGTTAGCCTGGATGGCTTTAAGAAACTTACTGTATTATTTTAAAAATAAACATGAAATAGTTCTTTTCACAGCATGAATGGTAGTTAACCTAGAGAGGTCAAAGAGTTAAATACTGTAATGAGATTTTTAAAGGGACTTCCTAATTTTATGACCAATAATATCATTTGTAATTTTATGTACTAGGAGGGGCCATCAAATTCATACTCCAGGGTGTTAGCTGATCACAGGGATAAGAAACAGTCCTCTCATCCTTTTCCCCATGTAGGACGTTGTGTAATTACCCAGCTGTTTTCTTTGAAGCACCTAACATAGGCCACTGGCAAAGGCAGAATTCTGAGCTCAAAGGATGATTGATCTGATCTGGTTTCATAAATCTGTGTTCACTTGTCTACTCTCAAAGTATGTATTCTTCATATCAAAGATGTGTGCTCTGACACACACCTTCAAAGGTAAATACAGGAAAGTGAGTAAAGAGACCTTGCATCATTTTTCCCACCAAATTTTTGAGCAAAATTCCATGCTCTGGCTAGAATCTCACATATGTGTGAAGGAAGAGGGAAGTCTGTGTGTGTGCCAAGAACGGAGACTGTCAGCATCTGCATGAGTACTTAGAGGTTTTACTAAGTTGGTTGGGAAATTACTTGATTTATCTTTGGTTATAGCTCTAGATTAGAGTTTAAAGAAAGAAAAAAAGGATCCTTAGCTTACAGTTATGGTAAAGGTTCTGCAGACACTTAATTTTCTATGTTAACTTTCAGATCATATGAAAGGCAAAGTTTCTAAAGATTATTTCCTTGTGTGTTTTATTCTGTTACAATCCCAAGTGGTTATAATCTCAAATTCGCACAGACAATAGGAAAGCTTATTAATTAAATTATTTTGGTATTCTGTTCCTCAGACATGTTTCAGAAAACCAACTAACCCACTAGTCTTCACTCTTTTGTTGCTTTGCTGTCTCAGAGCCAAAGAAAAATCTAATCAAATCTGCTAGGATCTGTGAAATTCTAAACTAAAGCCACTTCCTTTTTCTCACAGAAAAAGCAGAAGAAATTCTAGTTCCACAAAAATCAAATGATTGATCAAAAGTCAAATTATTGCAATATAAAAAGCTTAAAAATACTATCTTGGAAGCTAGGACTACTCAGAAATTAGTCAAGAATTTGAGCTTCTCTCTCCTCTGTGTATGTTCTTTGATACCTCCATCAGTGTCCTGTGCGTATATATATTTAAATCATGTTTTGAAAGTCTCTGAGTTTTGAGTTTCTTTCCTCCTCTCGTATTTTACACAAGGATACTGTGTTACCATTCAGTGCATCCAAAGTAATGCCTGAGCATTTCTATGTCATCATTGCTCCAGAGAGCCATAGGGGAAGCCTTATTCCCCTTCTGGTGCTGCTTCTGATGGTTTCTGACAACCCTGTTAGCCAATTTAAAACACTGAACTAGCAGAAAACTAGGCAAGAAAAATGGCATCATTTTTTAATTTAGCTTGTAAACTGAATGAGGTTACAGAACAAGGAGGGGTGTGGGGTGGAAATGGGAGAAATAAGTGGTATGTACAACAGTCTTTTTGTTGACAGTAAGTTTCACCATTTCAGCCATGGTGTTTAGTATGTCCTAAGATGTCTGCTAATGGAGAAAAGTGGTTACTGTTACATAGCATTACTTTTAAGATTTTATGCTTTGATCACATCAGGTTTCTTAAAACAAAAAAAGGTCACAGCTCATCAGATGAGATCCCCCCACTTCCCTTTCCTCTTTTCCCTTGAAAAGCCAAAGCTATTATACTAACTCATACCTGCACCCTGTGCTGAGCTTCCAGTCAGAGAGGCAATGAATGTGCAACAGTGAGCATTGCTTTTGGATGAGATAACAAGCCAGGGTCTTGATTGTTTAAATAGAATGAAACTATGTCTGGACCAAGACTCTTAAACATCTGCTAATCAGACTCAGGAAATGCTAATGAGATGAGAATTTAGAACAGAGGTTCTGCTAACACGGTGCAGCCAAGAGAGATCTGTGTTATTTGTCATCTTTTCTGAACTCTTCTGTATTTGGACAGAAGTTGCCTCTGTTAATTAGCACAAGTTCACAGATAGTAATGAACTAAAAACTGGAATCATTTCTCTGTCTCAACATTGCAAAATAGTTTCTATGTGCTAATAATTAGAACTTTTAGAGGTTTTGTTGCAGAAACTCAGAGCATGGCCCGTATTAAAAAATGTTATAGAATAATTTGTGCAATCTCTGTGGAGGGAATCGGAACTTTCTCTTTGAAAAGCCATCACTGTAGTAGTGGGACTATTCATTCTCATGTGTTATTTCTGTCTTAGAATCATGAAAGAGAGAGAGAAGGAAGGGAAGGAAAGGAAGAAGGGGAACGAGGGGAGGAAGGCAGGGAACAAGGGGAAGGAAGGGAAGGAAGGAAGGAAGGAAGGCAGGAAGGCAGGCAGGCAAAAACAACGATATAATGAAACAGAGAAAGAAATAGAGAGACAGAGGAGAAGATGATTCCAGCTCTACTTTCTGGTAGAGTTTTCAGTAAGGACTTGTCAGAAAACCAGAGGAAGCATGAGGAGGATAATTGCTTAAAAACAAACCAAATGCTGCAACATTGTTGCAAGCCAGATGAAGCAGGCTATTAAATTCTGTGAGCATCCCCCACACATCAACTACATGACCATCTACTGCTATGATACCTATTTCACTTTTTAATTGTGAAGTATTTCAATCAGAAATGAAGCATTTTTCTATAATACCCTGATATGCTGCTAGCAAGTGTTTTCCAGTCAATCTATCAGTCACTCAAGCAGTCAAAATCTTAAACCACATAAAAATCTATTGAGAACAAATTTTATTTACAACGAAGGCCTGGCCAGGAAAGCTCACAAACAGCAATATGTAACATCACTTACAGACATACAATGACTATTGTATATTACTAGAAAGCTCCCAAACATATCACCAGGCATAAATCAATTATATAAAATACCACAAACATCAAATAAACCAATAAAAGAGGGAAGGTCATAACACCACCAGACATGTCATGAATAACTGCCTCAAACATCAGCCAGTGATTCATCCACAGTATGAATAAAATACCAAAAGATATACAGGCAATTCCTGTCAGATCCTTTTGTGTTCTGTTAAAAATGTGTTACTATCTTTTGATGTTGTCTATTTTACAATGTTACTTCTATTTACATTTCACTAAGGACATCAATTATTTTTTAAGGTCTGTGTTCATTAAAAATGGGGTGGTTGGTTGTTTTATAAATGTGCATATTAGCATGTATGTTTTACTTAACAATTCATTGCATATATTTCCATGCTTGCTCTAATCAGTAACATTCTGCATTAAGTAATACAGTCCATGATATTATTATAGTTTGTGCTACTAAAAGAAATTGGATATAAAACACAGTGGGAGGCATAGCTTAGCATCACTGTCATGTGTGTGCATCCCCTCCACCCCAGTCCTGGATTCTGAACATAATTAAAAGGCCACTAAGGTTTGAAAAACACTACCTCTGGGTAGTCAACATGCCTTAGAATCTGCAGCACTATTTGTATATCATTAACAAAGAACACATATAAAGCCATTATGAAACTTGGTCTTCAGGGAACTGAAAGATTACAAGTAGAACAGAATATCTGTAATGATTCAATGTGATTATTGCAATCAATCAATTTTTAAATTCCAGATCATGGCTTTCTTAGTGTGTATGTCTGTATGTCTTATTCCCAGAAGTCCATGTAAAATGCCTGCCAGTCTAGAGGGGTCCTATTCCTCTGTACTTGCCACGAGAACATATATTTATATGTTTGCAAAGGCCACAAGAGTGTAACGTTCACAAATTCTGGCTTATTTGATTGTCCGTGACATATGGTTTTCTGGTTGCATCCAAAACATGTCTTATCTATTTGAATGAAATTTTATTAAATAAATAATGTAGAATATGCCAAGTTCCACTCTCTGCTTAGTACTGCCCATTATTCAACATTAATATAATGTAAATAAAGAACTCCTTCAATCAAACTTGACAGACAACATTAGATAGCATGTCTCATCAGATCCTGTTCTCAAAAGGGAAATATATGAGCAATTCATAGTTTACAAGGTGGTCATGATATTGTCCACCATTTACATTCTAGCGTTCAGTTGGTGAAACATAAGATAAACCTGTCTGCTAATTTGGCAACAAAAGCATTTTATTTCTGAAAATGAGATTTGCATTTAAAACTCCTTTATAGCTAAACTGAACATAATTGAATGGAAAAGTGGGTGAAAACATTTGGTTTATTTATATACATTCTCTTCCAGACGTTAAGCTTATTTTGAAATGCAGAATTAATAGATCATCCAGACACTATCTGGATCCTCTGCATTTAAACTGATGCTGCCGGAAAATCAGACCACCAGCATTTCAGATCAGACAGTTTTTGCTTCATTGATAACATATGCACTTAGAAGCAAGTTCTGCACATTTAAGAAAAAAAATCCAACCCTTCTGTGCATGCATTTGTCAAATATAGACCCAGTATATGCTAACGCCAAGCGATTTGTTTTGCAGTGTGTCCCATAATTCTCTCTTTTTTTACACCCAATATCTATGATTAGGAAATGCAATACATACTAAGAAAGTCTTAGATAATTTACATGGTGCATTAAAGTGTTTTGCATGAGAATATACTATGATGCAGACAGAAGAAGAATTATGTCTTTCATTAAAGGGTTTGCAACTCAGTGTGCTATGATATAACTATAGCAGTTTTTCTGTCTCAGTGAAGGTTTTTTATTTTAAACACTGCCTTGAAAACCAAGGGATGCATATGCAATAGCACTGCTTTAGCTATATGTTTTAACTTAATATCACTTCTTAGTAATTAGACACTGTCAGTTTACCTGCTGTCCCAGGGTTATGAGTGAACATCCGTGCTGTCACTGTTCTTCATCTCTCTGAATCTTGATGCAAACAGTAAAATAGGATAGCACTTTTTTCATTATTTAGCATTTTGTTAAATCCTAGTTCAAAGGCTATTTGAAGCAGTTTATCAAGAATGATAAATGTTCAGTTCGGGATTAAAAGAAAGCCAATTACATGGAAGAAATATGATTTTTGCCACAGATCCTTTATGTGCAAATTAGAGTGTGTATTTGCTGCCTTATTTAGAAAGACCCAAAGGACAGCTTGCAGGGATGCAGAGTAGCCTTTTGGAGGAGTTCAGTATTTGTGTTTCCTGAGGAACTGAAGCAGGAAAGAAGAATGGTGCACTTCACAAGAAGGCTCGTTTTTGGGGTAGAACATACTCAATGCTCAGCATGCTCAGCAGTATCTGAAAAAACACTATGAATGTAGACCAACAGCTTGGGAGCTTCTTCAGATTGGGGTTATCTCCAGGTGTGGCAGTACACACACAGGCTTTTCTGCTTCCTTTTCATACCTTCACTGTGTTGCTGACAGAATAAAAGAGGGAGTACTAAGCCAATAGAGCATTTATACTGTCTGTCTGTAAGAACAGTTTACTAAGCAGAAAAGGTTTCAGATCTTTGCTCTTCAGGGTCTGTTTCAGATGCAGTACAAACCATGCTTAGAGCCTTACAGATGTCTCTCTCGCATCCACTGAAGAACAATCTACCAGAACAGTTTCTACTGTTGTAGAAACTCATCACTTGTCTGCTTCACTATGTGTTCAATAGTTCTTCATATTTTTACACTAAATATTTGCTTGGAATATGTATATATGAAGCTTCTGTTTCTTTCCATGACAAGAAATCTGCTGCTATATTTTTCATTGTGTTTCTTGATAATTTCCAGACATCATAACCATCATTTCATTTAGCCCTTATGTCAGCATGGTAAGTAGTTGCATCATGCTCTCAGTACCTCCATCTAGGTCTAAGCATCTGCAACATCATCAAGGAAGTGGGAATATTTTGTTTCCTGCTCAATACCCTGTTAGTACTGTTTAGCTTGTTGTTCTTTAATCATAAAACATGTTTGAGCTTCTGGTGCAGATAAGCATGGTGGTACCTATTTAAGAATGGTGCCTAAAAATTAGAAGACAGGAGACTGAGTTTCACTTTTAAGTAATTAACATTAGCTGGTATAATAACAAATACCATTTTAGCTAAGTGGTAAGAAAGACTGCAATATCTAGCGCTTAAACAGAGCACTTCTGTTTTGTTGTTTCTAAATAATATAACAGAGGCTTAATAAATCTAAAACTTTAAAGGATTTTTCCATAAGATGTCGTGTTAGTATGTGGCAGTTAGTATGTGGGCTTTGGTGAAATTTGTCAAGCTATATTTAAAAACAAATTGAAGAAGCAGTGAATCTTTTGTTGTGTGGACAGAGCTTACTTGTACTTTGGTGCAGAAGGATAATAATGTTCTACTCTGGGTACAAATCTGCCAGCACTGAGAACCTGTATATCCTCCCGAGACCTTGTTTATAAAGACAAGAAAACTCAGCATGGCTTGTCCTGCACTGACACTTCACTTAAAGGAGTTGTATTTCTTCTGCATCCTCCTCCCCACAGGCTGTAGCAGGTTGGAATCACAACCCATGGGGCTTAGGCAGCTGTGTGTTCCAAGAGGGAAGGAGAAAACCTCAAGGGACATACAGCTATGACTACCCCCATGCAACACAGTGTGCTCAGCTTAATGACAGCAATATGCAAACTGTTGCCAACTGTAATGGCTTTTAAGGGTGTGGACATCTGGATGCCTTTTAATCTAATGGAGAGCTCAATTCAATGTCATGCATCAAGACACCAATGGTGTAAGTGCTATTTTTGCCTCTTTCTTCCTGCTGAGCTGAATTCCAGAACCCTGTAGTGAGGTCCATGGCCCTCACGAGCTGTCTAGTTAATAATTTGCTGTTTGAATTACAAACTGTCTCCCAAATGCCCTGGGGACCTGAAAAAGTGAGTGACACTGACTCACCTTTTGAAAATGTGGTGCATCCAGCTATGAACGAAAACTTATGGCAAATGCTGTGTCCTGGGGACAGGGGGACTTGCAATGGGCTGTTGCTTCTATCCAAGGAATGACCTTGTGGAAATTTATTTATTTATTTATTATCCAGTTCTTCAGAACATGCTTTGGATAGTGCATAGGAAATAATTCATGGGACCATACATTGGCAATAGAGAAAAACTGATGATTCAAGAGCTTCTTATGTAGTGGTCACTGCTCATCCTCTGCATCAAGTACTGCCATATCATGAAACTTGAGAAATATGTTATGAAACTTGTGACAAAAATAGCATCACTAAAATAGGAATCACTAAAGTGAGAGAAGAAAGATGTTTGAAGATACATAATCTATCAAAATTTTCAGACCAAATTTATATATTGATATTTGTTATCCAAGACAATGAGCGTAGGGTCAAATAAAAGCAGTTGTCAAAGCAGATATCTAAATAAGATACATTGTACATTTCTCAGTAACAAACGCTCACATACATGGCAATTTGAAAAAATTTAATGTAATGCCACCCAAATCAAACATCAGAAAGTTAAGACTATCTGTGCATACCATCAAGGACATGCTTTTTACACCCTCAGGAAAATATTCCATACAATTCAAATATGAAATGTTAGAGATGTCCTTTCTTATCTCAGTTAAAAGAAAGTATATATATACAACGTACACAGACACCACTGAATGTAGAGGCTTGCTACCTCTGCCTAGTGCCAGCAATACCTGCACACTTCAACTGATATTGCAAGAGGTTTTCTCCTTAAAGCTGCAGACCATGAGGAAATTTCAGGCTTCCTTCAGGCTGTAAGACAAGAAGTAGTTGCAGGGACTGGAACAAGTAGTGTCCCTAGCCTAGCTAACAGCAGCACTACCAGAAGTGTTTGTTTTTATTTACTCAGACTTAGTGACTAAGTTCACCTGAACCCAGTTTCAGTCATCAATGAAATGCTGACTCAGAGCTGAAAATCAAGTGCAAAGGGGCAGCTTCGTTAAGTTTCCTGAGTTAATACACTGGTTAAATGGAATGTGTCCAATTATATTCTCATCCGAAGAGATCTAAACCAAAGTGATTCAGGTTCTTAGTGCTTTATGTTCTCATTCAGGTGGTTCAGAAATGTCATTGTTACCATGTAGCAAATATGTGTTCAGTAATAGTTTTGTTCTGTACTTCTCTTCATTCCTGTCAAGCTTCTACAAATGAAGAGCTGCAGAACAGTTTTGTTTGCCTGTTTGTCCAGAATTTACATATTATTTTGAGCTGTAGTGTATAAGAACATGCATATGTTCTTACATAAGAACTGTACACTGTAGAACCATTAAATACACTGAGTTCCACAGCTCCCAGTTATCTTAGTTCATGTAGAAAGAAAAATTATTTTTAAGAATCAGAGAAAATTATATACTATCTCAAAAACGATCAGGTCTTCAAGTTGTTGTTTATGACAGCACCAAAGGACTCAGGAAGCTCTCTTCTTTCATTATAAGAACAGCCTGGAAATTATTTACAATACCTCCTGATGTCCTGACAGAAGAAACAAAAGGGTCTGTTTCTGATGGTTAGCAATGTCTCTTGTATCCTAAATTCTGGACTCTGAGGTCTGGAAGGTTTTTAAGGTCTCTTAATGTACTTGGCTTGTTTGAAAACTGGAGCAGAAAAGACTGATCATGTGATAGCTCTACCCCTCATCTTTGCAGCTTGTACATGAATCTGTATGCCTGGGAAGACTCCCCTTGGAGCTGCCTTACACCCTCAAGGAACTCAAAATACTCTGTGGGAATTTGGTCGCTATTTACAGGCAAATAGTTTGCTATTTACATGCAAACTATTGCATAATCTCAGGAATGAATAAGCTGCTCTCTACAAGTATAAATACAAATTTGTTGGAACAATGCTTATTGTCAAGATTTAAATTCACATAAACAAGGGCACAGGAAGACTTTTTTATGTTAGCATCTTTTGTCTAATTATACTAGTGTACTGAATGTAGCTATAGGATCATGCATAAACATGACTCTCTTAAAGCCAGTGGGAGTCTTTGTCTTCAAAAACCTGATGATGTTAGTTGCTTTAACAGAAACTAAGTGCTTCGTTAACGATTCATTTTAAAAAACGTAATCCTTGCTTTTGGAACATTTTGTTGATATTTCCAAAACTATCTGTTTCACCATATACACTGAGAAGGTATTAGAGCAAGAAGAAGTCCTACAACAGGGGATTCATGTTGTAACTGCAAGACCAAGTTCTGGAAATTAAGAAATGTCCAGTTCTAATAACTGGTAGTTCCTCAGTAAATATTCCTACTTGTTGCCTGAGGAACATGCCTGTAGAATATTGAGGATGAATGTAAATTTACTATTACTGGAGAAATTAAATTCCAGAATTAAACTCTTGTATCCTCTAAGGTCGACAGCAAAATTTTCATGAAATTCAACAGTCAAGGATTTATCCAGATACTTAATCTCTGAATGGGAATTTACCTGTAATCTCTGACACCATCTACAGAGATGAAAAGTACCTCAAACTGTAATGTACATTTTTTTGGTATATACTTTAAAAACCTATGCAGAACATACTGATCCTAATTGACATCTGTTCTTTCATAAATTGATTTACCCCACTACCTCTTCTGAAACTGTTTCAGAGAAATGTACAGATCCATTATTAAATGAGCAATCTCTAGGCACCCTGTAGAAAATTTTACACATTTCTAATTTCTTACCAATCATGCGCTTCTAATTTTTTTAGTGTGTAGAATCATCAATGCTTATTGTTAAGATATAAATTTACAAAAAGAAGGGCAGAGAAAAAAATCTATGTTTTCATCTTTTTTCCAATTACGTTACAGGGCACTGAGCTTAGTACCATGGTCATGCACACATATGACCTTCCCAAAAGAGGCTGCTGGCCTTAGAAGCAGTTTTTACTAGTGAAATTATAGGAGCTTGGATGGCCAACAGTATCAAGAAATAATTGCAACTTTATCAGACTGTTCTCAAGTAGGTGCTGTCACTTCCTGAACCTGGTGATAAATTGCATTGATCATGCAGGTTACAGAACCCCTATCAGTATCAAAGGAAAGACATTAGAGTTTGACAGTGGTGTCTCTATTGTCAACTTCTGGAAGTGTGGGACTGCACTACATTGAATGGCTCATTTAATAATGGTTTATAAATGAAAAAAAAGTAGAAAAATATTCTTCCTAGCAACTTAAAGTGCTTGGGAGAGTTTTTAGAACACTTACTTTTAAGAGACACTTCTAATTCGGTAAAAGTTTGACCCCTTGATATTGCAATAACATTGGTCAGTGTTACTGCAAATAACAAATGGGTGAATGTGCACTCCTGAAGGCAACATTGGGCTCACTTCCTCAGAAAGACCCATTTTTACAGGAGGGCAACAAGTTTTATGTGTCATGGTCAGTTAATAGGAGTTACAGTGGAATTTCCACAAGCTGTGTGGAAACGTTGGCTTCAAAACTCACAGGAGTTTTTCATATTATAGCAAGATTCTGGTCCTGTATTCACTTTTTAGCTGTGAGGGTTTTAGAACTGGTGTAAAGTTTTGAGACTGAACCCACAGTTCTAATATTTAATTTGAATGTTATAGTATCAGGCTGTCACTGGATGCTGCTGTGTACAGGTAAAATGTTATATGAGAATGCTTTATTAATTTTAAATAAAGGGTGGAATTCACAGTAAAGTCAAATCTGCCTCGTGGGCCAGACAGGTAATGCTCTTAAGCCTTAAGGAAATCTTTTGCCACAATTCAACTAGCCATAATTTTGATTTTTGAAAGTTATTCTTGGGAGGAAAATTAATGATCAAGTCAGAAATTTTAATTTAGAAACTTCTACTTTCTTTCTATGAAAATATAATTTACAAGAACATGGTGGAAAAGAGTTTTAGTTTAAAAGTAGCATGGAGTGTCAGTATTGCCATTAGTCTAGCAACATTTTTTTCTTCTGTGCTCAGTATTGACACATAAAGAATATAGACTGCTATGCACCCAAATCTCTGACTAGGAATTAACCTTTTATGGGGAAAAAATCTGACAGCTAGTTCCTTGTGCTTCTTGTGTCTAATAAACAGGGCAAGTTTTGCATATTTTGATACAGCTTCCCTCCACCCTTTTTTTTAACTGATTCTGCTCCGAGTATTGAGAAATATGTGGCTTGGTCCTCACCCCATCTTCACTAGCTTCAGTAAGGAGAGCTAGGAATTCAAAATAAAGTGTCTCATAGGTTATGTCTGCTAACAAATTTCCAGTAATTGACATCAAACTGGCTAATTTCCATATAATAAGTGTTGATTGATTCAAGGGCTTGACTCAACTGGCCAAGACCATCCTTACAATGATCACTTATGGGCTACCTTTTTGGAACACAGTGGAATATTTAAGGTCTTGCCAGATTTCAAGGATGCTGGGAGTTAGAACAATGTTTTTAATCTTGGCTACTAATTACGTGCCAAAGGTATAAACTGGGCTTTGCAAATCATTATTTCCATTAGAAAGGTGTTGGAAGCAATTCCACTGAGGGCTTCCCTCCTATTTATGCAGCTGTTACTCCCATGGGAGGAGGCCATTGCAGTCCTGGCTGAAACATGGGCTTCTGTTCTGTTTCCACAGCACTTGGAAGAAAAACAAAACAGGACTAATGAAAAACACACACGGGAAATGCTTTATTATTTCATCATCCTCACCTACTGAGATCTGGCACCACTCTGTGTTTAGGAAGAACTTCTCCCGCCCTCTCTCTCTCGCGCGCAGTGTGGTTGTATAAGGCTGACACTCTGTCATTTCCTGTCAGATCATTTCAGAGGAATTTGCTCTTATTTCCTCCCAGCCTCATCCCCTCCTCCCGGCCTCAGCCTTGGCTGCGTGCCCCGGCAGCCACTCGGTGTTTATTTAACCGCACGGAGCGCGGGGCTGCCTCGGCGAGAACTGCCGGGACACGCTGCACACACGCACGTCGGGAGCCCGCGCCCAGGAGTTCACGTTCACACTCAGGAAACAGACAGCAATTCCTTTGTGAAGAAAGCATGAGAGGGCCAAAGCCAAAATTTATTCAGGGTGTATTCACGTATTCAAATTCAAGTTAATTCTGAACTAATCAAGGTATTGTAGAATTCACAGTACATGACTAAGAGTTAGCTCAACGCTCAAATAATATGTTAGGATTAGCCAAACCATCCTGGCTCCAATATATGTACCTGCAGCATTGCATATGTGCATTCTTACTGCTACTATTTTTCTACTTTGGCATACCTGTAACAGACTGGATAGATTAACTAAAATGTCTATGCCTTTCAAATAGTGTAGAACTATTTTAGCCTCCAACAATGGTGTGAAAACAAGCCATGCAGAAAGAGAACATTTATACTTGAATGATGTGTGAGCTTTTCAGTGTGTTAAGTGGTCACACTTCATTGTTTAAAAAAAAAAAAAAAAAAAAAAGTCACTAATAATCTCCACACCAAGATTTATGGCAATGGAGAAAAAGAATTAAGAAAACTATCTGACTGAGAAGTCATTTCTTCCTTCCCTGGTAACAGGATTTGGTTAAATGCTGTTAGGAGAAGGCTTATTAAAATAATGAATATTTTCCATTCCACTTATGATAGAATTTTCTTGCCCAGAATACTGTCAGAGTTTAGAGCAAAATCATGCAGTCTCAAACTGTATAAATTCTTTGCTCTCATTACCTGGAATTAATGTTTAATCCATGTCCTCTTGTAATCCAAAACAATATCAAGCTAACAACTGAAGTTTTTAATTTTATGATTCATATCCTTTTTGCTTTCTTAGTTCATTGTACATTTAGTAGAGAGAAATAATTCATATGAATAAGAAAACAGCAGGATTTCTTTTTTTGCTGAATATCACTATATTGAGCCCTAAAACCTACTATTAACACAACTTTTAGAATTTTCCAGGTTATAAGTTTATGAAATGTGAGTTAGAAAAATCTTCCTTTCCTAGGCTGAAATTAACTCTCAGTGTGAGAAAGTTTGCCCCATATATTGGAAGCATATTAATTTTGAAAAGTAGCTTTGTCAGGTAGGCACAGGTCTTTCTTCAGTAAATGAATCTATCAAATAAGATACTTTTATTTTCCCCAAATAATAGTGGCAGAATAATAGCTATACTTTTTCCAACTTGAAAATGTTCCATTAAGTCAGAGGTACTCTCATGTACCGTTGTTAGCTTGTTTCAGGACTATCACTAAACATTTTTAGCTTTCTTAAGTTTCTTTATATTCCTGTATTTCTAGGTCTCAAAGTCTGAGCTATGTTAGAGATGATTGGGCAGGGTGTAATACTGGCCTTGACATTTTAGGAATTCCATAATGGACTGTATGGTCTCACTGTCTCCTCTTGAACTACTGTGTTTCTGTCTCACTGGACCAATCTGTGGGAAAGAGAAAGCTGATTATTGGTGCTAGGACCTGGTCAAAGTGATTACAACACCTTGATAGAGCGTTTGAGTCCACTGTCCTACTGCAAAGCAGGAGTATCCATGTCATTTTAATAGATGTTTCTCCAGTCTGTTCATGTAGGGTTGCAGGAATGGAAACTCATCTGCAGATTATTTAAAGGTCTATTTAATAGTTATAAAATTAAACATTATTTTAAATCTCAGCTTTTGGAAGAAGAGAAATATTGTGGTTTTCCATATGCAAATAGATGACTTGACAAATTGCTGAAGTTGCCAGAAAAGAACCCTCACAAGTCACCAGTGACTAGGGCCTCAGAAAATATAGGAAAGTGCACCAAAAGGAAGGTGGAGTGAAAACCTAGTGCTGAAGATCAAGTAATTCTTAGTATATATGTTCAGAAACCAAACAAACAAGCAATCCAAAACAAAAAAAACTCTCTAAGGGAATGAGCCTAGGAAAAGAGACCTAGCCTAGGCCTGTGGTCATTCTTATTCCTTTGAAGCCACTGAAGAGCAAGTTCAGATGAAAGAGGATCTACTGCAGCTTTCTAAAGCAACTTCTCACATGGTAGTTTTTTCTATTCTGGGAACTAAAATCTACTTTGGCAGAGGGGACATATACACTTATCATGACAGACTTTATGACTTATTAACCAGAAGCAACAGAATGACTGATAGAGCATCTACAGCAGCACAAAAATTGGAAGATTGGTCTCCTGGGAATACTTTTTGTGATCTAGTATTTCCAAGGGAAAGCTGCAAGACATGACGATGAATTTGGTTTCTATTTTGATGCACAGTCTGTAGTTGAAACCTGGGGCTGTACAGAACTTTATTACGATTCTAAAACTCCTAGTACATATCTGCATGTATAGAGCACCAAGGAACTCTACTAGCAATTGTTCACCTAAGGGTGACCTAAGAATCAAAAAAATGTATCTTCTGATCTCATGTACAGAAATAAGAGATACTGTTAGACCTGCCACTAAACAGAACTCAAAAGAAGAAATATTTTAAAATGCACACTTGGACACAAATTTAAAGGAAGTGAAACACAGGTTTAGGCAGTAATGTTGAAGTTTTATCATTTGCAGATAGAAAGAAAATATGAACTCTTCTGACTGAGAAATTGTTACAATAAATGGGCTTATGGGGCTGTCCTTAAGCAAGGTTACTAGCTTGTTAAGGAAGTTACTATGGAAACAATGAAACAGGATTTCACAGATTCCTTGATTGTACTCAGCTACTGTCGGATTCTGTAATGATCATAAAATATCATGTTGATTTTTATTTTTATGAAGCTTTGTGGTTCTAGTTGTGGTAAAACACATCAGGGTTAAGGCTTTTTTCCCCTTAGGTTATTTGTTCCTGGGTAAGAGATGGAGTGCACCCTTTGTGAATGGTGCCAGTGGGAATGAGGCATTACTGGAGATGAAGATAACTGTTGGGAGGTCCCACACATTCTTAGAACAGTTTTCTCTGAATAAACACACTTCTCCTAAGGAAGATACTTAAAGCCACATTTCTCTAAGCCTCAAGGAGGTATAGGTAAAGTAGTAGACAATATGGAACCCAAAGCCAAGGATTATGAGATCAGTCAGTCCACAGAAAGCAATTACACCTCTAATGCTACCAGAGGCACTTACAGAGGCAATTTTATGTCTAGAGAATCAAAACACACCTAAAACTTTCTCTGACCCTAACAGAGAGTTATAGAAAATATTATAATTAATGGTGAATTTAATTGAGACATGGTATTTTTGCAGTCAAAACTCTGGATGGCCACAAGGCAACATTCATGTTTGAGAAGTCTGTAAATGCCAATTCACACTTTGGAGTGAGGTCTCTGGAGCAAGGAGGCCCTGTGAAGATGATGTGCTATCAAAACCTAGGGGCAGAAGAGACCCAGGGTCTCTCTAGATGCAGCTGTCTAATTAGTCCTGTTCAGATAAGTAATCAGAACATTTTGCCAAAACTGAATATCTGAATTATTTCTTTTTATTTGTAAGTGCTGACAGGGTGCTAAGCACCACGAAAGTGAGAGCCCCTCTTTTGAGAGGCTTCCAAAATAAATATCATCAATTCTTAATTTTTTTTTTTTTTCTGGCGTTTGGCCCAGTGCCTGTTAGTAGCTGAACTGTGATACAATCCTAGACATAATGACATACTGTGCTCATTTTCCTCTGAGAAAGATGACTGATGATAATACTTATGAAGAATTTCAGCCCTATTACATAGGGACACACATACACACAGACTGCAAGGCCACGTGTCATTTGGGAAACAAGCATGCATTCAATGTCTTTCAGTGTTGAGGTACTCATGTTAATGACCTGACTTTGCTGGTAATATTTGCATGTGTAAAACTCACCAGGAAATAATTAGGGATGCAAGATAAAAACTTGGTCCCATTGGAGTAAAGAGAAATTTTCCTTTTGAATTAGAAGTTTACAATACCTCCATTTTGCTAGCTAAAGTATGGTCAGCTTTTTGTTCTTCTTTTGTGCTGCTAATGTCTGAAATCTACATCTGTACCACGTAATTCTCTTCTGCCAATTAATTAAAAATAAGCTCCAAAAGAATCCTTATCATAACTGTTACATAATCTAAAACTTCACATTACTTGATTGATTTGATTTTTTTGTTTGAACTGATCTTCTTAATTAAAAAGTTAGATCAGAATTTTAGTCAGCAAAAAAATACAAAAAAGTTCTTCTTGTTCCATCTCATAAATTGGTGGTTTAAATCTAATTCCACAGAAATCACCAGAATTATATCATTGTAAGTAGTAGAGAATAAGAGTCCATGGTTAAGTATTTACAGCAAGTTCAGTTGCATACTTATCTTTATGCAATATAGTAAACTGTTATTACCTTACCTAGTAAAATTTTTAGCGCATGCATTAGCAGACATGTTTCATCTGTGCTTTTAGCAGAGGAAAGTGGTGGGTACTTTTAGAGTGCTTTACTTTGTCGGATTTGAATAGGGTCTTGTTTTTGTGAAATTTGGCTTGGATTCAAGTTAAAACATTGTTTGCTTTCTTTTTTTGTCTTCCTGCCCTTAACTATTCCTCTGCAGTGTGAAAATACCACAGCCTATGGCTGATGTCTTCATCACAGAGGAATGCTTTTAAACTTAATGAAGAGTTGCAATAAATCAGTAAACTTCATTCTGCTTTCTATCATCAACACGTACATACTTTCTAAGGTATTAATCCCTCAGAGATTATTAGAAGTCACCAAGACGTGTTAAAAATAATTACTGTTAGCTTTGAAAAGGATTGTACCCAGTGTCATAGCTGGCTGCTATCTCCTCTCCAATGAAATGACATTTGTACACTACCCATTTGTGAATTCCTCAGAAGAAAACAAAATTATTACGTATCGCATAGCATTTAGCCACAGCCTGGCTTTAGGATGCTGAAGCATGTGCATTTCATGCAGAACTGAGGCCTTAACTGAATGACCTGTTCAAGCAAGGACTTTATGTCACCCTTTGTTTACCTACTACAAAGCACTTGAGTACTGCAGGACTCTGTAACCATCCTAAAAGTTTCATGTTAGGTTTTATTTTGCTGATGCTTCTTAGACGTGGTAAAATGCTCCAGGGCTAGGGTTTTTTTTCCCCTTAGGTTAATGGTTCCACAATCTTTACAGTCTGTCAGGGCTATGAGGCACTGAGCAGCCTGTCTGTCCCTGAAGCCCACAGCCCAGGACCCCCTGGCAGCCTCCACTGCCCCAGCGATGCTGGAGCCGCAATGCTGGTGCCCAGGGCTGGAGCTGCTCCTGCAGCTGCCCTGCTCGTGGCTGGGGGTGGGATGGCAGCCCCAGAGGGTCCCCCAGCAGCCACCCCGCTGGTTCTGTATGCCAACACACAGCTCCTGGCAAGCCTTCATGTCTCAGAGTGGCTGTGGCCACCGCTCAGGGCTCTGCAGGTCAGCCTGAGAAACACTGCTCTGGAGAAGGGCACCCCGCTTCTTCTCTCATCAAAAAAATACACAAATACTTTAAACACAAACCCTGCTGGAGAACTTTTGATTCAGGTCATAATTTTTCATTCTCTCTCTGGCTCTGGCTCTCCCTGTCTGCAACCTTTGCAAAAAAACCAAACCAAAACAAAAAACAAACAAAAAACCCCACCTGGATCTGCTCTGAGCAGGGAGCTGGGCAGAGGATTCAGCAGCTAGTGTTAGTCTCAAATTTGTGGTCTTAATATTCTTCAAAAGGATTTGGTTGTATTCTGGGCAAGCACACAAGTAAATTCCTTTATTGTTTGAGTTTCATTATCCTTTATATTTCTATCAACATAGTAAAGTCCTAATTAAATATACCTTACCTGAAACATGCTTTTTTAAATACTGGAAGTGATGGATAGGGCAGGCTGTTCTATTTTACTTCAGCTTTTGCATCTTAAAGATAACAATGAAACTAATAAGGGGGCAAGATATTTGTGAAAGCAATGAGGGTGTATTCATTATGACTGAGAATTTTTTACAATATATTTGCTTATAGGGTTGTCCCTAAGCAAGGTTTCTAGCTTGTTAAGGAGGTTACTATGGAAACAATGGAACTGGATTTCACTGATTTCTTGAGTTCCCTTCTCAGTTGGCCTTTATTACATTCTTTGTTGAAAAATAAACAATTCAATCTCTGCAAATAAATTAGTCTTTCTTTGTTGTGCAATAGGTACTTAAGATTGTAAATAACTTCTTGACATCTTACATGTTAGAATTTCATTTAATGGCTTATGTTCCACAACATATTTTATGAGGATTTTGGTCTAGAACAAACTTTAATGTCACCTTTATTGGTAGTGAATTGTTAGAATTCAATTTTCCTGTGTTTGGGTCCTGAGTAGCAATCCCATAGTAGAGACATACCTGACTGATAGGCGGCATAAGATAGAAAATTAATAAAACTTGAATTATCGGCAATTTTTAGAAGAATAATAAAATCTTAAAACTGCTGTTTATAAAAAAATTGTTTTGCATATCTTATAAACATCTCCCTGAGGATGCCACTGGAACAATGCCCACAGGACATGTTTTACCCATGAAATGGGTAGAACCTCAGCAGAGTCTAGAGGAGTTCTGTTAATGTCCAGACACTGCTGTGCTTTCTTCGTTTGGATTAGACACACAATGACCTGGTATTTTTCTCAGCCATGGGTGCTCCTTGTAAATGGAAGCTGAGAAAGGTTGCTGAATTTCAAACATTTTGGATCTGTACTACATCAGTTTTGCAACTTCTCAATGGGTTAAAGTTGCTTTAATAACGATAGTGTGGCATATTATCTGCCCTTTCAAAGAGACTGGAATTGAGAACACTTTCTCATATAAAGAAATACTCAGTGGAAACTTTCCCCTAATAGTCTTAGCTTTGAAATGGCTACATACTTATTTTCTTTTGCAGATGTGCAACCCATTGCACAGACTAAAAGATTTCTGGTTATCTCTGCTATTAATATGACATCTGATAGTTATGTTTGGCCTTGGGCTTAACCAGTTTTCTCTAAAATACTTCCAAGGCAAATAGTCAACCTGTAAGTTCATTTTGGGGTTAGGAGGTTTACACAATGTGTTTTAACTTCTAGATACACTGGTTACCTGAAAGTTTTACAATCAGAAATTGACTCTCTGTGAGCACTGAACCAGATCAAGTGAATTGGTTGACTGCCCAGTAGTTTTCACACTGAAACATGTAGGTTGTTTGTTCATAACAATCTCCTGGCTTTTTGTAAATTCACCATCAATTTACATTGAAACATGGGACTTTACCACTAGCTTGCTATTTGTTTTTGTACAGAGATAGATGTGCATCTAACTGCTGACGACTGAACAATTGCATTATTCTAATGTTCTGTTAAAAATTATAAATTAATAAATTAAACCGTGTTTCAATATTCAGAATTTTACTACTGCGAATAAGTTAGGAGTTGATTTCCCCTGCCTATTTTATTAATGTATTTATAGTACACAAGGAATATGCAGAGGTTTAATTACTTTTTATTTCCAGTGCTTACAGATATTAAAATTATGCACTGGAACAATTTCGGTTCTTAGAACAGTACACACCTTAAGACTTACCCTTAGTGGTGTCCGCAAGGAAAGGGTTTGAGCATACTCTGGTTATCCCTTTTTCTTATTTTGCTGTAAGTCTTTTAAAAGAAGATGCAATGAAAAAACTTAGGTACTAAGTAATTCTTCAAAGTGTCTAACGGAACTTAAGAGAGAAGTATGAGAAAATACAGATAAGCAAGAATATTTCAAAAACTTATTAGGTGTAGATGCTGTTTAGACAGGCACAAAAAAGACAAAAAAAGACAAAACTAAAAAAGCCCAAAACCCAAACCATCTAATTCGTCAAAAACAGACTTGTTTGAAATATATGCGACACAAACTGCAGAAATTTCTTGTGTTAGAGAGAATAAGTGCTGAACAGAAAAGGTTAGGTTATCACAGACATCATTTAAACCCATCTTTTATAGTGCCATAGGTACACACTTTACACACTTTACAGGGTTATAAAAAGTCAAGGTACTTACCCCAGTCGGTTTACAACCCACAACCATGTACTTAAGTGCTTTGATGGATCAGGCCCTTAACAGGAACAAACTTACAGTGAGATGAGGTAGGAACAATATTGAGGGAGGACTGAAGTGAGGTCATTAAATGGGAAGCAATGACATTGTGCATATACATATATATCTGAGTGAGAGAGGAACTCTGGCCCACATCTGGAGGACAATCCTGCAAAGATACAGTGTACTCCAGGCACTCCAAACATCCTTTTCTTTCAAGTATCTTTCAGCTAATGAACAGTGTGAGGATTTTGGAGAAGAAGCATGCATCAAAATGGAAAGGATAAAGAAGTTTGCTCTGTGAGTGAGGAAACACCAAGCTCAAACACAAGGTTAAGCACTGCAGAAATAGGAAAACCAGACTGAGATGAGAAGAGAAAAACTACGTATCTAGTGCTTTTTCAGGTATTAGAGGACAAGAGTAATACAGACAGTAGTTTTTAATGGAGAAGACTGCAAAATTGGAAATAGTGCTTTTGCACTGTTTTTAAAGGGAAGAAAAGTGGGAATTTTTTCACCTGTGCTTACACACACATAGATTTTTCAACCATGGTCTCTGCTCTCCAATCATTTTTTTAGCCAAGTAAAATAGAAGACTAAACACAAGAGTGAACAGGAAAGTTAATAATCACTGAGAAAGACGTGGTCCTTGTGTGCCATGACAGCCATAGCATGAATCATGTGCTTCCACACTGGGGGGAATAACATTCCAAACAACAAATGGGATTTTCAAGTATGTGCTTTTAAATCAGACCTGCATCATCTCCAACTTTATCCTTCTGAAACCAAAATACCAGTATCAGATATGCCTGTTTCTGGGCAGAATTCAACCTTAGCAATGAACTGTAAATATACTAACATTTGGGTGAAATTATTTTGCAACTGTTTTCTCTAGCTGGCAATTAATCTTCTGGGATTTTTCAAGTAACACCTTGAGAACAATAGGAATGTCATTTTTTATGATATAGGTATATAATACAATGGGGCTGATCTGTGGTGTAGATTTCCACTTGTACTTAAATAAATCAAAGTAAAGAATAAAATTAACTACAAGCTTCACTATAAAGCCCTTCAGGCATTCAAAACTTCCATGTGACCAGTCCCTTATGCTGTCACCCACATGAGAGCTGAGGATCCAGGACTACTGGAACAGCCTCTCCAGGTAAATTATAGAAGAGAAAGAAAGTAAGAAAACAAGTGTAATCAAATTGTATGCCCGCATGTCATACTACCAGAACAAAAAGTGTTTTCAGTTATACAGCAAGTGAATGATGGTTATGTGTATTGGACCTTATCACAATCCTGAGTCTGCCTACAGAGCCATTAACCAATTTGCTAGTTGAAACCACAGCTGCTGAAGTAAAGCCTTAATTCAAAGCAAACTGATTCCCAAATCTTCTTGCTGTAAGTCCCAGAGACTATCTCTTAGTAACAGAAGGTAATGCAGCATCTAGATTTTTAAAGTTAATAACTGAGGAAACACATAAAAGTAAAAAGAGTACTTTCCCGACATAACCCTTCCCTCCTGAATGCTCCTGCCTTTGCAGGTGCCCCATCTCTAAAACAGGGAATTTACATGTCTCACTATTCACTGTTTTGAATAAAACACAAATGCAGTTCAGAAATTGTAATGGCCCTAGCACAAATAATAAGGATCATGACTGTGAAAGTAATGCTCATGACTGGAGCATTTGTGGAACTCGAAGCCTGGCAGCTTACCAAAAGGAGAGGCTGGCCAGTTACATGGAAACCAAGAGCAGAGGAAAGTCTTCCTGTGCTATCTGACTGGCAGCTCAGTGTATGACTGAACCTCCTGGATCACGTCAAATTGTGCCAGGAGATCAGAGGGCAAAGAAAAGATCCTATCCCTAACCATAGACTTGGAAAAGATCCTATCCCTAACCATAGACTTGCAAAATGCTTAGACTGTTTAGACTTCAAGGCAAGCCTTAAAGATACATCTGCAAAGCCCAAACACTTGCCCTTTAGCTAGTAAGATACACTGGCAATATCAACCAGTGTTTCAGAAGGATTCTTCCCACTAAATTAAGGTATAGCTCATAAAGGTGCTGATGAACTTTCCTTTGATAGCCACAGTCAGACATAAATCGTGTAAATCCCTTTTTTGCACATCCTTGTGACAGTTTGCACAGACACACACTGCAGAGGCTCTCAGCCATGGTCAAGTGACATTTGACACTCACCAGTGCAGTGCACAAGGTTGTCACACCCCACCAGGTGGGTGCATCACTGTCACCTCTCACAGAGTGAGCACAGCTCCCCAGATGTGGGGGCCAAACAAAGTGTCTCTACGTCCCACAGAGTGTACACAGGTAGGGTTCCCCAGAGTGGGGGCTGACCCAGGGAGATTTGGACTGGTCCCCCTTGCTTTCTAAACTCCCTCAGAGAGGAGGCTGGGTGCGGCTGGGCCCAATCCTTCTCCTCCTCTGATTTATCTCTTTTAACAACCCATTCGGCAAGATTAAGTTTGGGAATTCTCTGCGCTATACTCAGGTGTAAGGTTATTACCCAGGAGGTTTGTAAATAAACACAACTTTACTTCAAAGTGACTAATATTATAAAGCAAGTGAGATTACAGCTAGGAGAATTATAAAGGATGGTACTTTCAAAGCAATGGATTACAATTTAGCAAAGCTTAAGGAAGCTGTCAAAAGAACAGGTTACAACTGACAAAACTTAAAGCAATGGGTAGTAAAACAACAAAGCTAGAAACTGTGTGACCCTCCTGTGCGGAGATAAGGTTAGAAACAGAGACACAGAAAGAGGGCGGGAGGGGAGGGGGG
>JAAWXA010000031.1:7379683-7415747 GCA_038090715.1 Florisuga fusca | reverse complement strand
GGGGGGGAGGGGAGGGGGGAGGTAAAGATAAAGAAGAGATGGAAAAGATATCACCACCCTTGGATCCAGCGATGATCTTGGTAGGAAGTTCAGGTCCTTGGATGGAGGGCAGGCATCCAGCATTTTGTGTGCCTCTTTTATCCTGCCTGACCCCACCATTCTGGGGGGGGCTTTGGCACATCTTGCAAAGCCAGGTGTTCACTTGGACCCCTCCAGATGGGATGACACAACAATAACCCTGATTTCTGCACATGTGCCCTCTCCGGTGGCCTTACCCGGGCCACACACAAGATGTCACTGCCTCTTCAGGGTGCAGCTTGCCTTCCCCTGTCCCTTATCAAATAAGGACAGTGTCCTGCCTGTCAGGGTGGCCATCAAACAGAGCTCCCCTTGCAAGGACAGCGTTCAGCTTATCAGGATGGCCACTAAAGGAGGGGCTGCTCTTGTGAGAACAGGGCCCTGTTTATCAGGGTGGTTACCCAAATGGGGTCTCTCCTGGAGATAAAAGAGTCCAGATGGCACAGTGTCCACTTTGTCAGAGCAGCTGTTTTGAGACAAATATTCTTTCTGAAATTCTACAAAGATGAACACAGCTTTCAACCAAATTTGTAGGAGTCTGAAACACGAGACTCAGTTATGCAAGGGAAGGAAGAGGTAATAGCTGCCAGAAAAACAGCACTATTAGAAGAACACACAATAAAGCAAAGTATTATTTGCCCACATGTTCTAGCATCATCTGTGGGATCAAATTCAGTACAGGCAGCTCTTGGAGCAATGTCTTTATTAATTATAAAATTCATCTTTATGACCCCTCAACTTTGTACCAAGTATGATGCATATGGGATGGAATACTCTTTGGTCAATTTTGGTCACCTGTAAGCTCTGCTCCTCCCTAAAGGAGGGTTGCAGGTGTGGGTCCTTTACTCCTTTTCTCTTTCCAGAGCATAAGATATTCCTCAGAATCAAGCAGTGGCCTTGGTTCTGCATATCATTCTCCAGCTGTAGCTATAAACATCCCGTGTTATCAGTCCTGTCAGTCCGGTGTTTCCCAGTCCTCACGGACTGAGAAGCTTACTGTTAGTTTCAGCAAATGCAGCTACTTAGAAGAGTAAAGCTGAAAGTAAAATTGCAATAAAGAAAATTAGCTCTATCCTGGAGCAAACCATGACAGGCCACAAAGCTGCCTGCTAGTGAGGACTTGCCATGCCATAGCAAGATGCATTCAGGAAAAGCCTTTGGCTCTGAAATTCCTGCTCTCTGACAGCCTTTTAACACTTATGTCCTTTCTCAGATGCATCTCTGCACCACCTTGTTTGTACTCTCTTAAGACAGTTTTCAAATAGCTAGTCCCCAAGATCTGTGTGTCTCCGGCCTCATTTGCTGAAGTGTCCAAGTGGTCTGATACTTCCAGCACATTCATCAAATACAGAAAGGTTTTCATGTGGCTCTTAATCCTGAGATAGCTGCAGAATTTCACAGCAGCAACAGGCAATTTAGATAAATTAAAATAAAAGACCTTTTATGAATGATACCCAGTAGAGGAAATACACATGGTGAATGGAAAGCAGAAAGAAAACAGATTTAATATCTTTTTGCCAGCAGAGCACTGTAACTTCAAGCTTTAATTAAACTAAATGCATGACTGAATTAAATATATTGTTCTGAATGATCCTCCAGGTCAATGAAATTATTAACTGATTGATCTTGGAAGTAGGACAGGTGATGAATCAACCCAAATTTACTCAGTTTTCACACACACACACACACACACACAGACAGAGTGTAATTTGTTCTTCACAACTGCATGAGAAGATAAAAATTGAAAAGTCATTCTGCTGATAGCCTGCAAAAGTCCTCCTTTTGTTTGTGCTTATGGTGCCTAGGTGTTTCTCAGATTAACGCCAGCACCTTTTTTTTCCACATATATTTTTAGGATGCTGGGGGAGGGGGGAGAGTGTAAATGATAGCATGACAGGATGGTTACAGGGCAAACATCCTGGATTTCAACATACCATAGGTTAATAGCCCATTCAGTCACCCACTACTCAGAAGTTCAAAAGCACTTTCAGAGAACCAAATATTGTAAAAAACTTTTAATAGTGAATCAAGCCAAAAAGAAGCCCAAGCAAGCCCCCAGACCAAATATTCCTACACACCCTGAAAAGATAAGAGAGACAAAGGAGAACTAAATCTATATTCTCAATGTTTCCATTGCTTTTCTGCTCGGCACAATTACATTTCTGTAATCAAATAGAAGGTGAAAGAAAACATATAGCAATGCCTGATGCCATAAATAATGCATGAGTGGCTGTCTGAAACAGTGAAAAACACTTAACAAACAGGCCAGTTTTGTGAAATGTAGCTCTGTAATGCTGCCAAAGACAACGTCTGCCTAGATTATCTGTGCTATAAGGGTTGGCTGTGTAAACTAAAGTCACCTGGGGACATGTAAAATTGTACTCTTGAAGGTCTTAAAAACGTTCAAATGCTTCAGATCATAAATCAGCATCTCTTGATCACTTATTTCCCTTATTTCTTGGTCTTTCAGTCTGCCCAATTTTGAAAGGTAAGTAGGGACTGGGAAATGAAAGAACTTTTAAGTAAGGCATATGCCAGAAATAATGGCTTTTATGAGTTTTGTTCTTTGTGAATTGACAAAAAATTACAATTAGGAAGAACTTTATAATGCAACTAGAGGTATCATTCTCTAGATTGAGGTTTAAGGCCACTGAGGTTGCTTACAATCTCAGATTTTTTTTGAAAACAACTGAGTGATTTAAAAATCTTGTGTTCCGTTTCCAAAAGTGACTTTCTCTCGTAATGAGTTTTAAGTTCCATGATCTCTTTTTAAAACACATTTGTGCACTTTACTTCATTGTATTGTATATAAATACAGGTTCCATACCTTTAATCAAAATTATTAAATGCTCTGCCTGGGCAGAGCTCTCTATCCCATATCCTGCAGGGCATCATTTGACAAAGGGTTAGCAATTAAATCATCTGTGCCTCTCAACAACAGAAGCAGAGGTCCTGAGTGGTGAGAATGTGTGAACTGTAGGCAGCTGAGCAGATAGGAGCCACAGGGCAAGAACCAGGAGGTTGCTGACCTCTAGACCCCACATCCCTGCAGATAGGAGGCACTACAAACACTGCTGATGGGAGATCTCTACCCATAGCCATCTGGATTTGATCTCTGGGTACTGAATGCTTGGCTACATTCATAACAGCATTTTAACTGTTGCAAGATATATGAACTTTATCATAGGAAATTTAGCAGTATACCAAAACTGACAACTGCTTGGCCCCTAAAAAACTGCAATTTAGTCCTTAGAGAAAAAAAAAGAAAAAGAAGTCTTAAAAGTCTGTCCAGCCCTACCTTTTGCTCTAAAACTCAGGTGAAATATAGTAAGCACAGGAGATTTTTTCTTTTTCTTTTCTTTTCTTTTTTTTTTTTTTTTTTAAATTATTCCCTGTTTCTCTGCTATTCCACAGCCCTTTTAATGTTTCTTGAAGGTAATGTTTTTAGCAGTTAAGTTAGAAAAAAAATTAAAGTGGGCTGATTTTTCTGTGCAACTCATGAAAACTGATATTACACTGGTAAGCGTTTCAGAAATTGGCCTTCCTACTTGGTGTGTGTACATAAACTGCGTCTTGGTGAAAAGGGCTGTGTGACATTTAGTTAAATGAGATTGATTGCATCAGATTATACAGATTCAATTAAATCATCTGTTATTCTGAAAGCAGCAAATTCACACTGTTCATTAAGAATGTGAAAAACGGATGCTGTATCTGCTGTACCTTTTAACTTGCTGTGTTTTGTCTGCCAGGAAACGTTGAGCTGTAGCATAGTACATTGATTTGGATTACATCAAAATACTAAAATTATCTTTACCTATTCTGTTATTTTATGGAGATTTAAGCCCTTCTGCAGCATTGATGCAAAGCCAGGCTATTAAAGAGGGAGACTTATTTTGCTGATTTTCCTTACCTAACATTCTTCTTTGCATCTGCAAGCAAAAGCTCTTGTTCCAACAACCATTAGAAACATTTCAGAAATGAGTAAAGGCAACACAAATGCTCTCTCATTCCAGTTCAAATTGCTTTGATCAGTCTCCTCAAGTGCCAGCACTGAGACCAAATAAGTGAACAAGAATCAATTAGTCAGCAGTACATCATCATCATGCTGATGATATCAAACCAAAGCCTACAGAACCACACAAGGGTAGAATGAGACCTTGACTTTACTCTGCAGGAAAGTGATGGGTACCAGAAATTACTCTTCTTTTACAACCCTGCTAACATTCCAAAGATATCCAATATTACAAAGAAAATATGATTATTTCGTCTGCCTCCAGTAGGCAATCCTTTCCCGTATGGATTCAATAGGCTGAAATTATCTATGGGGGAATTTTGTGAATCGTTTGAAGGAAAAATATCTCTTCTTTGTTTGCCTTTCAGAGTCATATAAGTGACCTTTTTGGAGGGATTGTAGCTAATATACTTCTGTCTGTTGTATGTGATTTTGGAATGCATAAGACCCAGTGAGTGTCTGCTCAGAGACATAACCTAAATCTTAGAAATGTGTTTCTTTATACTGCAGATAAAGTAGTTGCAAGTGCCTGGGTATGGAAGGTGATTGTAGCTGTGACTGAGCATACGGCTGGGAGCTCTATTAAACAATAAGACAGAACACTAATCCCTCTTTAATCTTCAATAAACTTTACACTTATTTTCGTCGTGATGGTAACAATCATTTTGAGCTCTTGTGGTATTTTGGTGTCATACTCCTAATAGAAAACCATTTAACTCTCTGCTTTGATGGTAATATTTAAGTCTACACTATTAATTTAAACCTTACTGACTGTGGATTGCCACACACAGTTAACTTTAAAATGCACGTTGGATCAGGGTCAAACAAGTACATATGCTGGATTCCTTTAATATTTGCAGCTTTAATGCAGTCAGTTAGAAAGTGATCAAATGATAAATCACATTCATGCTTTTTTTTTGCTTTTCTATGAGAAAAAATGCAACATCTTGAATTTACGAATCAGATGATCCTTCTAGGGATTAGGTAATTAGGAGTCTTGAAACTGAATCTTAATCATATTTTTAGGGCAGTGAATATAAATTATTAATCCATCCTTTCTTTCCCCCCTTTTAATTCAATTACTTAGAATAAATGCTCAGTATAGTAAAATGGCACTCTGATACCTAGAGCCTGGTATGTATCAACTCTTTATCAACTCTGTAGCAATCCTTTTGTAGTGTCAAAACCTGTTTAGACTGTAACACAGATGGGACTTTCAAAATGAAGTGTACCTATGACTGTTTGGTATTATATATAAAATGTCTCATTTAGTCTCATCTGTGATTTTCCAAGACAAAAATGTTACCACAAGTAATTTATCTCAGTCCTACAGGTTCAGATCACTGAAGAACCACCTCCAAACAGGTCTAGCAATTGTTTTTCTACTATTTCAAATAAAATATCGACTTTTTTTCTAGTTTATAATGAACACTTTCACACTCTTAAAAACATACAAACACAATTAAAATAACTACCTCATAACACAGGAACAAATATTTCCTTTTTATTCCAGGTTTTGTTTGTTGGCAGGGTTATTTTCCAGACCTTAGTTTAGCAAGTAGTTTATGTATCTTTAAACCCTGGGGGCAAGTTCATCCATGTAATACATAGGGTATATGTAAAAATGCAAAAATATATATTTCAAAATCTATATTGAAACTTTACACTGAAACTCAAGCAGATATTTGGTCATTAGGACAGATGCTTATCTACACTGACTAGTACTTGGATGAAGCTCAGAGAAGGAAGAAAGGGAGACAAGGGTTATTCTGTGTAAGATCAACATAGAAGGAAACTTTTCCAGAGCAATTCACCTGAGGAGTGAACCTTCTATATCCCCTGATACAGCAACCTCAGCAAGTAGCTCTGCTGTTAACTCTATAATGGAGCTAAGGGCACATTTATCTAGAAAAAGAGACATTTACTCATTTTAGAAAAAATACTATTTCCCTTTCTTTTATGTAGCAAAGTCAAATATACTTGCCATAATGAGGACTGGGTGACATGGAATAAATATTGAAGCTTTAATTTTGTTTTCATTTAAGTTAGCGAGTATTTTATGATTAATTAAATTCTTTTTCCTTGTATTAATTCAATTTAAAACTATTCACTTACTGACCTTTGGCAGATCATAAGGATGGTTAGTTGGAAGATATGGCTGCAATGTCTCATTCTTAGTTGTGTGAGACAAAGGAATCTTAAAACCCAACCAGATTCCTGGAAGCATATAAACAACACAAACACTTGTGATGCATTTCCTATATTGTTTGTATGAAAATTCCTGCAATGTTCTTTTATGAAGAGTAGATTTTGTGTGTTTATAAATATTTTAAGGAATTACTATTATTGTCCTACCAAGTAGCTATTTTACTCTGTTACATTATCTTTTATGTACTATATTCTCTCCACATCCTTCTCTCAGGAGTTACCATTGTAGTTCTTATTTCAGGATATTCTTTTTCTGCTTTTTTTTATTTAAACAGATGTTTAAATACATTTTTCCACATACTTGTTTAATTAATGTATGAAGCTTTCCTCCTATGTTGATACTTTCTCTTAGAATTTTAAATCAAAGATTCATAGAAAGTTTCTTGAAGACTGGGGTGACATTTGCTTTCCTCCAGTCCTCAGGCACCTCTCCTGTTCCAAACAACTTCCCAAAATGAGGGACAACAGCCTAGCAATGACATCCACCAGTTCGCTAGGCACCCATGGGTGCATCCCATCAGGACCCATGGATTTATGGATGTGTCCAGCCTCATTAACTGATCCTTAACCCAGACCTCATCAACCAGGGCAAAGTTGTACTTTACCCTGACTTCCTCAGCATCCTTAGGAGTCTGGGGCACCTGAGGACATCCTCCAGCTGTATACACAGAGAAGGCAATGGTATTACAATTGCAGAAGGCAATAGTACTACGACCAGTGGATCATCCTAAATAAACTGTTTTTTTATGACTGTGAGGGAAGAAGAGGGTCTGACTATAGAAGTATTTTTGCTGTTATTGGGAAGAAAAAAATGTTCCCTGAAAATAACTGAGAGAGAAAGAACAGCAGTCACCACGAGCTAATTAAGAAACGTGTCCTGTTCTCCAATGCCAACTTCCAAGGGCCCCAACCACTTACACCCACTGCACTGCATCAGCAAGGGGAGGCATCACTCACAGCTGTGGATGAAGAGTGGCTTGTTGAGACTTCTCCTCCCAGGTCTGTCAGTAATTTGCTGGTACAAAACTATCATTGTAGAGGACTAGAGCTGAAATGACAAGCCAAGTACTGAGGGAAAAAATCCTTTTACAAATTACACTTGCCAGTGGAAGGGAAATAGAAAGTTCTCAAACTATTATTAAAAGCTGGAAATAATGTTTCAGAGCCAAAGAAACAGCAATGCTTTGTTTACTTCTTTACAGTACAGGTATCACTTTGGAAAAGGGAATTTTACAACAGCTAAACCCCAACCAACTTTCACAAAAATCAAAATTATTTTAGGCCTGATCGGTGAATTTTGGCTTGAGGAAGCATGGTCAAACAGAAACACAGGTTGCAAACATCTCCCCTTTGCTGGTTTGCCCTGGCTGCAGAGCTCTACTTCTTTCTCTTACCCTTTGAGCCCCTTCCCCCTGTGCTGTGCACATGCCCCTCCACGAAGTGCAGTTTGTTACAGGCCAAGGTCACGTTTCTGCAGAGGTCATGAGGTCACCAGAATTCACATTTCTTTCTAGCCACATGTCATTTCTCTCCTGGCATGGAAAAAGTAATTAGCTTTCCCCATACACCCCCATACTGAGAACAGAGGTCTTAATTTCCTTTGAGAGGAAGGGTGCTGCTTCCTTTCTTTATTGGGTGAACATCAGCAAATGAAAATCATTACTGGGTTCACTCAATATATTTGTCAGGAGGCATTTTAGGTGAGGTTTTTTTCAAGTGAAGGGAAATTCCTTTCATGGGACACTGCCTCAGAAATACTCAATCTGTAGTTCAGAGGAAAATGAAGCTGAAAATCATGGCTTCCACCCAGTTGAGGAAGAAACCTTTTTAAGGCCAGTTTCTGTAAGAAGCAGGGCAATTTCCATTACACAAGTAGTTCCATCTATTTTTTGCACACACCTGTATGTGGGAGCATACAGACTAAGGCTAAAGCTTTTTCCACTGCTTTCAACCAAAACTATTATCCAGACTTCTTTCCCTTTCTCTAGGACTTTCTGTCCTACCAAGCAGCTCGAGTTCCATTACCATCTCAACCTCATTACAGACTGGATGAATTTGGGAGTAAAAATCCTGATTCTTCTCAACTCTAGCCATTATCCCACATCCTATCTAAGGTGTTCAGCTCTGTGTAAGTGGCAATGGGGATGTTCCTACACACAGGCCTCAAATACAGGCTGTTCATTAACCACCTCAATCTACCTTTAGTATTCTTACGGTGTGACAGTTTGACTGCATTCACTCTGTAGTAACAGGTCATAAGCAGACATGAAGCTTCTCTGTCTCAGACTTTCTCCATTTTTACTGGAACAACATGAGTCTCTATATCGAAGCCAAAGGAGATGAACATCAGAAGTCCTTGCCTGAAAATTTCAGAAGGACCAGTAATTCACTCTATTCTTCTTTCCTATTTTTTTACTAGGCGTCTTCTTTATTTTCTGAGAGATGGTCTGTACTAGAGTAATATTACATGTAATAAAGACAAATTTACATCACTGAAGTGTATGCTTTTCAAAGGGAGAATTCTTTTTTTTTTTTTTAATGTGTGTTTTCCTGTGACCAGGGAACAATTAACACTGCAAGTGTGTTACAAGAGACATTTTCCTTCTTTGTGACTATAACTAAGCTTAAGAATATTGAGGCTTTTACTTTGTTAAATAAATTGATATTTCCAGAAAGATTATTGCCAGTCTTACTCCTCTCCCCCAACTCCTTGATGCACTAATATAAAGATTTAAATTTTAAATGACCTTATCCTTCCTGTAAGTGCTGGACTCTGTCTGATCATGAATTGTTTTTGTGAGTGTTTAAAGAATGGCATTGCATCAAAAATACAGGCATGCTGAAACAAACATACTAGTCACCTCTTAGGAACTGCAGTAAGAAACAGACTGAAGGCTGTTGATATAATTAATTACTTCCCAGAAATCTTTGATCCCACTATATCCCTCTCCTCTGTTGATTTCCATTTAAAAGACTCAGATAGCACGATGGAGAATTTGATATCTCCTAACTTGTATAGTGAGTAAGTCAGGAATAATTTAAACAAAATCAGTACTTCCATAGTCTAGAAGTGTGAGCAGAATAAAACAGCAACATTTTTGCTCTCAGATATGCAAATGTGGATTATAACATTTAAGGAAGTCTGTGCAGTGTAAAATCATCTTTGCCACTTATTTATCTGAATTTTTAAAGATTGACATAGAAAATTAAAATCAAGCAGCACTATCCTGAGAATTTAATAATATCAGATCTATTATTTCAGATCCAGATATGTCCTGACTTCCAAAAACTGAAAGTAATTATTTCTATACTTTACCATGAAGTAGAATTGTGTACAAAAATACTTCCTTCTGCAATACTTAAACTTGATAATTTTTGTCTCATAAATACAATGGAAAAATATACTCAGTCTTTAGCTTTGCAAATGAACAAGGGATGAAAAGGGAAAACAGAATTCCTTGTTGCTTCTATCTCATCCAAATCTTCCCTCAATATAATTCAAGGAAGGAAAAGAACTGCTCAAAACAAGTGGGTCCCCAGTAACCAGTGAGCCCACTGCACAGCTCTCTGCAGGACTATTCTGCTCTTCTCTTTGCTTTGGAACAAAGGGCACACACAAGGGGCATTTGCTCAATCCTAGCCTGTAAAGGCAGCTTCACTGCCAAGGACAGAAGAGTCAAGGCCAGATCAGGCATGTTCCCTCACAGTGAGTATTACCCTGCTTTCCTGAGTAATTTCATTGATTTCAGTAAGGAAGAATTGTGAAGTGAAATGCTGCTTGGCACTAACAAGGAGAGTGGAACCTGGCTGCTTTCTAGATCATCTGCTTTTAATAGAGCTACTTAATTTTGTCTTATACAACTTTTAATTTTTTTTTTTTTTATTCTGACAGCTGTGCTTTGCTTTTTGTGTCTTTCAAAAGGCAGAATGCTAAACTAGCTGAAGAAAAGGCTTCACAAATCTGATCTGTTCAAACTATCTGCATCAAAAGATAACTTTTTAATCTTCAGCCTATTCTGCAAAAGGACTCTGGGGGCTTTATTTCAAAAAATGAAAAATGGGCCAGCAGAAACTGTGGTGTACAGCTCCTATTTATCTGCTTTACAGATACCACTTTGATTGCTACAGTAATGCTAGAAAAACTAGATGCTTTCTTGAACATAGCATTAACACTCACTGTATTAATACAAAGTGATAGTGAGCTAAAAGCATGAAGAGAAACCTATGATGCCAGATATTTTATTTTATGGAGAGTGAAGGATTAGAGTCCCAAGATCTCTTGAATTTAGCTGCAGAGGATACTAACAAGAAAAGCAGAGTGGGCTTCTCAGTGTCTGTAGCTCAGCCCTAGGTGTATTAATGCATCCTAGAGCTGCTGTCAGTGAGCACTGTGAGGAGTGAGCACTCAGCTCTGCAGCCCAGGAACAGCTGCCCTGGCAGGGGCATTGAGGGGGGACAGCCACTGCTCACACAGGAGTGCTCTCTCTTTTCCTAAACTACCTCAGGCTAAATCAAATACACTTTCTAATGGACTGTTACCTGAATTATCTCATAAAAAATCAACATGTTCTATGCACCAGAAGCCCAATTAAAAAGTCTTATCTAATAGGAAATCAGGTATTTTTAACAGCCCATTTCTGTGATCACAACAGTTAATTTAATCACTGCTGTCTGCTTCACAGGGGCTGTGATCACTGAGGCTGTTCTATTTTCTGAACAAAATGGGAAGTGCACAAAGATACCTCTTATTCTGTTACAGACACGTTGGAACAGCTTGGGGAGAATTCAAATCTGTCTGAAGATCAAATTACAAATCAGCAGTAAGAGGATAAAGAAACACATTTGATGCGTTCTTGCAGTTAAGTGAGAGCAAGGGCAGTCATTAGAGGTCACAGGTATCCTGTCCTGGTACACCTTTTAGAAAAATCAGACATCACTTAAAGTTTGTAAGACAACTAATTTTTTTTTTAATGTTTTGAGGGTTTTTTTTTCCATCACTAGTGTTTGAGGGGTTGCCATCAGAAACAATCAGTGAAGACTTAAACTCCAAAAAGAGCAAGTAAAACAGAACTTTTCTGATATTTGAAAATTTCCCCTTTGTGATAGAAACTCTAGACTGCACACATGGTGCCTTCAGGACACCAACTGAGAATAAAGCTGCTTTCAGAGGCAGTAAGTGATTTCATTCTATTAATGTCCAGGTGATTTGTGGTGCCCATTACAGCATCACTAATGTGATGGCAAACATTTCCTGGGCATGCCATGTTTTCAGTGTTCTGCAGAACATAGTCTGCTCAAGTGCTTGTACAGTGTCTGATTGGAAAAGACAGCCCCTGGGGTTCATTCTTTTCATCAGTCAAATACTAATTCTGAAACAAAAGGGGATCTTTTCATTTCCAAAGATGCTGAAATAAACCTAGTGTAAGGGAGCAGAAGGATAAGTAAAAGAACCTATAAAGCAGGTGTATAAGTCAATAGAAACAGTCCCAGAAATTTTCCACGTACTTTTGCTTTTATATAACTTTTTCATATGCTTTGTTCGTTATTCTTCTTAGTTGAAAAAGCAAGTTAATGAAAGACAAGGTCTAAATAAGGAGGCTTATAGTTTGAGTAGAAAATGGAGGTCCTCCTGGCAAATATAAACAAATACACCCGCTGTAGACAGAGCCTTCAAAGATCTCACTTGACCACTGTCCCCATCTAGGGAAAGTGTCACACTTTATCTGTCCAAATCTGAGTAAAACAGGGGGCTAACCAGTCAGAGTGCTTTCTACATTGTTTTGCTCAATGGAGAGGGCAAGGATGCTATGCCCTGTGGGACTGGAAAGAGGCAGCTGGCTGCCTGAATCACAGCCTTCTCCACAGCTCACAGCTCTGGTAAGCACTGGGTCCCTTTGCATGACAGCACCCATCACTGTCCATCATCAGGAGAAGCCCCTGGCAGGGGCAGCAGACCTGAAGAGCAGGCACTCTCTGTGGCTCAGGCTCTTACTGCTAAAGCTAAGTGGCATAGCATCTGCAGGAGGTGATAGCTGGGTCTGTGTTGTCTTGAGAATCCCCCAATCTCAGGTGGCATTAGTACAGCTTCCAAGAGAACCGTACAGCTGGGAAAGCCTGGTTGTGCAGAGGAGCAGAAAGGGAGAGACAGATCCTTTGTGATGCACAAAACTGATCCAAAAGGCACTGCTTCCTAGGGGTGGATAGTGAAAGCTCCATGGCCACCAGTGTGTAGTGTTCCCTGAGGTTTCTCTCTGGGGCATTGCAGCAGGAGTACGGGCTGCAGCTGCAGATGATACACAGACTCTGATACAGTCAGTGGAGTTCTGGAGCACAATGAATATGTGTAAAGGGATGAGCACAATTGCAGGTCAATGAACGATCCTACTCATTAGTTGTCTTTCTCCCACTGCCTGACACTACACTTGCTCTCTACTAGTACAGAAAGTACAACTTGGTTTGGGTTTTTAGTGGCGTAGCAGAAGTAGCTATTGAGGAGCTGGAATAATTATCTGAAAGAATATGATTTTAGAATGAAAATAATGTTATAATCTCAGTCAAGATTTGGATTCTATACAAACCAAGAGAAACTTTAAAAAGGATGATAGGGTAAAATCAATATTGATTATTAGGAGTAAAAGTGCTATAATTGAGGCCATAAAACATTTTAAGATCCAGCTAAAATTTTCCAGTAAAGATACAATAAATTATTCCTAAAGAAGTAGAAAATTTGCATGGAATTCAATGTCATTATATCAGAACTTGTTTAACAGAAAAAAAAAATTACTAATTGTGCCATGAAGGCTTTTATAAGAGGAAGATTAGCACAGTTATTTTGGCAAGTTACCTTTTTCTGGTAATATTTCATTGCATTCTACAAGAACGTACTTTTAAAATCTCTACATGCTGTTAAGATCTCACTTGTCATTGCTGCTTATTTTTCTGCTTCTTAGACCTTTCAGATTTGACATATTAGTTCCCTTATTATAGCTCAGCAAGAGCAAGCCCTTTTAATTTATGGAGGGCCCTAATTTTTATAATCTGATATCAGCACAGTAAATCTTTTTAATGATAAAATAAATGGAAATCTAACATGGCATTTTTGTCATCACTTCTTTAATAGTTTCTATCTGTTTTTTGGGGGGTTGGTGGGTGTTGGTTTTTTTGGTTTTTTTTTTTTTTTTTTTTGTAATTGTGATAAGTAGAACTATGCAAAGGAATAAAATCAATATTGTGGGCCTATGCTTACAGGTTTTGGGAGGTGACTCACTCATGCATTATTCCATTTTTACCCCAAAATAACCTGAAGGTTGTGGATTTAACTGATAGCTTTAACAGGTTCTGTGTTGTTCAGTGGAAATACATCCCAGAACTTTTAACTCCTGCCAAATGAGGAAGCAGCCATAACTAAATCAACCTATATTTTTCATTTACACACAGTTTTGATTATGCTTGCTTCAAGATCAGATAATTCAAAATCAGATCTTCCAAACATGAAGGGGAAATCAGCCTGAGCTGAGCATGACTTCTGAACCCTCACTTCTTGGTCTCATCTGAAATAGCTTGGTTCTGATGGGCTTCATAGGACAGGGCAAAGCTCTTTAGGACTACCTGTTGATGCTGTTAGATGAACTATTAGTTTAGCTGATGGGAATTATCCTACTTTCACAAGCTGTGCTTAAAAATATTATTTGATGAAGGCTTTCTCTTGTCACAGTCTGTAGACCACATGGTTAATATTTACATTCACTTGCATAGTGAATTCCCCTGTGCAAAGGTAATGGTCACAGCAGTCAGTTTATGTTGTGTTCACCTTCAGGTGTATGAGTACTCTGAAGCAGTACATGAGTGTGATGTCTGTGTGCCTGGCCCTGGATAGGAGGAATTCCCTTCAGGGTCAGCCAAAGAGCCTGGCTGCTTTGTGGTGGTATGAGCCCTCTGCATCTCATGGCTGCCTCTGCTGTGTAGAAGGCTGAGCCTGCCAAGCCATGATGTGGCAGGTAAGCTGGAGTGACCCAGCACCATTGTATGCTGCTCTTTGCTAAAAAGCATCATCCACCTCATTGTGCTAGAGTGCTCACCTGGTGGCAAGCAGCAGCTTCGAAGACGTGCAGAGCTATCTGGGGATGGAAGTGCTCATCACTGTGCAGGCACAGGCTCCTCTAGGGTGATCTGTTGGAATTAACAGTGACATTTATCAAAAAAAGGCTTTTCTCTGAATGCAGGGCTGAATCTACACGTGGGAATTTCTCAACATAGTATGCCAAGTGCATGGAATTTTTCACATTGGGTTCTTGTAGTTTCACAACACAAGGTTTAAGCCTAACATGATTTAGGAAAAAAGTCAGGATGTGAAACTGGTGGGTGGGTTTCATTAAATTAACTGGTGGTAAGACAGCCTTCTGCTTTGCAGATCCCACCATCTGGAACAGTCTTTCTTTATCTCTCTGCGTTATTGACTCTTGATCTGATTTCAAATCTCAGCTGAAAACATCTCTCTTCTCCTCTGCATTATAACCTGTAATTTCTCTTTCCTGTTATTATTTCTTATTTAACTCCAATGTGGTTTCAGATGAAACATAAGAGTTAACACACAACATCTTAATCAGGCCCATCAGCAGTAGTGAGCATTTTTCCCATTAGATCATTAATAAATTTAAATTACCCAGATGCTTTTCAATTTTGCCACTTAATATGTACATTTCAGCTATTGTTTTAATGAATGATTTTGTGGGAGGCTTTATTACTTTAACTTGCAGTATCCTCTCTTTCCTCAAGCAGTTTTCTTAAACAAATTTGAAACTATCCTGAGTGTTCAGTCATCCAAACACTACTGGATTTTCTGTGTCTCTTGATTATAACAGTGTACCTCTACTACAATGAAGAATATCCCTTCAGGTCACACACGTATCCCAAACTTGCATTAATCTGATAAACTGGGGTTGCTGAGTTGCTTGTAAAGCTTGTAGGCTTCTGCACGCAGTGTAAAGGTGCCCTCACAAAGAGGGCTGAGTAGTGTGTGTTGATGATGGTGGCACTTACATGCTGCAGAACTTGTCAAACAGAACATATGGGAACTTTGGGTGGAGATGGGAAGGAGGTGAAAACAAGCATCAACATTGTGCCTCAGAATGAATCAACTGTCTCACATTGAATCAGTTATCTATGGGAAGGCAACTTTCTAATGGGCACTAAAATGGCAATGAACTTTATCATTCATATCAGATTAAAAAAGCGAGAACACAGATTACAGAACTGTTTGTTGCTGTCTAGATAGGCCACATGCTGAATGGTTGTCATCTGAATGCCTGGAGGGCATCACTCTGGCAGGGATTTGCTGGTAACAGTAAGTGGAGAAGTCAGAGCAGCAAGTTTATAGAGAGACGTGACGTGTTATTAGAGTGATTACCATTACTGGGGAAAAATGATACTCAAATGTTTTAGAGCATAAACCCTCCCTCTGGTCTGAAATAGAAACTCTGAATACCAAAAAACCCTAGTTCTTACCACTGCCCATGTTGCTTCCTTTTTGGGAGACTCATAGTCTTTTGGGAGACCACCAGTGTAGAGGTAACAGTGTAGAGATGGTTCCATGGGTTTCCCATTCCCTTGGTCTGGCTCTCCCCTCCCCACATGACAGGGTATGATGATTTGCTGTAACTTCATGCTAGGCAGTAACTGTTCGCCCCTGCCCCTGAATATTTCAGATCTGCCACACAACTGAGCCATTCAGCTTGACCTAAGGTCTTCCACCTTGGAGGCAAGGACAGGAATTAATGGTTTCTCTAATAACATCAGTGATAGTAGGATTTAGTTTAAAAGAAAGTATATGTGCAAAACTCACCTGGCTCCCTTGTCTCCCAGAGATAATGGTAACGTCCAGGAAGACCTTTTGTGAAAGTGTCAAGGTAAATGAGCTTATTACTAAATAGGCTGTGAACAGATGTTAGGGCATTTTTTTATTTCTCTATAAAGTAGTCTTTGTGCAAGACCTATGAATGCATTTCCTAATTTGGGATTGTCCCAGGCAGTTCAGGACATGTGGTAGGGTAATGTGGAGTGGACTGAAATCACTGATCATAAACCATCTTGAAAAGAAAAATATGTGTGTTTACTACCAGAGATTACTGGGAGTAAAAACCTGTTTTAAATCAAGGGCTGGAGCCCTTTCAGTTCCTTAAACTAGCTTTGTTTTAGCCTGGAAGTTACCACTACTTGTAACCTAAAGCATCAGATTTAGCTCTCTGTAAAAGCAAAGTAGCATAATAATTGAAGCAGAATCTTGTTTATGTAGTTTCTAAGCAAGGCCATCGACACTATAGGATTATACCTTTTATGTAATATTCTTATTTGCCGAATAAATTCTTATAACATGATAATAGCAACTGGGGGCCCAATCCTAGCAGATTTTACACATTCTCTGCTGTTTGATGCAATTCAAACCAGAGCTGAGGGCTCTAACTTGCTAAACTTCAGGGTCCATTTGCTGCAGTTTTCCTCCCTACTGATTTCTCGAACCCTTTATTTGCAGAAGGTAAAAAAAGAACCTCAACAGAGAGATGCACATCTTTAAAGAGCAGTCAACTTGCAGGATAAACTCTGCCTACATTTCTAAGCCTGTCATTTAGATCTACTTATAGAAGCCAGTGGATTTCTGAGAATTTTACACACAAATCTTTTAATTAGCCCCCTGATCATCCCTGGTCAAGGCAACATGGCAAACTGTATTTTATGGGCTGGTCATTTCCTAATACTTAGAAGTGCTTCAGTCAATAACTGTGGGATATGTCTGCTGTGGAGAGACATCTGTTTACTCAATAGGTCCCTTTGTTTAATTTTTAATAGACCTTTTCTAATTTTGCTTGACCATTTGTTGTTTATGTATTTATAATTATTACAGTAGCTATAATTCATAACTAACGATTTTTTGAAATCTTTAAATATTATTTATTAAAAGATAAAAAGTCAATATTTCTTGTAGCAACCATTACAAAAAAATCAGCTGTTGCAAAATGAAATAAATACGTTTCACACCTGTACTGCAACAGATCAAAAAGATAAACCCTAAGAAATACTTTTTATAGCAATGTTATCTGCCTCCTCAAATAAGGGAGAGTAGAATTTGGCCTTTACTGTATTCTATTGAAGCATGGTTAAATTTCTGCAGTGCATATTAAAAAAGCCACTAGATTTTAGCACTTAGTGAAAGAAAAAATCTGTAAAAGTGAAGCTGATTTTATTGGTTCTCTAAAATAACTTGAGATACAAGGAGCCAGATTCTGCTGCCTGCTAGGCTGCTGTAGTTCAGTGGTTAGACAAGTGGTCTATAAGAATGTATGGGATGCATTCTGCTGTCAATTACACATTTCTGCATTTGGAGTAAGCCTAAGGAAGTCAGTGCAATTTAAAACTGCAAATAGGCTCAGAATCAATTTTGTGACTTACCAGCCAAAATTGAGTTCAGGCTTCAACATACACAGCACTTTTTCCATCTAAAGAATTCATAGCACTTACTAAGGTGAACTAATATTACCTCCACACACACTTAAAAAATTGAGAGACTAAGGCAGACAAGTGTGTTGGACAGAATCCATGGCAGACTGGGCTGGAGATTGAAGATGTTGTTTTTTCTGATCCAGGGGACAGATTTGTTTCCTCACTTCTGTACCCAAATTCTGAAGGAACATTGAGAAGCTTGGGAATAAATACCTGAAGTATGGGGATGTTATCCTTTTTTTCTTAGCATGATTTTTTTTTAATCAATTTTATACAAAAGGCAAATATGTGTGTGGCTTACTCACCCAAGTATTTTTCTTGTTCTTTGGATAATGTGCCCTGATAGTTTTCTCCCAGGTGCTGAGTTCACAGCTTCTAGCTGGTCAGTGATGAACTTCAACCCAGTGTGGTAGTAGATTTAATTACTAGGCAGTATGCAGGTAAATTTAATTTAGCCTTGAGTGAACTTGTACTCATGGTCCTATCAGCAGGACCAGCTAGGAAGCAGGCAGCTTGATGGAAGCTGATTTGGTGTGGACTGATGGAAAGTCCAAGAGGAGCTGCTATATCTTGCTATGTGAGTCCCACACAGTCTCCTCTGAGAGCTGTCAGAAACAGGCAATCACATAATGGTTTTTACCCTGCAGAGTACATTTACTTATATCAGGCCAATTCTTTGGTGAAGATTTCTCCATCCTGTGTGATGTTTTGTTTGGTAAACCTAACAGAGACATTTCTCTCCTTTTGAAAAATCTCAAATGGCTATCAGTGACTGAGACAAACCCTGTCCCCCCTAACCACCAGTTTACATGGTTGTGTTGAGCTTATTTATCACGAGGTCAAACACCAGTAAGTTATCAAGCACATCTTTACAAGACAAGCAGTTCTTGTAGATTAGCATTGCAGTTTCATATATCAATATGAATCCACATGTCAGCATGTCGTATGTTTTATTTTCAGTAATTTCACCTGATATTTTTCTGTATTAGTTAAGCCTTTCCAGTAAGGTGCTAATTTGATTATTCCCTTATTAAAAATGACAGCTGCAGAGATTATATCAATTTATATTATACAAAACTGTATTGCAAACTGTGTAGTTTCTGGCCATGGGTAGTTACACTGAAGAGCAGCAACACAGAGATCTCCATAACAGTGTCTGGGTCATCCTCAGACAACTTATACGCAATAGAAAATATCTTTTTTTTCAGTCAGGCTTCTATACCATCCTCAGCAAACCCCATCTGCCCTGACTCAGAATTACCTGTTGCCAGCACAGATGTTCAGATAGCTTCAGCCATCACACAGAAATATTAACAATTTTTTTTTAACTGGTTACTCAAGATTAGTTATACCACAGTCAGCTAAAAGAAATTAAAAAATAAATAAAATAAAAAAAGCAACTTTTTCAACCAGGTGACCATTCAGAAATTCACTAACCTGCATTGACAGGTTAGTGGTATTGACAGTTGACTGTCCAGAAGAAATTGTATTTACCTTCTATTTTCTTTAATGCACACTAACAGGTACATTAGAAAATATAGACAAAAATCTAATTGCCTTACACCTGGAAAAATAAAAACAGATACTTGCTATTTCTGAAATTACACCAAAATAAGTAATAACCAAATGACAACCACCCTTAGATAGCCATCATGGCACACGACCAACTGGTTCATCCATTCTTGCTTCATGTGTGCCACCAGAGTATGAAGCACAGTGAGACCAAGACACCAAACAGGGCTGAGGACTGCTTTAGGCTTGTGGAGGAACACTGAACAGCAGCTTGCAGGTGATCCAGCAACAGCCCTGGGCAGAGGGAAGGTAGAAGAGCAATCAGGGCAAAAACAGGGAAGAGGTTGGATAAGGCCAGGAGGAGTCAGCAGAGCCTGCGGCAGTGCAAGTTCACAGCTCTGCAAAAAAAGAGCTGAAAGAGGAACATTCGTTGGGTCTTTTTAATAATTCAGCCATATTCACATCCTTTTGCATTTTCTCCCTGTGATCAGTTTTGCATTTGATTTTCCCTGACAGGAATACAGTATGTTCAGGCCTTTGTAGGAATTTTGTGGTTCCCTCACACTAGAAGTCAGAGGAAGGATTAGCACTACACAGTATAGTGTCACCAAAGCCAAATATAGCTCAGCTATTAGTTTCTTGCCAATATTAATCCACAAATGGAAACATTCTTGAAAAATTGCTAAGTCACTGAAAAAGACAGATATGACTGCCTGGAATCTAATCAGACTGTGGAACAACCACAAAGTGAGGAAAAGATTTTCTTTTGGTTTGCTCAGCTGAAACGGGGAAGCAGAACACAACATACTGAAGGCAAGACACCAATCGTAATTCTTGGGGTTGAAAATAGTTGGTCAAAATGGGAAGAAAGAAAAATAATTTCAGAAAAACTGAAACCACTCAGCAGATTTAATACTGACTTTTGATGAGTTTATTAATTTGAAGAATGTAAAAAGCACACTGAAAAAAAAAATAAAATAAATAATTCAGTTGCAAGTCAGAGGCAAAATAAAATTTTAGGATACTTTTCATGACCTTTATTTTTGTCTTTAAATTTATCATAGACCCAAAAAACAATGGAAAAGGGAGCACAGGATTTTTTACTTGACTAAGGAAGTTATCTGACGTTATCTTTAGTAATTCTAAGAAAATAATCAAAGTTGATTTCATTTAGCTATTGTTAGTTGCGAGGCTTATGCAATAATATAATTCATCTCTAGACAAAAACTAATTATTACTGATTACGAAGAAATAAGTCAACAAAGATATTTTCCTGTTTACATTCTTATCAGACTGTATCAAGACCATCTGTATTTTCAAGTCCTTTATCCCAGGGGATAAATAATTTGTGTTGTTCATTGAGTATACACATGCAAATATGTCATTTGGATTTGATGCACGTTTACAAAGCCAGCGCTGGAGAACTTAAATGGGGAAACAAGCATTAATACACGGGAAGAAAAGCTTAAACATGCAATCACAGCAGATAGAAAAGTAAATACATCAGTGAAATGGTTCCACAAAATCATTGTACTGATTGCACTGCACATATATTTGTGTTTGGAAACTGCTCTGTTCTCTATTTCTATTTGCTGCTGTTGGGTTTGCAGATGTCAACCCCAAGAGAATGTGGGTGTTTGTGCACACGGGTGCATGCATGCATTCATGTGAGAGAACTGCTTTGCTCATACTGCTCACAAGCTGCAGGATTCAAATCTGGACTTGGGAAGGGAATAAACAGATATAAAGTGGGCAGTGAAAACCTTAAAGTACGTTTATGCTTAAAGGCTTAAAGCTGATGAATGGCAACATGCTTGCTTTCTGTGCCTCCCACCACCATCAGCAAGCAGACTGGGCTCACTTCTTTCATTCTCAGCTCCTTCTTTACTAAATCTTTTTCCACAAGTAGAAGGATTTTGCTCTTCCCAGCAGGCTGAGATTCTCAAACTCCAAGCTCATTTCCTCTCTGTCGCTGATTTCACATCCCACCTTTCAGCCTTTGCTCTCACATATTGCTGGAATGATGGTGGTTGTGATGCAAGTTCTTTCTAGTGCAGCTCTGTTCTGCTTTTTTTTCTTTCTTACATTGATTTTCCTGGCTTCAGAAATGGATGTCACAGGAAAAGGCAGGGCTTGCTGGGGACAGATGTGTGGGAAGAGAGGTTTCCTAGTAAAGGCAGACAGAGCTACCAGATGACAAGCTTTTCCACACCTCCTGCCAGGCAGGAGCTGGCACCTTCCCTGAGCACAAAGGACTCTCCCTGTTTTCCCTTAACCTTTGGAAGTGACATCCCCATCCTTCAAGTCAGAAGAGCATCCAGAAGACACTGATAATTTTCAAAATACACACAAAATAATTTTCAAGCTGTAAACTGTTCTCCTTGCAAGAGTAAGGAGTGTGAGAGGCTAGTAAAGGTTACAAAGCTTTCCTTTCATTTATTTTTGCTCTGTCTGTGGCTTTGTTGTGATTTTCTGTTTATGACTAAATTTTAATTTTTTCCAAGTCCCCTAGCATAATAGTATCTATCATCTTTTGGCACTATCCAGTACAAAATAGTAGTTAATAAACCTCTTTGACTGGACTGGAGACAGTGTCTACGCATGCCTTTGTATATGACAGCCCCAACCCCTGTGGCCATGGGAATACAATCATGGCTCTCCAGGAGCCAGGAGAAACGACTTGTTTGTATCTGCTAATATCTGGTGTGGTGACAGTGTCTGTCTAACGAAATCACAGTGTCTGTGAAGCTTAGATAGGAAATGGCCAAGTATGACTTTTCATTTTCATGGTGCCCAAAAAAGAACTATTATTGAGTTGTGCCTTATGTCAGCTACATTATGTTAAAAGCACAGCTATTTCAAGAAGTGAAATACCCTTTTTAGGTGGTGAAGCAATATGGCTCAGCTGAGAGAAAACCCTTGGAATGCTAGTGGGAGATTATGTGTCCTGAAGAAGTAACAGGCTTCCTTGTGGCAGTGAGAGGTAGTGTGCTGATCACTTCGAAGGCTTGATTAATGGAGTGATTAAAGCAGCAGAGGGCTAGAGCTCTGGCAGCTGGGGCATAGGAAATGGGCATGGAAACTACTGGGAGAGGGGAAATACACAGCTCCAGAATCACAGGGCTGCCTTGCCTTAGCAAACACTTTGATGTTGGAGGTGGGGAAGGATGAAACACATCAGGCAAAAAGAAAAAAAAAAAACAACTCCCACCCTGCCTTCCCCCCCTCCCCTTCCCAGCCCTATACTTAGAAGGGAAAGCCCCTGACTTTTGGCTCACTTAGCAGAAAGCAATAAAGCTTCCTATTAGGAGGCTTTCTCTGATGTATCGTAACTGGTCTAAGGCTCCAGAAATCTGATCCCTTGGAACAAAACTTACAGTAGATGCTAATAGAGTCTCTAGCCCAGCAATACTCCACACAACAGCCTGCATAGGCCCTGAAAAAAAAACCTTCTTATTCTGTCCCATCTAGTATTCCTCCTCTTTCCAAATCCCTGGGCTGTTTCTTTCCTAGTTTACTCCACTTCTAAACAGAGGTGAGCCAAACTTAGACTACTCATGTTCAAGGAATTAATTGCCCCAGAGCTACAGGCTGAGAGCCAGCTTCTTTCTTTGGGTCCTTTGCAACAGCAACAAATCTACACATGGCTGTTTAAGTTGGTCCCATTAAAGATAAGGATCTGCAGAGCTGGGACCTGCATCTGGAGTCAAAATTCCCAAAGCTCAAAGAGTTTACATCAGATGTCTGGGAATGGAGCCCTTCTTCTTCGCCTTAGACATCTGATCTAAAACAACTTCAAACTTGTAACTCCTTCCAGATTAACCTCAGCTGTGAGAGGCCTGGGGATTCACGTTCTTGGCTTACCATGCCTCACATCACCACAGTCTATTAGAAATACTCTCTATTAACTTTCAGCTTCTGTCTCATGCATGAAGGTTAATAGTCGAGAATATACTTAGAGAAGGTACCTTGTATCTAGTAAATGAAGACCAGGACTGGGCATGAAAAGGGGAATAAAATTCCCCATGAGTCCACTAGAGGGTAGCTCCCCTCAGAGCACAGCTGAGCCTTCAGCCCAGCCCCAGACACATCCTGCCCAGCTTGCCCCCGCCTCACTTGGCGTGACAAAGCAGCATTAATGATGTTTCTCGCCCCCTGTTACCCTCAGTGAACTCCAATTTCTGATTTCATAACCACAACAAAAGCATCAAAATTCTAGAATTACTTTACTAGAGAAAGACTGGAAAAATAGCACCCAAGAACAGTATGCATCTGAAATCATAGCCCTTTAAACAATAGACAAATGGTCACTAAACAATGGCGTTTTAATATATAACCGGAATTATCAAGTTTAAGTCCCTATTTTTATATCCGTGGTATATTATTTAGTGGTATTTGTGGGCTACAAACATTGATATGAAGCAGATAGCTTGTGTGCATTACATGGGAAGCCTCTACATTATATATAATGCATAAAGAAATCTACACAGCCTTCAGCATGCCAGCTGTTTCTGTTTATGACACCAAGTTATTAATGAAATCCAGGAAGACATTTTGTAGTAAAATATGCTTACCTGCTTGCTTTTAAACTGCTGGAGTTTTCTGTCCAGCTAAATAATTGAGGTAGTGATGTGAAATTAAATATCACATTTCAATCCACCTTTTCCCTTCATCAGTTCTTTCTTGTAAGAAGATCCAGGAACTAGAGAAAAATACGACTCACAGGGGCTGTTTAGGTGTTGCTGTTGTAGGTACAGAAGGTAAAGAGAATGATAATATGCCTTTCCTGTCTGTAATAGTGTTCACTGTAGCAAACCCTCCTGCTTGTTACAGTAGAGTAAATGGGGTGTTTAATTTGGGATTCAGTGTAGTCTGGAGTCAAGGTGCAGCAGTTTTATTACAGAATACAATTTTATTGGAGGTTGAAGCTTTACATTCCACCATACATACATACATACATACGTACATGGAAGTTCTGCTTTGCAGCTACAAGCTAATACACACACAGAGTTCTTGTATGTCAAACATGCTCTCTGATTTTTCAGTTTGAAGGACCGAAGGAATTATGACATGTTTCTGCATTTTCTAATGCACTGAGAAACCTTGTTAGAATGCAGTCTCCTCCAGCCTTCAAGAAAAGAAAACATATGCATGCATTCAAAAGGAGCAAGTGCTATTTTTCATTTCCTCTTTAGATTTTTGACAGTACCCGCGATGGCTTAAGTTCATGGCCCCAAAAAGAAGCTTTTGTGTTTGGAAAATATTCTCTTTGTTTAGCTTTTTTCCAGAAAATGGCAGCATAGTCCTCCCAGCCCCGCACCCCTGCTTCCCCAGAAAGCTGCTTAGATCATGTAATCACTTCTCTTTTATTTGGTCTAAATCTTAAGACAGAAGTCTTTCAATGGAATGATTTTCTGGCAAGGCTACAATATGATGTATATAGCTGGAAATCAAATTATTTAGAATTATGACCGTGTCATCAAAATAAGCCATTTTGAAATGCACTGCTAGCTCTCCAAACAGATTGTATGGGAAAAATTGGATAACATTTGGCTTGAGCACTTGAAAGTCAGTAAAATCAAAACACTGGGGACACTTTCATTTCATTTTCGTCAAAACACAAACCCACCTCAAGCCGTGCGGGGCGGAGGCGGCGGCGGGGACCGGCGAGGGCACCCAGTCCCGGCCTCATCCCGGCCCATCCCAGCTTATCCCGGCCCATCCCGACCCCATCCCGGCCCCATCCCGGCCCATCCCGCCCCTCCGCGCAGCAGCCGCCAGGTGGTGCCCGCAGTTTAAAGACATCTGTCCGCTCCTTTTTTTCCCCGAAGATGCAGGGAGATAAATAGCATCCGAGCAGGAATTCTGGCGTAGACAGGATATTTAACACCCACAGATTTAAAAAAAAAAAAAAAAAAAAAAAAAAAAANAAAAAAAAAAAAAAAAAAGCTTTTACTCTACCCCGGTACACTAAACCTAGCTTTAAGAGCCTAATTGCTACTAGACTTAATAGCTTAGACTGGGTTTTTGGTTTTTTTGGTTTTGTTTCTATTTACAACCCTTGCAAACCAAAGAGAGGAAAATAATATTGTTAGGTAGACCATAAATACTGTTCCTGTGGACCTATTTTATCCAGGGGGAGCGGAGGGGGGTGGGGAGGGAGAGAAGGAGGAACTATACAGAGATTTTCAGCTGCGTACCTGTGTGAAATTATTTCTTCACAGGCAAAAGAGGGTACTCATCCTGTTGTGGTTAATCACAGGCAATTTCCATTTTGTTAGCTTTTTCCTAACCCTCTTTTGTGGTGTATTTTGATAACTAGCTAATGGTATCTCAAGGTCACTGCCTGCTTTGGCTGCTATTTTGCCAGCAACATATTTACATTTAAGTGTGGGATAAACTGTTTGCATCCAGCTATTAAAAAAAAATGAGGCTGAACACATCTCTTACGAAAGAGGGATACTGACAGTCCAAGTATTAACTCCTTTATTTGCATGTGCACATAGCTTTAGAATGAGCTAACGCCTAGATCTTGCCAATGACCTCAACCTTGATCTGGAGGGACCATTTATTCATGAGCAAAACATTAATTCTCCATACAAACTGGTCCTGAGACTACTGCCTGTGTGACATTTGGTCCCCTATTAATAAACACACAAGACACAAAATTACTGTGATTTTGTCCTCTTATCATTTGGGGCTCTATGTCACGCACACAGCACCACAGATACTCCTGAGGAACTTTAAACTAGAATTCAGCATTTACTGGCTTTGTGGATCTCACAGAGGAATTATGGGCAGTCCTGAGGCGACAGAGGGCTGTGGAGGAACAGGGAGACAGGCACAAAGGCAAGCACTGGTGAGAGAAGCTGGTCTCTTTTTTTAACCAAGGTGAGGGCAGTTTTCATTGCAGGTCCCTGTTCATCAAAATCATAGGAACCACCATTTTGCAGTCCACATGCAACAGCAATAAAATGGTGGTTCAAGAAGGGCTACACCCAACTCAGCACCAGAGCTCTGCTCACTCAACAGCCCAGCTCTTTTTTTAATTATTATGAAATAGCAATAGATTTTAGATTAGGAATGAGACAGGAAATGAAGGGAAAATCCTGCATGCATCTGGAAAACACACTGGGTAAAAATTAACCTTGAAGCTCGAAGAAAACAATGTATGTATACATGTGAAAACAGTCTCCATATGAAATTTCTAATAACTATAATGTGTATCTTAATGTTAAAACTTATGACCTTAAGAAGATTTAACACAGTATGTGCTGCTGTGATGCTGGAGAAGTCAATGAAGTATTTTAAAAAATAAAACTATATAGCAGAAATAATTACATTCAACTCTGAGCAACAATTAGCACGGTGCTGCAAATTATGAACCTTGCTTTATAAGAAGGAGACTTTTTAATATGATGATTTGGCAATTTGGAGGGATGGTGATTTTCATTTAACAGGCCTCTGCTTAGTGTATGTCCCCTTGGGGATTTAATGAAGGTTAACAACTTACACGTGGGGAGAAGGGATTTTAGTGATTAGGGAAATTGCCAGCTCCAGTTTATGTGAGCCTGCATGACACAGAGAGATTCTTCCCCATTTGAGACACTGCTGCACAAAATGCATATAAATGTGAACCATTTATGGTAAAACCCCATATGTAATATGGATAGTAGTCCACCAGGGGCTGAACTGAATGGCAAATACTGGCCTCTGGGCCCTTCACTGGTGTCAGATCAGGTGTCAAAGCAGAGAGGGCTAGTTCACTTCCAACACTGCATCAGCATGGTTTATCTTGCCAAAAGCCTTGCCTTGACAAAACAAGGTAGATCATGCTGGGCTCAAGCAGTCATACAATTGGCAAGGCAGAGAGGCAGAATTCCCCTCTCTTTTGTCTCTAATCCAGTAATGTTTTTCCATCAGAGTTCATATGTACTCCATACAATCTGAATTTGGAGCTCAGAAAAGACTCCAGCAGAATTTTTCACTAGTGTTTCACTTTATAAGACTTGTTATTAAATTACTTTACAATTGATTTGGTATTAAACAGCAAATCAGAACTCTACTTTCAAACAAAACCAGCTGTCCACTTACATTTCTGTGCATTCTTGACCCAGTGTGACAATTACCAGGGGAAAAACATCTCTTTGCAATATTGAATGCAGTCCTGTGTCTGGATGTTCAACAGTACTCATTGGCCTATATAACTTAAACAAGAGCAGTTTGTGAGCCTAATAAATCCAAGATTTGGGCTGAGAAATAAAGGTGCTGTCAATAACCCTTTAGGCAGATAATAGAAAGGGGATTATGTGATTATTCTGTCAAAAAATTAGGTTTCATGCTTTTAATTGGCATCATATCCTGTCACGAGTCTGTAGGGTTTAAATCAAAGTCTACCATGTTAGAGTGAGAAGGAAATCTAATAGTAAATCCTTTCATCCCAGAGCCTGTAGGTTTTTTATGTGAAGTCCTAATTTCAGTTAAAATACTTCCAAAGAAAGACAACAGGAAACAGTAAACATGGCAACACCACAGATATACTTTTCTGATGCACTGTTTCTGTCAGTGTTCAAAGAATAAGTTGTATGGGCTGGAAAGGAAACTGCTGTATCATTAAAACCCAACCAGGCTCAAACAGCCCCCTTCTGTAAAATGGCCCCCTCCCCACTGCCTCTCATAAATCTTGTTTCAAACTAAAGCCATGGACTGAATTTGCCTCTTGCAGTAATGGCTTGAAACTGTTGTGCATCACAGTTCTGTGTTCAAAGGGAATCAGGAGTATTTAAAAACAACTTCTGGTGCAGGATGCAATTATAACTGACAACCAGATGTCTGCCCTGTCTGCTACAGCAAGCCTCGAAGAGATTGAAAATGGTCTTGAGACCTTTGGATCTAAACAGTGTGTCCAAGTGAGTGATACACAAATAAACAACAACACCACAAATCACTGACACCAGCCAAAGGGTTGCTGGTACTGATAAAGATTTTAGATGTTGGGAAACAGCTGAATCTTACACCCTCCCTTCTCTTTTTACTCTACCAAAGCCAAAGTGTGTTAGTGGAAAAGGACTCAACTCAAAAATGTGTTTATATATCCACTGCCAGAAGTTCATCTTGTAAGGAAAGTCCTGTAAGTAATTGTTTAGGTTACAAAGGTTAACTTTGCAGTGAAAAGATATTTGATATTTCGATTAAACTGTATGTCTGGGACACGTGCAGCAAGGTCTCTAATATGAGGTATTCCTCCCAGGTGTATTAACTACAGAAAATATTTTAAAATGTACTCGTACTAAAAATGGACTCCTTTCTTACCATGTTCTGATGTGATCATTGTGCATACAAGGTGCTTACATGTCTTACAGGACTTGTTGCAATTATTAGAGATTTGTCTCTCTTTACACAGCATCCCATTTTGTGTGTCTTTTCTGTGCACATGAGAATGTACACAGACCTACTGGCTTTGTGTGTAGAAGCCTAAGTGGGAGTACACTGAAAATCATACAAAGCTTTTGGGAAATCAGCAGAAACCACTTATCTTCATATCCTTTACTAACATTCACTGTGAGACCAATCAACTGAAAGGTTTTGGAAGTGACTGAAAAGTTTTAATTGATTTTTCACAGGCATTGGATCAGACCCTGCTTGGCTCTGGTGACATCTTTAAAAGAATATGCTGTTGAAGTAGCATACATTCACTGTATCACAATGTTAGCCTACAGGGAAATGGCTCAAGAGAGATGGTAACATTTTGAAGCAGTGAAGAAATGCAAATAATGTGAACAAAGTAGAAGTCCATTTTTCAGACACTTAAAAAATAAGAATTATATTTGATTTGCCTTTAGAAGCACCTTCTTCCTGTAATATTGTTACTGTCTTTTTAAAATATCTTACTGATAAAAACATTATCTAGTTTGAATTATCTTCTGGTTTGTAATGGAATTTTTTAGAATTTATAAAAAATAAATCAGAAGCTGTCCAGGAGATACTAATTTCTTAAACCCCAGTGATAAAATTCACTGCATTAGTTTATCACAGGTCTTCAGTATGTCACAAAGACAGGTCTATGCAATATTATTAAAATAAAAGATATGGGACGTTATAATACAAAGATGTCATCAGTGATGGGAAAATTCCAGTTTTGAAAGAGGACACCATTCCAAACATGAATCTTGAAGGATTTAGTATCTTGAAACATTTTGCAGGTTGTTTCAATGTCATTGTGATATAAAGGATGTCACTTAAATCACAGCAACCTGATGTGCAAAGTTGTCCTGCCAGATGAATTGAAAAAAGCTTCTATTCACAGGAGTCTCCTTTCAGCTAACCTAAAAAGTGACCAGACCCTTGCCCATTCCTTGAGCCAAACATACTTTATGGACTTTATGGTGAAAAATTACCTAAACTTGTAGCCCCATTCCTTCATTGGCTCTCTACCCCTCCATCTTGAGTCCTGTTCCCACAACAGGCACTGCTTGTTTGGATGTCAGTATTTGGAGCTCTGCTGCAGTTGATGCAGTCAGTGCAGAATGCTGTAAACTTTTCATTTTGCAGGCAATAATTTAAAAAAAAAAATTATTCTTACTCCCAAAGCATGAGAGACTTGAGGCAAGATCTGTGAACAGTATGAGAAACCAGAAAGGCAGTTTTTCACTGGAGGTTCTAGAAAAAAATAGAAGTACGTTTGCCACATGGACGTGTCAAAAGTGGCAATTTTTTGCTGTAGTTCACCTTGATATCAAGGTAAAAGGCCCAAAGCTTATGCTGTGAACCAAGCAACTGCTGTGTTAGTAGAAGTGTTAAAGCATTGCAAACTGCATCTTTTTTAAGAGTGAATGAAGATTAAGGCCTAGAACTCCCCAATGAAAATAAAGAGTTGCTAAGCATTTGGGTGTGAGATAAAGACTGTCAGGTTTGTATCTACTGTGAAAAGCCAGATCACACAGAGCAAGGGACCTGGGGCCTAGTGGCAGACATATTTTGGCTATCATCAAAGTCTGGGGAATAATTTATGAAAGGCTCAAGAAAGTCCATGGAGTCTTCTTTAAATCAAACTAGCACATGAACAAGTGCTGAGTTTTAATCATTCCATCTTCTTCCTCAGGTTATAATTTTAATAACCTTTGAATGGTCACAACCCAACTCCATTTTGATGTGTTGAATTTCCTTCTGTTTGCAATCATTTTTAAAGCTAATGATTACTGTGTGATATTATGTATGGTATTCTTCTTGGAGACCGTCTTTGTTTCACATGAGAAACTTTTAAAGAGCTACTGCTAGTGCAACATATTAATTGTTACTGCTCTTCTAAATGGTATTTTGAGGTCCTGGTAATTTGCATCAGTATGGGAGATATAAATTTCTCCTCACCCTAGCCTCAGAGTGTCTCAGAAAGCAATGCACACAGATCAAGAGAGGGAAAGCAAGCCTGCAAGTAGTATCAGCTTTCCCTCTCCCCTGCAAACCATCCCAGCAGTGCAACTGGGACTCTGCCAGGAGAGAGGGAGAAGCAATGTGGTCTGCACGGCTTCAGGCAGTGTTCATAATGCTCCCTTAAAGGCAAAATTTGGGTCAGGAAGATGATGCTTGACATTGCCTCTCTCCCCAGCCACCCAAAGGATAACAGAGCTGCCACTCTAGGCCAGAGAAAAAGGGAGAGGAGAGCCTCTTGCCTGGGCTTCCCTGTGCTCCAGCAGCTGTGCAGCTGCTACTTCTGAAATCTCTGGTTCCCTGTACTGCTCTCACCCACATGTGACGCCCAACTTAATCCCTCCAGCTGGTCCTGGCACCCACTTGCCCGTGGTGCATGATGTATCCTCCACGCAGAGGCTCATTCCCTGCCACCTCACATTTTACACGGGGAGATGCAGGCGGTTTGCTGTAGAGGAGATTTTGTGCCACCTTACCTGCTGTGCTTAGGGGGGTAGGCTGGGAACTTGAGGACTACGATTTCATCTCCTTCATTTGCCATTCAAATCTGCAAAACCTTGGAGTTATCATTTCAACTCACAAGAATATTTTAGGCAAGTAAGAACGAAAAGAGAAGCCATGCAGATTTTGTGAGAATAGAGCACCTAGTGGGATTTCCCTAGGGACTTTCAAACTGAGTCCCTCAGTTTCTCATCTGGAAAATGGTTTTAAAGATGATTTAGCAAGTTGCAAGGTACTGTTCTGCAGTAGTAACCAGCGCAGCACTTGGGCAGCCAGGCTTCCTTGTGGCTCTGGGATCACCCTTGACGTGTTTGTTACTCTTGCCAATGCCTCATAAGCAGAAGGCACAGGGGTGTTAAACAGCAAGACAGCCCCTAATCCCTAAATGTTCAGCAAGATGAGTACAGCAGTTTGGTGGGACTTCCCAATAAAAGGTGGGATGTTGTCCAGTTGTGTTTGCCATTTATAATTCCTCCAGCTAAGAACTGCATCTCCAGTTCCTTGTGGTCATTCTGAGTTGGGTGTTCCAAGGCAGTCATACTAGATTGTTTCTGTATTACTATGGTTACTGTTAATAAAGCTGTCTCCATTAGTTACCATGAAACAGACAAGAAAGAAACTTTAACATTTTCCTGAGAACTAGTAATGAGAGACAGAGATATATATGTAGTGCAAGTAAAGGGAAAAAAAGGGGCAACCAAGCCAAAATAAAGAACACGAAATGGTTCCATAACTGCCACTCAATGTAAGAATCTGAACTATATTGCATTATAAATGGTAACTAAGCAAGCAAGCAAATCTCAAAGTGTGTCTTGAGAACTGCAGATGCTATCCCTCTCTGGTCTTAGGCATAAAGCCCATAGTCTGGAGCTACTGCTTACTCCCTGGGTAGGGTTTCAAAATTACCACACTCACCAGAGGAATCTGAAAGACAGTTTGTGCTCCAGATTAGAGTTCAGGAAGTAAAACCAAGGACATGGGTAGCATTGAGTTAAATAGGAGTTTCATTGATTGAATAATCTATAGCTGCAGAAAGTACTGCTATTTTTCTACCGAGTTTCAGTCATCCAGCTTTCTTCTGAGGAAAGATTCTATGGGGTACATCTATCAGTTTGGACGCAGAGGCACAATGCTTATTGGCATATATCCATTAAACTGTAATAAAATTGCAATGCTGGTAGCATTTCAACAGTCTTATTTTTATATACATATGTTTATATCATTATCTTCATGTATTTTCATTTTTCATACAACCTTAGTATAGCAGTCTCTGTAGCAGATGACTACATGGGAAAGGGAAGGCTGAAGCTTTCGTAGGAATGTGTTTTTCTCAATTCAATGACCTAGTCAGGAGCTCCAGCCTCACTTCCAAGCCACAAACCACACAAGCTTCAGGGATTTTAATAAAAATTCATGAGAGGGGTTAATTAAACTTTGCTGCTATTTGCTTTCTTCCCTTGATCTCCCTGGGGAGCACCCACTAGAAGACCTATCTTGGAAGACCCCATCATCTGAACATTAGGCATTTATCCGGGAGGTGACAGGTGTGGGCTTCAGTCCATGCTTGAATTTACAGAGAAGGGATTGTCTTATGGTGTCCTGAATATAATTAATATCTAATCCATAGGAACCAGACCTTCCTTCTCAAGCAATAGTAACTAAGCCCCTGGAATGGTTTTAGTCATTTTGAGGGACCCATAGTTTTTGTTACATTTTCTACATTGATTTGTGAAAGGGCAGCTGACAACAAGCAAATTATTTGACAATCAAAAAATAGAAGTAACAATCAGCCCTGAAAAAGGTACCTGTCATCTGTTTTGCCAGCAGTTTTACAGAAATAAAATTAAAGACCTGATTGAAGTCCCTTTAATAGATTTCAGAAGGGAGTCTACTTGGCTTCATGGGTTCATCATGGACTTTTAACTTTTTTTTTCAGAAATTTGAATGGGATTCAGCTGCATGAATCCCACTCCAATCCATAGGAGTTCTGTGGTTAAAACCCAAAATGGCTCTTGCAGAACATCTTGCCTCCTTTAATTAAAGACTTCTGGATTGATTTTCATTGGGGTTTTTTATGAAGCAGGCTGTTGGCATGTTGCATGTGGTAAATTGTTAAATTAATTTCATCAGTCTGTAGCATACCAAAGCCCAATTTGGTGGGTTTTCTAGAACAAAGTAATTACAAAGCTTATAGGTAAATGCCTATTAAGAACTAATTTACCACTTTCAGTCTCATTGTGGACAATGGCACAGGTTCCATGGACTTGAATAGATGTAGTATTTGGCTATTAAAAGGATTAATATGTGTATTCTCATTTTCACCACTGCATCAGTAGAGTTGGCAATGTAATGTGTGCTGAGAGCATGCTGCATTTCAGTAGTGCTCCTGCTGGATGGCCTATTAAAGAGAGTAACTGTGCCAGAACTGTGCTGCATAAATACAGTAACAGACTGTCCACAGATTTGCCCCTATACCCGCATTCCTCATGTCTCTAACAGCATTTTCTGGTCATTCTTGGTGAAGGGGAATGTCCCTCCTCACATAACTGACCTGATGATGGTGCCTGTTTGGTTCTGAAGAACCCAGGGCTGGAATTTGTGCTGGGGACAGGACTGTCCCTAGTCATGCTACTCCCTTAAATTATTCCACTGAAGCTGTCCTCTCTCAGCCACCCTTGCACACCTCACCTAGGTGCCAGGACAGGTCCAGTTACTGAATCTGTCCATTTGTGTTTTCATGATGGTGGACAATAGCATACTTGATTCCTTAGGCCTTTTCTGATGTTCCAGGAAAGAAATTAAACCTCCAGGAAAGGGTTAAATTAGTAACATGCTTCATTGATTAAATAATCTGTGGTATGTTTCCATATTTATACTCAAGGCATTTCTAAGTTTGCTCTTTCTCTCAAAAGAACAATAGCAAAGGCTCCTCTTCCAAGGTTAACAGTTTCCAGTCCATCACTTCTTTCACCACATCATTTCATCCTGCAAGTTTCCAGTTTGATGACTGTTAAAGGTTTAAGAAGTTTAAATTGACCTTGACCCGCAAACATATGATTTTCAGTAAATCATATTGTTCTGGAAAAACAAAACTTCTGTCTTGAAGCTAAACTGCATTTAATGATTTATATTATTTCTCCTGGGGCAGGTCCTGGTGTATTTACTAACACTGTACTTTATTTTAACTCCTCCAGAAGCCCCATTGATTTTGGAGGCATACTTCCAAGGTGAGGCAGATTCACAATATGCATAAATTTACCCACATGTGGCCCACAATCTATTGTCATGATTTTGAAGATAAATTCTTTGATCGCTTCTAACCCTGTCTTCAGGTCCATTTCTAAAGTCCTTGCAAATTATTCAAATATATTTTTTAAAATACACAGATAGTACCTCTTTCCGTTAAAAGAAATTTCTATTGGCAGCACCATGAGATGCTTTGGAATATATTACATGTGCTTGTCCTGGAAGAAAAAGTCCTCCTTCTACTTTGGCAATTGTGAAATACATTCTAGGTGCAGACTTTAATGGGACAGGTTTTAAATCACAGCAAATGAAACAATTAGTTTTAAAATTATGAAAGAATATCTTCCTGGTGTTTCTGTGATGCTTAAAAGCTTAGAGCTATGTGTGTTAAGCAGACAAGACTGGCACTGAAGCATTCCTGGTATCATTGCTGTCTTTTATCCTTTTTTTGCATGATCTTGGAAACAACAGAGAAAGAAAAATATGAAATTGAACACAGCAAATTTAATTATAAAACAAAGCCACCCACCTTGCTTTCAGGGTCAGGAAGTATAATGGCCTCCTTTTGACGCAAGAATGAGTTTAACAACATATGTTAAATGAACAATTATTTAAAATAAAAGGAAATGACCTTAAAAACAGCTGCAGTATCTCAGGCTGTAGCACGGACAGCAGTGCTGAAAAACAGCCCATTGTGGAACGAAGGCACACTCACAAATGAGAGCATTCTTGCAACCCTGCCCTTGTGAAAAGACAAAAGCAAAAAAGCAATAATTTCAGAGAATGCTGTAAAATATCTCACTTATATTTGGTCTCACCAGCTTGTTCTGCCTCTGAAATTATTTATGTTTGTTTAGTTTGGTCTTTCTTTTTTTTTCCACTAATTTATTTGTTGGCTACAAGACCAAATCCTAACACCCAAAGCCACTGCTTGCTGCACAATAGCATGATGACATTGAGTGTGTTCCAGCAAATCATAATTTAATGAATGTCACAAGCAGTGGGAACACCAGAGCAAGCACATCAGCGCTAGATGCACACCTAAGAAGAATAAAAAGGGTTTCTTGCAACAGGATAAATACATTTTTTCTGGAAAGCACCTGGAATCTCATGACCAAGCCCAGAGCCTTTAGGACAGCACAGAACCAGGCTGTAAGAGGGAAGAAATGAAGCAGGGCTGCCTCCTCCTTGCACACGCTTTTTAGCTTGTCGACGCGCTGCCTGTCCATATCCCTCACAGCGCATCTGTAGAGCCATTAAATTGGATAATCCCTCTGGCCTTTGATACATTTCTGGACATGATTATTTCATTACTCGCAGTATATCAGTAGGATCATAATAAAAAGGACTTCTGACAACCTGCCAAGAGTTTTGTGGCCTTGTAAACACAAAAGTGCTCTAATAAAATTTTATTAAGTGTTAAAAAGTCATAAAAAGTGAAATAACATAAACTACAAAATTTACTGTCCTCAGCAAATGCTGAAAATATCGTCCATAGTAAAATTAAATTAGCATGTAATGGCGCGGCAGTAAGGAGCGGGTTTAAAAGACGATCCAGGGGAAAGAAAAAAAAAAAAAAAAAAAAAA
>JAAWXA010000031.1:7239023-7379669 GCA_038090715.1 Florisuga fusca | reverse complement strand
GGGTAGAACCGTGCTGGAAAGCGCCTGGCAGGGCAGGCAGCGGCGGAGCGGGCTGCGGGATGGCTTCGTCCACGACGTTCCCCGCGCCCGGGACAGGGTCAGCGGCAAAGGGCAGGGGCAGGGGCAGGGGGTGCCGTGTCGGGGGGGCAGGCGGCAGAGAGTGCTCGGCCTCCGTGCTTCCGCGGGCCCGCCGCAGGAGCCAAGTAAGTTCAGCCATTCCGTTGCCGTCGGTGCTGCGCAGGGACATGGCACGGGCGGGTCGGGGACAGCGACAGGGACCGGCGCCAAAGCACACGCGGCTGCGACGGGACGGGATGGGATGGGACGGGACGGGACGGGACGGGACGGGACGGGACAGGACAGGACGGCACAGGACAGGCTGCTGCGAGCCGAGCCGAGCCGAGCCGAGCCGGCTGCCCATGTGCCGGGGAGGGGGCACCGCTTCTGTCGAGCGGGTTTTGGCGCTGGCAGCGCCCTGCTGCTGCTGCTGGGATGTGGGCGCTGAGGAAGCGGATGAGGCGACGCTGGCCGGTTCTGGTAGCATCGCTCCTTTCTCTCGGGATGTCCGTGCGTAGGGGCTGCAGAGGGATCTACCTGCGGCTGGACGGGAAGGAAGCGAGTACGCTCCCGTCACATGGAGCCGCTTGGGAAAGCCGCCCGAAACTTCAGGAGGGGGGGAGAGGGGGAGGGGTAACGAAGGGGAGGGAGGATAAAATAGTAATAAAACGAGGAAATTGCCTTCAGATTTGCGGGTAGGAAATATTTTAAGTTTCGTTTTATTCAGTTGAAGAGGATAACTGAATCTCATGTGGCAAGGCTGATGTTCAAGGCCAACTACTGAACGAAAAATAGAGACTGGCAGCCTGAGCCGGGCTTGGCTTTGAGCCTGGGCTGGTGCCGGCTGAGAAGGGGAGCAGGAGGCGGCCGGACCAGCCCCGACGGGGAGCGGGCAGTCAGAGACATTTAGGCAAAAACTGTCTGAAAGATAGTTTGTGAGCAGGAACAAAGAGCTTTTTTCTCACTGAGGGGGAAAAAAATAACCATGGAGTTATTTTTAGTAGAAATTCTCACAATCCTGTAAGTAAACTGCACTTTAGTATAATTTCTGTATCGATACACTATGTCTTAAGGCAGGGTTACAAAGAAAAGCATAAACTTCATTGTGCTTTATTTTGAGTCATGTGAATGAATGGGAAAGTTGTAGGTGTAGCATAAAGTAGTGCTTGCTTTAGCTCGAGTGTCTTAAATTAAGACTGATTTCTAAAAATAGGTATTTCTGTTGGTACATAAAGTTGGCTGGACCTGTGTGCATATGCAGACCATATAGACATAAAATGTGTATTTATCTCACTGATTCAAAACTTGTAATGTTTTATATACCCATAAGTTCACAATCTCTGATTAAAAGAATGAGGATATTACTATGTATTTCATATTTATATATATTAGTGACAAATTACAGAAATAAAATATATTTGAATAAACAACAAAACCTGCTTTCCTTCCAACTCAATATTTTTTTATAAATACTCAATAATATTACATCAGTGACTGCCAGTAGTAATGCACACAGAAAGAAGTTATACTTTTTAAGCTGAAGAAAATCACTGCATCACATTGTCTACTGCATTTTTTTTTTTAAATCTGAGCTATTAACCATCTCTGGAAATACACAGGTTTTCAGTGAATGCTAAATAATTATTTTCTTTGTCCTCTAATGAAATTTTCAGTCTTTTGTCACCAGATAAAATGTAAAGACTGTAAAAATGCAAATGAACTGTAGCCGCAGTGTGATCAAAGCTTTGAACTTTGATAAATTTAAAAGTCAGCAAAGCATTACAGAAGTGTGCTTACATGTGACTAAGGTGTGTGCATGCCTACATTACTTTGTTTAGTTTTTAAAAGATATGAAGGGGTTTGGGAGTTAGTTTCTATTATTGAAAGACTCTTCAGGATCAGTTCTGATATCTGTTGGATTTTGGGAACATTGCTAGGAAATCTCTCTTTAGGGTATAGAGTGCAGTACTGCACTGCACTGGTATTTATTTTTAAATACATTCTTTAAAAACCTATGTCTGTCATCTGGTTGATCAGCTATTTTTTGCTGTACACTGCTTGAGCAAATATGTGTATAATATCACTGTGTGAACAATCCCATTTGTTCCATGGGGTTTATGGACATAAATTGGGGGACTTATCCTTTGCATCCTACATTTAGTGTAAAAAAAAAATATTGTGACTAAAAATAAAAATTAAAAAAAGGAACTATAGGTTATGTTTAAGACACAAGAAAGGCAACTGCCTGCCCCTGCATTGGGCAGGGCTGAAACTCACGTTTTTCACATCCAGCTCCTTTTGCTCCTTTTGCTGTGCTGGGCACCTCCAGCTGCAGCAACCAAATGCAAGAGCCATGCCTAGGGAAGTTTGGTCTGCCTGTCAGAAGGGCTTCAAAGGGTGAGGAAGAAAAGCACAGAAGAGACCACAATGCTTGCAGCAGGCAGGATGGATATTGTCTGGGCTCAGGGACTGAAGCTGCACATGCTCACTTCTATTGCAGGGTTTCTTTAAGTGCTTGCAGAATTTTAAGGCACGCATCATCCAGCAGAGGCCTATATTGCAATACATTAACCAGATCTTCCTGAGCTGGATAATTGCTTCAGGCTTTTTCTGTTGGTTTTTTTTTCTTCTTCTTCTTCTTCTTTTTTTTTTTTACTGTAATACAGCTGGTCCCTATACCACAGAAACAGATAACAAATGAAATTTTAGCTCTCCTGAAGTCAGTAACAAAACTCATTGATTTCATTGGAGCCACGCTTTCATTAGTTGCAGCATAATGCTTTGTATCAGCCATATGGACTGGATTTAAAATTGGCTTTAGAAGAAATAGAAATTAGCTTCTCTACAAATGAGTTGCATGGATTGTTTACTTTTTTCTCCAGGTAATATAAATGGCAACACTAAGTGTAACCTGCCAAAAAGACAAATAGCTGCATAACATTTTGATTTCCTGTAACTACAGTGTAACTCAACTAAAATATTAACTTAAAATCAACAAGGCTGAATTACTGTATGTAAGACTCACACTGATAGGCCTGATCTGAATGATGCAGGGGCATGGAAATATATTCAAAGGCAGAACTGGCTATTTGCAGTGCCTGACGGGCTTTAGGACTGAAGTGATGTGAAATTTTGTGTCGATGATACTTTAACACAAGAGACATTTAAGCAAGGAGATACAGTGTTAATTCACAGCCCTCACTCGTGTGCCTTTAGGGTTATTGAATTGTGCTCCCCCTTGATATTTTAAACAGATGCCTCGTAATGGACTTCTTAAAATCTGGTTTAAGCCATAACAACAGGAAATACAATTTTGTTCGAAATGGAGGGGGAGAAAGAAACTGCTAGATTCCCAGCCACTCCCATAGTCATCTTTTCACAGACAGTTTTTTTCTGACCCGTTTGCTTGCCAGACAAGAATGGCACCTATCCAGTGTAAATATTACATTTTCAACATTCAAATGGTGTTTTGAGAAGTATTTCTCATCCCTGAGAGTTATATACTTAAAAAAATACAAAATGATCTGCAATACAGACACAGATTATCGTAGGATAAAATGTTATAATGCAACAGATATTTAAAGAACTCTATGTATGGAGTCAGTAGAATAAAAGTTCTTCCTTTCAGTTATTTAATTTACAGTGATCACAGCATCAAACACTGTTTTTCTGGAATACAGACATGATTTTGGTGGAATAATTCCATGTGCAGACAAGAGTCTGTTGCTGCTGTTTATTAACATAAAATCTGCACTGCATATATCTTACAGTGGAAAGCCACAGTAGCATCTTTGGGGCCTGATATCCTCATTGGGCTCAACTCTTCACTGTGTATATTCCAGTAATATCCCACTGACAGTGCCAGATGTTGACATAACTCCACATTGGAAATAATTATTAAAATTAGTTGCTTCAAATCCATGGAAAGCAGTGAATATTCTCAGAGAAAGAACTTGGTCTGAAATTCCCGTCTCTGTTTTAAATCTTCTTTCTTGTCTGAGGGAAAATAGGCAACATCTGAACTAAGTGCAGATAGATTTCTTTTTATTTTTTGTTCTGTAAGAGCAATGTAGATGGTTTGTATGGTCTTGTGTAGGGAACCACACCCAGGCATGGCAGTCACATCACAAGCTGAGGCTGGTGTATATTTACACAGCTGAACTGTATGTCCTGAAATTTGTGTTTACAATGAAAAAACCTGACCTATCTTTAACTACACCAGCATTGCTCAGGACTATTTTAATATATACCAGATACAGTCCATTAAACTGGAACCAATACAGTCCTGAACATACTAGCTTCACATTTTCCTGTTTCTAGGTAATTTTCCATACTCATAATCTGCTGTTTTGAAAGAATGTCCTTATTTCCTGACTTTGAAGTACGGAGTGGTGTTTTTGTCTCCTGTTTAGCTTCCCTGCCTTCCTTTCAGTTTGTGGCTCATGGTACTTTATGGTTTGGGTCCTATATTTACCCACCTTTGATAAAACATTATCAGCTGCTGCACGATTCTCCTTCACAAGCCACTGCTGGCAGGTACCAAACTCGTAGCTCTGGTGGTTCAGGTAAAAGCCTGGGCTGGAGAGCTGAAGGGAAGAGGGAGCCCAGCACGAACCTGGCTACAGTGATAAAAAAAGAAACTGGAGGTTTGCATAATGAAAAGCTGGGTGAGAAAACTCAGTGTTTTACCATAGACCTGTAGGAGAGGTGAGTGTGACTGGCTGACCCCAGGCTTCTCAGCAGAGCTGGAGAGAGTCCCCGCGGGGCAGCCGTGGTTTTCCCTGATCCTGCCCGGGGTGCAGGCAGCAGCCAGGGTGCAGGCAGTGGGACTGTGCCAGATCCTCCTGGCAGAGAATAGGGCTTTACATTTCCACCCTTTGTCGATGCAAAAATAACCTTGCAAACTGAGTAAACTAAGGAGCTGGCAGGAAGCTTGGAATAATGATTATGAGAAGTGTGAATTGTGCCCATCAATTGTGGCACCTCAGAGGCCTACAATACATACAGTGCAAGGCAGCATTAACTATTAAATGGCAAGCCCTGTCAACACAATTAAGTGGCTAAGGCCACTTATCCTGCTGGTGGATTCTCTCCATGTGCAGAGGAAAAGCAAACTTACCAGGGCTTGTTCATTCCCGGAGAATGGGAGTATCCCAGCTTGGTAGCAGGACATACCCTTCCCATCACTCTCCTCCCTTGTGTAGCATTGTGTATTTTCCTGAATCAGCAGGTACTTTGTGTGCCCTGCAAGGGGGGTGAGATGGGGAATAAACAGAAGGAATACAAGTAGATCTAGCACTCCTGTCTTTCCCTGAAGATTCTGGCCTATGCCCACATCAGGATAAAGCAATACAAGCTGATGTAGAGTGCTGTGGGAAGAAGACTGACAGGTTTAGGAGACTTAAAAGTTTGATGATTAGCAAGAGCAAAACAAAATAAAATGCTGAATGACACTTGCCTGCTTTGGCCTTATTCTAGTATGAGTAGTGGTGACATGATTAATCCAATTTTTTTCCCAGCATCTGTAATATTTTGTCAGTAGAGAGTTTTGTCTAGTAAGGCAATTTTCTTACACAAATCATACAGCCAGTGACATCAGAGTTCCTGTCAATCTAAGACAGAAATTAAGCTGAGTGTTTGATGTTCCAGTTGTTCTGGACAGTTATGTCACCTCTCCTTGTGTCACTGTCCCCATAGCAGCTGAGCTAAAGACCTCCTCCTGAAATGCTTTAACTCTTGTACCCTTGGAGCAAGGGCTCAGGATGGATCCAGACTCTGGGGATGGAGCCCCTCAGCCACCCCCTGGTTCTGTCATGCTCAGGACTCTTCAGCAGCGCCCACCAAAGCACACACCCACCCCTGCTTCATGGTGAACACATTCAGCCCATTAACCAATGAAGCATCTTGGTTGCCTCAAAGCTCCCATGATTTTGGTGTGAGCAAAGCTGGCAGAACATTGAAATCAAATTGGAATGCATGTCCCCTCTGGTATATACTCACATCAAAACTTTGTGTGAGTAAGCTGTCATACATGCTCTGCTTACTATGGTTTAGAGCATGCTGCATGTGAAGGCCAGAGCCATCAGAATAGGAAGAACAGCTGAAATATCTCTAATGACATCCAGTGCTAGAAAGTGCTTTGAAGTTGTATGGCTGCTATTTCTTTTCTATGATTTCCAAATGGAGAAGCAAAAGAAAAATACCAATGTTGAAAGCATCAGTCAGTCTGTTTAATTGGACAATAGCTGACTGTGTCATTTCTTTTCTTCTTATGATGAATTGAGGAGGGGAAAACTGGGAATGTTCTTGACAGTTATAAAAAATGCAGTATTTAGTTCTGAGACTCCCCCAAAAAACCCTACATAATATTTGCCAAAGGCCAACATATTTATGTATTTCAAAAACTGCGTTTTTACCTTATTATGTATGATTCGTGGTGTCTGACTGTGATGTGGATTGCTGAGGGACTGTAGAGTGCCACCACCAAAACCACCCACGAGTGAACCCGTCACTTTGAAATCTAGCAAAAGTTTGGTGATTTTAATTCATTCCTATTCCTACCACATCACTCTTATGCCCATAGAAGACAGGGACAGAAAGACTATGGATTCAGCTTTAATTCAGCCCTTCAGGGACAGAAAGACTATGGTCCACAGACCTTGGTAGTACACTGCAAGTCTCCAGGCCTCCTTTAGGAAGGCCAGTGTAGTCCCTGGCAACCTGCTTGGCCACGTTTGCCAGCCAGTGCAAGAGAATACCAGTTTGGATGAGCTTTTGCTTTCTCAGCTCTCAGGTATGACAGAAGGACTGGGTACAGGATTGAATCCCAGGGCTGGCAGACCCCATTCTGAGCTGACTGCCCATTGCACACAAGCTTCTCCTAAAGTAATGCAAACAAATGCTAACAGAAGATACCCCTACAGTGGGTGTGGATGGTGACCACATAATGCTGGGCTTGCTAGCCAATACATTACATCTGGACCTTGTAACAGTCATGGCATCCATCCCATGACTGTCATGTAATCAGTGTTTTATTGTGCATTTTGGATCATGACTTACTTTTTGGAAAAGGTAAGACTGTTTGCAAAGGCCAGATGCTGCTCTCTTGACTTAAATAAGCAGGTTCTTTAGCTGACTGCAGTAGGAAAGGTACTCCTCAGCACCAGTGTACCCAGGAGACCACGAAACCCTGTTCCTGCCCTTAGCTCTGCAAGCTCCAGGGAACACAGGGGGGCTGGGCTTGGCCAATGGTTCTTATGAGAAGGCTGAGGTAGACAGCAGTATGTGCACTGGAGTGTGTTGTAGCTGAAATACTAAGATTTACTTTGTGTTTCACTATTTTTACTATTTCAAACCACTTTAAGTATTTTGAGGCTTTTTTTCTGGTACTGTCCCACATTCCCCATTCCTTGTATGTACAGTCCATATCAGCTAATACCTTGGAAATCAAAGGCATATCTGCAATAACATTTAATGGCATTGTAGGTGGGAAAGAACTGCAATTGTCACCTGTTACTGTGGCCAATGACCCAAAGAAGAGAAAGAGAATAGAAAAAAAAATGCTGCCTGCTGTATGCCCACATAACAATGCTTGAATACTAAGCCACTTACTGGTAACTGTTTGTTTGTTTGTTTAATTTTCTGCTTATATGTGACTTAGGACTCCAAACCAATTTCATTCATTGTTAAAGACCTACTTCCTGTCATGATTACATCTAGGTACAACAAAATTAAAGCTTTCTAAAATATAATTGCCTGGAAAAGGGAGCTGCTGATGTAGCCCCATGACTGACATCTCTAGTATGTTGAAATAAATGCACAAATAAAGTTAATTTCTACATGGTGGGAGCTGTGAAGGTATTGTCATAACTTTTATAAATGACTACTTTATATTGTTTAGATAAATAGCCTGATGTAGGTCAGTAAAATGAGACCAATTCATTTTTGACTGTCTTAAAAGGGCCTCAGAAAAAACATGATTCCTCTTCGAACATCCACTGAAAGAAAACTCACTGTAATACACTGAGGTAAAGAATGGATTCAGGAAGGGAAAATGATTGTTTATCAGGTGGAACCTAGCTGTCCTTGACAGCCAATGAAAAGACACACGAAGTTCACATTAATTTATGTTATTGTTAACCTGCTTAAAATTTTGTCACTCCCTAAAAAAAGAAACCAGGCCCCAAAAGAGCTGGTCACCAACAAGATACAGAATGCCTTTACAAGTTTTATGTACTTTTCCTCAGCCTAGAGCCACACTGACTGTCTCTGTTTCAGATTGCTCCCTCTAACATTTCCACTTTGGGCTGCAGTGTGACGTTCCTCTGGTGCTGAGCCCATCCACCCCTGACGTCTCCCTTCACAATGCATTTTCTCCCAGTGGTGCTGGAGATGGCCTTTAACATAACAAAGTTTTCTCAGTATGGGAAGATACCAACACAGGAGATTTCAGTGCAAAACTACCCAAAATAGTCCTTGCTATTGGCACGTGTTTATGTACATTTTATTAGCAAAGAAGGGAAGCTGAAATGGACAGGAAATCTCTTCTGAGAGGAGACTTTGGTCATTTCCTTAAATTCTTTTGTGGGTAACTTGGTGTTAGAAGTGGTGTGATTAGTGGGCTAAACTCTTACTGATCACCAGTTTAACCTTACTCCTCTCTGCATATTACTCTCAAAAATATGTTTTAATATAGTCGTCAGAGTATGATGTTAGTTGCTGTCGAACTGAATACTACCTATAACTGGTAGTTACCCATCACACTCACTGAGTGGTCTGTGAGTGCATGATCATGCTAGGATTGCTGTAATGTCATTCCTTGCTTAAAAATATATATATATAAACTAGTATATATAAAATATATATAAATAAATATAAATATATATAAATATATAAATATAAATATATAAACTTTTCATGATGCTTTTTGTCCCTGTGATTTTGAAAATGTTTTCTAAATATCTGGCCTCTCCACACACATACTGAGTTAAGCCAGTCCACAGCATGACAAACTGAGGCAAAGTATGGTCTTGCCTTTCCATGGCAATCAGCAGTGAAACTCTGAGTTTCTTCATTTTATCCATTTGCACTCCAGTCTAATAGCTTCCAAAAATGCTGATCTCTCTGTCCTCTGATCTTTCTGTCCTACTGATTAAACTTTTTATTTGGTGTATGTTAGTAAAAAGTATAGGGAAACTGGAATGAATGAATCTGAAAACTACTGAAATAGAGAAAATGTTGGTTATTTATTGATTGGTAGGACAACATGCTAGGAAGTATTAAGTATCTGTGTATTATGAGAGCAGTAATTAGAGTTGCTGCTATATAGTTACTGTCAACCCTAATGGTCTATACCACTATTTCTGCTCTTTGAACATAATTTCAGATTTTTCCTCTCTGTACGTCAGCCCTGCCAATGAAGTAGGCCAGTTCATTTCAAGTTTATTACTGCTGAGACCATGCTGAGACTGCATGACCAGAATCATGCAGAGGTGCCCATGAAAAGGGAGACTACAAGGGCAGCATCTTCCAGGCACAACCTCCATGGACAAAGCAGGTAGAAGGCTGTAGGGCAACCAATGCAGTTGATCAATTGGGCCACTCCTCAAAGGGTGGCATGATAACTTTTATTTTTATTTCATTTTTATATGCTGAGTACCTGTCCTAGCCCATTTGTAACAGGCTTCCATCTGTTGAACTTAGCTCATTATCAATGAGCATGAGGGGAGAAGCTCCTTATTTGTGTACTTTAATGCACCACTCAATCATTTCATGAGTTGGTGGATATGGGAAATGTGAGGTATTTGCAGTCTCATAATCCCTTTTACCCCATTGTGCTTCTTGTTTGTTCATTTTCTTCTATTTTCGCTCTTCTGTCTTTTTTAAACTTTGTATTCCCCAACTGCTGCTCAAAGCTTGCTTTTTGCCTTTCTTGTCCAGCACCCTTGCTCCTGCTACTTTCTCTTCTTTCTGCTCTGGATGACTGCATCAGCCTGACATTCTCCAAAACAAGAGCATGTTATTACTGCTCTTAATTTTCTACAGCACATCCTGTCTCCACAGTCATCTCAAATCTCTTATATTGTCAGGTTCCAGACCCTGACACCATCATTAGGTATTTTCTTTCTTTTGCCAGTATCTATTCCACTCCTCAGTATTAGAGATGACCTTTCTCTACTAACTTTGTTTTCATCTCTTTCTGTACATCGTCTTCTCTCTGCCCACACTATGAAGTGACTCACAGGTCTATGCAGTGTTTTCTTCACATGGGTTTGTTTATTTTAATTTAAATGAGATTTATCTCAAAAGTAATTTAGAAGTTAGGCATGTAGAGAGAGAGACCAGTAGGTCTGCCTAACAGATCAACCCGTGCTCCCAAGGAGACCCTGACAGAAGAATATGACCTTATTTTGGGTAGCTGCACACACTTCAGCTTCACAAGAGGCAATGAAATTACATTCAAAATCTGGGCCAGTATTCCAGCTGTGGTTTTGGCCTGAAACCGTTTGAATAGGCAAAATGTTTACTGTTTGGAGTCATTTTTATCAGACACTTATCACTGGAGAAGTGTTGCATGGGTATTCATTGCTGCTGGGTGCTTGTGCTGGTACTGTTAGCAATGCAGGGGAATTCAGGACCAAACAAAGAACAAACACAAGACTTTGTGGAGGTAACTACAGAAACATAATCACTGTTTCGATTCAAGTCCTCCTCTTTTCCCAGCACAAGAACATTAGATTCTGGCAATAGAATAATCAACATCCCTGGCTGGTTGGCTGACTATTGAAAGCCAAACACACTAAGCCCCTGCTTCATAACTCAGGTCTACAGTCTTACAGCCACTGCTCCCTCCCTTTCTTTTTTCCAGCTGTTTTATTTAGGTCATTTAGGTCAAGATTTCTCTTTCTAAATCAGCTAGGTTTACTAACACAACATCATCCAGTTCTGCCAGCATCACACTGTAGACAGACAGAGCGCTGTTTTATACACAGACTACAAATTAACTTACATTATTTCGAAGAAAAATTATTTGGTAAGTGTCTACATTCTTTCCTCAGTATTTGATATGCAAGGATGGCTGTGTCACCGTGCCCTGAATATCTATCTTGTTGCTGGACTATGACACAGTCCACAGGGCACTATCGCTATGAAATGTGGATCCTTCCAAGACGTTTTATGCTTGTCAGGTTGGCAACAGATTTGTGCTGGTGATGAGACTTGTTTTGAGTTACCGAGCATTGCAGGCCTCTTTCTGTTTACCCTGCCAGCCCATTTGCAGCAGCTGTTCTCCAGCAGGAGACAATGTAACAGCAAACACACACATGGAAATTGTCCACAATAATTAAGATCCCAAGGCAGCAAGTCCCTTAAACACGTGCTTAACTTTGTTTAATCAGGTGACTAGCCTACAGCTTCTTCCAAAATGTCTTCTGCAGTTTTCCAACCTATTAAAATCTCCTCAAGCTGATTATTTTGGTCTTCCATGCATGTGTCATCCAGTAATGCATAAATGGCTTAAGAGGGGGCATTTTTCCTCAGCTGTCCCAGAATTTTTTTCATATTTTTACTCCTCTCTCCTGTTGATTCTTTGATAGTTTTGCTGATAATTTCCTCACTCTTTATATCTTTTTTTTATTTAAAAATGGTCAAAGACTCTTCATTCAATTTAATAAAACTGTTTATACATGTACCAAAAAAATTCTAGGGCTTGTGTGCTTGATGGGAATAAATGTGCTTGATGAATGTGTTGGAATGTTATCATCTTGGTCATTATCATCAGTATTTAGGAAATGGGCTTCCCCATATTTTCTTGGTACACATTACAAGATTAAAGGTTGTTGGTATACCGAAATAGGTGTGAATACCTGCAGCAACTAATTAATCTTGGAGGAAACCTAGCAATTAGGTAGATTATAAACTCTAATGTAATAAAAGGCAGTAAAGAGACACTTCCTATAAAGCAGATATAAGCAGCTTGCAAAGTCAAACATTATTCTGAGGGAGAACCCCTGTTGGGTCTTTTTTGCTCTTCATTCTTACAAATTCCAAATGTGAGTCTGCCAAGTGAAATACTTCAGTGAAAGAGTTGCTCCGGTGGAAGAGAGGCTTTGATATGTTAAGTAGATAAGGCTACAAGGACACAGAACATGATTGTCAGCTCTTCCCAGAAAGGTATCACTTTTCAGGGCAAATCTGGCCCACCTGCAAGCTAGGCAGGCTCATTCTGACATTGCTGGAGCTTTCAGATAGCACATCCTGAACTCTGGGTAGTTTGATTTTGTCTAGTGCAGAGGTAAGCAAAGCCACCAGTAGTTCAAGAGGTGGAATTGTCTAAAAGGAAAAAATGCAAGAATGTGACAAGTCTTTACTGCAAAGCTTTTCTGGCCATTACTGCTCTGGCTAGAAGATCATCACAAACTTGAAGAAACATACAACCCTTGTGTCAATTTCTGCAAGTTTCTCCACCACGTTTAATTCTCACACTGCCTGGTACAGAATATTTATACTGAAAATGATGCTTCTTAGGACCCAAGTACCAAAAGCATCTTCATCACAAATCTTGCCTCAGAGAGCTGTGTGTAAGCAAAACCTCCTGCTCTATTACTAGTTCCCATGCAAATAGAGAAGAACTGAGCTCCCTGTTTGCACTCCACACAGACTGCCCAAACCTACCCTGGTGGTCTGAGAATAAAAGAGAGGGCTCATCTCAGCACCACACCGTATGCCTCTGGAAAAATAATCCATGTCACCAAAAAAGGGAAAAAAGGCTCCACAGACGCTACAGCCAAATGCCATTAACCTGCAATCAACAAAAATCTACACTGTGGCATGACAAGAAATCAATGTTTCTGTGTACGATGAAGCATCATGGAGCCATCTGCTCGCAGTGTGCGGCCCCATCTCAGGCTGCAAGAGCATATGAAAAACTTGTTGCACATTTCTGAATGTCACATCTCTACTGAAGATGTTTCCATCTTCATAGTACTGAGGTGCTCTGAATCTTATATAGCACAGCATTTGCATATTCTTAGTCTGGTTGTCATTTGCAACCAACATTCTTCCCCTTATGACTGGATGGCATGAGCTATATGAACATTGGTAGAGGACCTGAGCCTTCTGAAGCATTGCTATCAGAAAAATGAAAATACTGTTCCAAAAGGTTCCCTTGAGGGGCTGTAATGGTGTGAATTTCCCAAAAGACTCTGTGAGACCTATGTCTAGTTGAAAAGCTTTTCACATGCAAACTCTATCTATGTTGGCTGCAGCCAAAAGAGGTTGTTGTCAGTTGCTGCAGAGAATCTCAATTTATCCCTCCTAACCCCTCAGAAAAGCCAGGCTGGGGATGGTGCACACTTCTGCAGCTCCCGGCCACCCTGCTTCCCAGGGCACTGATCCCTCTTTCTGCTTAAAGAGAATTTTAGTGATTGGAATTCCTCAGCAAGGAATGTAGGGGAAATCCCCAGATCAGAGAGCTGAGCAACAGCTAAGAAACTGAATACTGAATTTCAATGTTGTGGAGATGTTCCCACACAAAGCCCCATTAAAATCATAAAAATCAAATACTAGACATAAGGAACTCTTACTCAGCACTTTCAGACACTGTGGATGCTTATTATCATGTTCACATTGAAGGGGTTTTGATAATCTATGATGTAGCATAGATACAGTCGCAGAGTCTTTACCCACCTGCATTTATCATTCTGGAAAGATCATGTCTATTAATCACAGATAAGAACACAGCCTATTGTGTCCCTGACAATTAGAGCTCTCTGCCAGCAGAGCAGACGCAAATGCCAAGATGAACGGAATGTAAGATTTCTTTACAGGGTTTGAGGTTGTGGGTTTTTTTCAGAAAATCTTGTACGTACTGTAAGTTGGGTCTTGAATTTTTTTCGTGCTCTGCAGGTGAATCTTTAGCAGCTCTAAATACTTATGCCCAGGGCAGGGAAGCGAGGGCAAAGCCCTGTTTCTAGCCACCACAGAAATGTGTTGCAAATTTAAATAGGGCTGGGAGGCTGCCTTGCCTTTGGGAGCTGTGCTAGAAAGTGCTCAAAATATAGGTTGAAATATACAGGAGCTGACCTGATGTCCCAGCACTAAACACACACAAGTTCCTGCTTTCAGAGGTGAGGGGAGTGACCTGGAGCTGGGCAAGAAACCTTGTTCTGGGTGCATAAGACTTTTCAAATTTTGCAAGAGTTAGCTGCTTTGTGCTTGGATAAGACCAAGTCTCTTTAAAAATAAAATAAAATAAAATGAAAAAAATAAAATAAAATAAGACAAAACTTTTGTAAAATGTGGATAAAAAAGAGAAAAATAAATCATCCCCAAAAAGCACAGGGAAAAAATATATGGATTAACACGTCATAGATGTGTTTTGCAGGTCATGATGTGAACTCTTCCAGGCAGCTCGTACCTGTTTTAAGTCTGTGAGCCTTCTGCTAGGCTGTCCTGAGTTTGCCTATTTGATTTTACCTCTGATTGTAACCACAAAAAGAAACCTAGAAACCTTTCCTGACAATGGAGTCATTGACACTTTCCCTTGAAAATGTCTCATTTTGACAAGTAAGCATGATCAAATTATCTAAATAGAAAGTTCCCAGCTATCAGAAACAACCTAACCATTTATGCCTGAACAAGATCAAACCTTTTATCATTTGGTTATGCATGGTACAATTTAGACTTCACTTTGCCTAGATAATAATAGTAGAAAATATTATTTTGCCTATTTTTCATCAGAATAAAGCATATTATCTACCTCTTACTCAAATAACGTTGCCACAGGAAAGCATCTGAACTTCTTCACCTGACTTCTAGCAGCTGGTACATAAGACTGTAAAGCATTGATGCAGGGACTATGAAAACCACTCTGGTCTTGTGTGCATCCCAAAATAAGGGGGTCCAGGTCTCGACTGCTTCTTCCAGGCCTGGGGTAGCTGATGACATGTGCCAGAAGGTGGCATCTGGGAACCCTGACCAGGCAGCTTCAGAGTACTCAGGGCTCCTGTCAGAGCTATACCCTTCAGTTTCTCTTCCATAGAAGGATGAGTCTAAAGGAAAAGCTGGGGGAAGAAAACCCAAGCACATCGACCTGAGACTTCCCTGCAGGAGGCTCACAGACCTCCAAAGCAGGCATTCCCACTGCTGGGTGTACATTCCAGATGTACTCCTGGGTCTCCTCTTCCAGATATGACTTAGGGGGCTGCTTCAGTGCAAATAATAATTTATGACTGCAGTAGATGCTTACACCTATAGGAATAACATCTTCATTATAATTAATATACTCTTTCGGAGTGTTCCATTGGCCATAACAGAACTTTAATTTGTTTCTTAATTTCCCCAAAGAATTTATACACTGTATAAGAAATCCGAAGCAGTGTTTTTCAGGTCCTAGCAAGGTGCACAGCTCTGCAAACAAGACAGAAGTAGCTCCAATATTTTTTCCTATCTACTGACTTCTAATTTATTTTTGCCAGTGTTCTGAACTCTGGTTGAGCTTGCTGCCAGAAGATCAGAGACAAAGAGCACATTTTGAGACTTTTTTTGGAGTTTTACAGGTTTGAAGAGAAACATCCACTCTTGGTTGCTACATATTTCCCCTATATATTTTTTTTCAAATCAGCTGGCTTTTCTGCAAAAAATATAATTCTCCTTTCTTACAGAAGGACATTTGTATTTTAATTCAGGAAGGTTGCCATTTGAAGAGACTGGAAGTTCTATGAGCAAAGCTGCAGCATATGTGAGTGGGGCAGTCAGGTGTATTCTAGCAGTGGGTCAGGAAGCAGAAGTAAGGTCATTGGGTTGCTTCCAAATAGAGGAGCCATTGACATTGTGTCCTGATACAAACTGTTCCAAAAAACAGTTCTGTTCCAAAAATCCTTGCGCACACTGCTTTCCCAGCCAAAAATCCATCTCCTGCTCCTGTTCCTGCACGTATTTTGGAACTAATCCACTGGCCAGTGCAGTGGCATGAAGGAGGTATTCATCTCTGTGTTCCTCATTATCTGGGAGAGGGGCAAGCAAGAGTGAGAGACCCATTGCCAGGTAGGGAAAGTTCTCCTTGGAGCCACTGCTGTCAAGGAAGGAGAGAGGTGCTGCAGCAGGAGGGAGAGAGGTGGGACTGGTGTGTTGTGAAGGGAAGAGGAGGAGGATGGAGCTGAACTCTCTGGGGGATCTGGCCTTCCAGGTTAAATGTTTTCCCCTACACAGTTTACAAGGGTGTGGAGCGATAGGATGAGGGATAGTGGCTTTAAAGTGAAAAGAAAAAAACTGACAAGCTGATATTAGCTGAAGATTAGTGATCATTTACAAGCTCTAATCCTCTAAATTTTCTTAGTTAGAGAAATTTAACTTTAAATAAATAATACTCATGGACAGTTGAGGCCTAAATAATCCAGAGCCTTGGAAATGTCCTTTGAAAGAGGAGGATTTTACTGTGTCTGAGAAATGCTTTCAGAAATGTCAATAGTAATAATGGAATCTGTGGAAAAGACAAATAAATGAAAAGCTGTTGGAAGCCATCAAATGTGGGTCCACAGCTGCTTCCTGGGACCGGGAGTATTTGGAGTATTGGAAACAGAGCACAAGTCTCTCCATGTCACCCCATCAGAGGTTGAAACTTGTTAGCATCTCACATCTGTTAGGTGGCCTGTGAGATGTGAGCTCTCACTGCTGATGCATTTTTAGTTAATCAGGAATTATCATATGCATGGCATCCTTCATTATTTTGCACAGGAATACAAGGAACTGGTGTGTCTTAAGCTGAGTCATATTGGGGCAGAAAAAGGGAAATCAGGTGCGGTGTGCAGCTTTTGAAATTATTCTACAGATAAAGCAGACGTGTCGAAAATATTCTTTCACTGGCGTGTTCAGGGACATGTCCACTTGCAAGTGCAGTTGTGCAGCTAAACACATCTGAAAATGCAGCAATGAAATATCTAGAAACTGCATCACCACTGACACATCACTTCATGCAGGCCATCAAGGAGACATCGGGTGGCAAGGAACTTTAGCCTTTGCTGAGGTGGTGTAGGTCATTCAGTTGAATGCTTAGAATCTACCCAAAAACATTGACGTTGTGTGGTTAGAGAACATAAGAATTGCTAAAAATATAAATCAAAGTTACACATGGGGAACAAACAAATATTTTGCATCCTAAAACGCAGAGGTCCCTTTTATCACCCCATGCACATGCTTTTAAACTGCAGTGCTGGACAGAGATGGGACAAGCCATGCTGCAGTATTGGCCCAGTGCAGTCAGCACTCAAAAGTAGAAGCATAATACAAAGATGTTGCCTTTGCTTGTACTTAGCCCAGAGTGACATCAGTGTGACACATTACTGGTATAAGCAGAGAGGTGTTGGAGACACCTAAAAATGAGTTATTTAGGAAAGCTGTTATGCAGCCATGATGCTTACAAAGTTCAGAATTGGTAAGTGCCATAAAGACCATTAGCCATGAAAATCAAGGAAAGATAGTCAGAAGTAACCTATTTTTGTCTAAGTTGTATCCCCTGCTGCATCACACAGACACAGGAATAAGCTGCTGGGTGATATCAGCTACAATTTGTTGAATAATTTGCCTTTAGAAACCCTACGGGACTCCAGCACACTTCTTCCCTCTAGTGAAACCTTCTTATTCAAATATTCAACTTTTTGTTGATGATCCTACAGATGTTCCTCTTCCTACACTTGTCCTAAATTTTACTGGGAAAAAGTGTAAAGTCTATTCGTACAGCTAGAGTTTCTCTCTCTTTCTGAAAAACAGCAGGACAGTAGGAGCTGAGGATTAGAAAAGACTCAGTCTTGTTTTGATGTCAGGAAGAGTTTCACTTCAGTTTAAGCAGCAGTTGCACATGTAGAAAGCACTCTGTATGACACTGTTTGTATAAAGAATATGTATCAATGATATGTAAGGTGAACTGATCTATAATACCTAAACTTTTTATTATTTTTCGTGGCAGAGGAAAAAAAGATATTATAAATATGTAAAATAAGGCACATTAGCATAAATAACTCTAATAAATTGTAAAGGTTTGTAGGAAACAGAAAATTACTAATGGCATAATGCACATTTGGTGATTCTTGGAGCAGAGACTGGCCATACATCATGCACCAAAGCAAGTGCTAAGAGCATCAGCACATACCAGCATTATTTAAACTTTTATGGGCAAGATTAGTCACCAAAGCAGCCCATACTGAGACTGCTGAGTGGCTCTAACAGCCACTGCTTCTTTTTTCTGCTTTTTGTTCACAGGGAAGGAACTTAAGTGTTTGAGGTTCTCCTTAATGAGTCTCAGCTTGATGGTGTGCTGGGATATATCATATAAACAGCAATATTAGAAGGGTTAGACCAGATGATCCTTGAGGTTCTGGACATTCTATGATTCAATGCCTGTATGGCAAATCACCACCAGATTTTCAATAATCAAAACTGCCCTTCCAAAAGGACCAGCCCAGAGGTCAAAAGCACAAGATTCAGTAATTCAGTGCCTTCTGACACATCCTGACTCATGCTTGTCAGACCAGCTCAAGAAAGGATTATCAGCTGATCTGTCACTCCATTTCTTTGCTGCTTTGGCCAACAGAGGCATCAATAAAAAGTATTGAAATGGGCAAAAAGTGGCATCTGCTCACGGCCCACAGGAACTGAACCATACCCATCCACTCATTGCATGAAGAGCACCGAATACAGTGACAAAATAAGTGACAATTGCTTTTGGTCACTCCAGTGATTTGAATGAAGGAGTAAAGAAATATGAAAAGGAATAAGATAATAAAAGTTCCTGCACAGGTGGTTAAAGCCCGTATTTCCCCAAATTTGGATTTTTACGGAAAGACCTTGATTCAGGCATTTTCCCTGTATGTTCCTGCACCACGTGGGTTTACTCACATTCTTAAAACTAAACTGAAATGGACACCAACAGGTACCACTCACAAAAGTCTTTCTCCATTCAGCAGTAGGAACAAAAGGTAACTTACTCTTCTAAGAAGCAAACCTACTAAATGGCAAACGCCCAGATGGGGCACGTGGAATGTCAAGTGCCAGAGCTGCACTCTGCCATGTGTATTTTTCAGCTTAGTAAGTTTGGCCCATCCTTTCTTGTTAAGGAATGAAAATACTTTGGAGCAAAGTCAAAGAGATGAATTGCAGGTTGAATTCCTTGGGTTGCTGATGCTCTTTATGCCAGATAAAACAAAAAATACAGCTTGATGGACCAGAAATCTGCCATACAATTAATTTGTTTATGGGTGACTTGGCACAATTTTTTTCCCCCCTTTAACACTAACTGGGCTTTTAAACTGAAAGCGAATTTTGATATTAAAAAATCTCCTGCTGTAAAAATGGACAAATTAACAGGAATGGGCACTTTCATATAGGAGAAAATTATTATTGTAGAAGAGCCCATTTTGGTCTTGTCCTCAGAAAGTCCAAGGACACTTATAACACAAGCAACGTTCAGAAAAACATCATTACGCAGAGAGAATTAGAAGGCTTCAGATTTTCTTCTTGAGTTCTGTAGTTTCTTTATTCTCCACATGTGTGTGTTGTTTGTGTTCATACACAAAATTAGGTTCTAGCAAAGGGAAAGTGCATTTATGCAAAAAACAATTCATCAACCACTTCTGTGCTCAGAATTCACTGAGGTAATTTAGATACTTTAATGGCAAGGTAGTTTAGGTAAGGTATGCCATAAATGTGTCCCCTAACCCCTCCAAACAGTTAGAGTAATGGAAAGTGTGTCCTCTAAATGAATCTTCTCAGTAAAGTAATTCTTGTTTTAATTATTTATCAGTTAGAAAATATGAAAAATAATGACAGAGTAAGCTTCTCTGGAACCTCTTTTCATGTTGTGGGAGCACTCTTACATTAGGAGGAGTTTTATGCTGGCTGTAACTAAACTGCTAACAATGCAGTGTGTGGCACTAATCTGTTTCTCATAACATTAAGTGTGCAGCAAGCAACTGCCACTCTGAGGAGACCCTTTGGATCTATTATTTGCAATATTTTCACCATGGCCTTGACCTTAGTGATGTCAGGCATATATTAAATCTACACAATAATTTACTATTGACATCATGGATTAAATTTGTTGTTTCAGCTAATGCAACAGAGCAAGCAAGGTAGATTGTGAAACAAAGCCGGCTGCTGAAATACGAGGGTTGTCAAGTATAAATTTACAAAAGATATTCAGACTGAGCACAGAAGACAAAAATAAATGGACAAAGAAGCTGGTTTTGACAGACTGCAAAGGGCTAGAGACTTAAACTTGAGCATTGTAAATCCAAATGTCACAAAACACTGCTACAGAATGTGAGACATGTCTATTTCTCAGGAATATAAATGGTGGTATGAGACCAAACTTTCAAGATGCTGTGCATTTTTGAAAAGTCTATCACTATCTCTTGATAAGAAATTTAGTGATCTTTTCCTCTTTGTTTTAAAAGCAGGGAAATTCATCATTTCAATCCAGTGACCAATATATAAGAACTGTATTTGGGACAGGTAGGTTATAAAAATAGCAAAAAGTAAGCTTTGTATACTTTTCTGGATTTCTAGAAAAATATATTCAACTGACTGTGGTGTTGTCTTGGTGAAATTTAGCCAATCAAATCTAATTTGTTCTTATTTGGGTATTCATATAGATAGATGGTATTTTTCAGCCAAGTTATGTGCCTGTGCAAGAACAGGGCTATATATTAAAAAAATTATTTAGTATTTCATACATGTAATGTTATTCACCTAACTTAGAGTGGGTTATTTTCCTAAGGATTTGCTGTGGTTTCTAGAATGATGTACTGCCTCACAGCCTGCAGATAGGACTCCAAAAGGGAGCCATCTATGGAGTGAGGCAGGCAGTGGTGCTCACGTGTGTCTGCTGCTGAGGGCAGGGGAGCATCCTGCAATTGCTTCAGCTTCCACATGATTTCTCAAATCATGAAGTGAGTAACTGAGGCTCAAAAAAAAAGAGGCCCAGCATGCTGGAGGAAGGTTCCAACTTGGAGGTTTTGGGGTCTGTGTTTGACTCATCAACGACCATGCACTTTCTTATTTCCTTACAGCTTGAGGGGAAAAATCTAACGAGGAATTAAACTCTGACTCCATGACCTAAATAAGTCATTAGCACAGATTTAAGAGGAACATATCATAGTGACAGAACCATCAATGAAGTAACTGTGGGTTCTAGCAAAATATACATAGAGGGCACCATTCTGGGATAATGCAGAGACCACAATGATACTTTTTGGTGTGATATTTGGAAGACATTCAAAACAGATGCATTTTGCAGAATCTTTTACTCTACTGCAAATCTAGTTGTGCTCTGACAGATGGGATGGCTACCTCTAGCAGTTGAAGAGCAGATCATGTGAAATAATGACTAGCAAGAGCAGGCTTTGTTTCAAAGGGTCGCGGGCTTTTTGTTGCTTGGAGTTTTTTTGCTACTCAAAATTCTTCATTTTAAATAAAAATTGGGATGGGTTAAAGCAAGGTGTTGACACATGACTACAAGCAGTGTTAAGATGAATGGTCTTTAGCTTTTTCGTACTGTGTCAAAGATTCTGTGGGAGATGATCAATGTTGGCCAGAACCAGAGAGATTCCACGGACCACTGACTGCAAGCACCTCTCTGGAGCAGCTCAGATACATTGTGCTGCAAGAAGTAAGAGCAACAGCATGCTGCATGAGTGTAGCATTAATTTTGATTCATTTTGCAGATCAAGCATGAAATGCCTTTTGTAGTGCTCTCTGGCACTAAACAATTTACACCAGTTTAGAATTTTCCAATCTTCACATCAATTATTTGTGACAATTCCAGATAGCTATCTAATTTTGGCAATGCAGCATTCATACCCAGGGCTTTATTCAGCCTGTGTGTAGATTTCCTCGGAGCCCTGTTTTTGGGGGAAATTCTTTCACGCTGATACACCTGGCCAGCAGATGTGGCTTGGCTATTATATGTGATGCAATTAATCTGGAAGGCTGGCGTCACAATACTTTCCACGATGCTGTTGCAGCATTATTGTGATTCATTAGTATCACTTCCTCAGCAAGTTGTAATTGGCAATGCTGTATTGTTTCTGTAAAAAACAGCCACTGTGGTGGTAAGAAAAAGAATGGCATATTTTCTTTTCTGAGGGAAACAAAGGTTATCCTTGTTTACACATCTAATGTAAATGTAAAACGACTGTGCTCCATCCTTAATTTACCTCTTCTGCCTCACTGCAAAGCCTAGGTGCTAGAGGATGGCGTTGAGATGCATCCACCAGACAAAAAGTGTTTCCTATTATTAATGGCTTGAGGAGCCCTCTGTGTAATCAAAGGGCACAGCTGCAGTGATATACGGCCAGTGACAAACGGAGAGATCTTTCCTTCCCGCTGCTACAAGCTCACCAGCTTGCAGCCAGCTACTTCCAGTGCTGTATATCTGCAAGATAAATAGCTCAAGATATGAATATACCCAGTGCTTACAGTCTTGAAAAGTATTGTTATATCCCCCACATACAATCATTCTAAATATGACTCGAGTGCATTTTTCACAATTTCGGACCTATTCTTGCTGTGTGTAAAATAGATACAGTTTCTGGGCAGAGATTTAAAACCCTCTAATAGTGCTGCTTTCCAAAGTCTGGTCTGGAAGAGGGTGCTGTACAGCTGATGGTGTCAGCTGAGCAGCTTTTGTGAGATTCATAGACCTCTTCTGCAGTGACAAGCAGCACTGAACCTATCTGTGAAAGAAATCAGCTGAAGAAATTACAAGAAATCATTTTTATTTCTCTTATTCACTTATGTCAAGGCAATCTAAGGGGAGAACTCATTCTCTTTTGTATGCAAGTATTTAAGAAGTCATGTTAGCTATTTCTTCTGTAATTGTTTCTAGGCACGTTTCAGTCCTTTCATTTTACAGAACCAGATTCTGCGTAGTGTCATTTCCTTCATCTCAGGATCTATCAGAGCTGAGACAAAGCTTTAAAGCTAAAGAGGGAGCAATTGCCAGTGAAAATTAAAGTGAACAAAGGTGCTTGATAAATAAAATGTTATGTGCCCTTTTGCCTGGTTTGCCTTTGTTGCTGTTGGTATAAGTGGGTCCAGATTTCCACTAAAATGAAACCAAAGCTGTCAGCGGGCAGGGGCACCCCTTCCATGGGCTGGGTGGCAGGAAGGTGTCCCCACACACACACAGGCACACGCAGATGCAGAGGAAGTCAGTGCCGCTCCGTGACCTTCCAGTGAACTTTCTAAGAGATGCAAAGATCAGTCAAGCAGGCAAAGGTCAGCATTCATGCTGGTCACAAACAAAAATCAGATTTAGCCAGTCCCTAGAAAACTGTTTCTGGGACCTTGTATTATCTGAGCAAAATACTAATAAATACATTTTGCACAGTGAAAAATTGACTCAGGCAGTATTTACAGAGCATGGCTCAGTTTTGCTACACACATTTGACAATGTGCTAGATGTTCCTTTTTCTCCTGTAATATATCTATGCAGGAGAAAGATCAAGTTAAATAACATGCAGGAAGTGGCAAAATGTGAGAAGAATCTGGGAATATGGAGCAACCGATGCCACCGCTTGTTGTCAGACATGGAAGTAGGAGCTGAAATCAACAAACATGTTGATTGTGTATAAACAAAAAGATTGAGTTAAAAGCAAGGCAACAATAAACCAAGTCTGGAGTTTCAGTTGTAATTGACTTCTCCAGCCTCTCACACAGTACTTGGTATCAGATTATACCACAGTGGTATCTTTGTTTAAATCAGGGGGAAAAAATCAGAATGAAATATACAAGTAATATAATCCTACTTTCAGCAGGTCAGAAGTGAAAACAAATGTGGTGATTTTGCTTCTGCTGTAGCCTGAGGTGGACATTTGCCCAAGTGACAGAATACGAGATAAATTTTAACACAAAACTCCCATTGATTTCTACGGGCCCCTGATCTAACCCAGACACAGGGACTGCTGTAGCCTAACAGAGGCACAGACCCCTGCCATATTAACATCTTTAGTACAGCAAGTACTGGGACAGTCTTGTTCTAACAAATGAGTTATTAGGAACATTATTTTGTTTCCCTTTGCTTTCCTCATTGGCACAGTCCAATAAATTAATTAAAATAGTTAAGTTTCACTTCGGGAAAATGAGGATTGAAGCTGAAGGATGACAGAGGTGAGAGCATTTGGTTACAGCTTGGGAAGAACAACTTTTGCTTGCCATGTAGTTCAATAATGGCAGGTCGCTCATTGATACACTTTTATCTAGCATATTACAAAAAATATAAATTTATCCTTCAACTCAGGAAATCTTTACAAGCAAAATAAAGCAAAAGAAAGAAAAAAAAGAAAAAAAACTTAAAATATTTTGTCCATATATGTTTTTTGACTTCAATTATTCCTTACCTTTCTTCTTTTTTAGAGTCATCTAGATTATTTTGACCACTTACCTATGTCTTTTAGTTCCTAAAACAAATACTCTTTCACCAGTAATTTTTCACTCTGGGAATAGTTTTTCTGTGTTTTCTTTTGTTAAAATAAAATAAAACACCAGTTTTGTTCTCAAGCTTTTGCACCAGAATATGAGTGAAAATGAATGTTTCTGCAAGATGGCTCAAACGCTGCAGCTTTGGTGCACTTCTGTCCCATCATTGAGAACTGAAGTGCTTTCCAAAGGAGAAAGAGTTGTCGGGAGCACTGAACTGCTTTGTGCCTGCCCCAGCAGTGGGAAGTCAGCTCCTCATGTGTACAGAGTGCTGGGATGAAGCTTCCAGCTTCTCCATGAAGGTGTCTGGAGAGTACAGCCTGGACAGTAGTTCTATGTGAGGCTTGGGCTGTGAGGGTGAATGAAGGCATAAATTAGACAAGTTCAAGGCAGGCAGTATTAAATGTATATAATACCTAGAGGACTTGCAGCCAAGGATATGCTTCTGTCTCTGTTGCAGAGCAGAATAATGGAAAATCTGATCTTTTAATCTTTCTGCAAATATTTTCACTCCTTTTAAAGTCCTTGTAATAACAGCATTTACTTCATACTCCTGACAGAACTGTTGGGTGTGGGAGTGCTCACAGATCCTCAAGTGGCTGTGGAACCTCCTCATGTACCATCAGCCAGAAGAGAAATATTACTCATAAGCAAATGAATGGCACCAGCCAAATTTTAGTCAGAGGTATGGATCATCTTGTCAGGGAACACTCTGATCTATATATACCAACTTTTTAGAAAGCTGTAAGAGTCTGGAAGAAATGTAAATGAAGCTGAGGTCAGGCAAATTTTTGAAAAAGGTAAACGTGATGACTAATAGACGTTCAACCTATTAAGCTGAAAAGAGCCATCATGCCAGTATTGGATGCTTAACATTAGAGACAATCACTAAATGAGAAAACAGAACATTCCTCTCAGCACATTTTCAGGGAAGCAAAGTCTGGTCAGACAAGTGCAGGTGGTCTGACCAAAAAACTTAGGTTTTTTTAAGAAATATCAAATTCTATTGATAAGGTGAGCAACTCCAACAAAGCAACATATTCACAGTAAATGGAATAAACCAACAAAACAGATGATATTGAGTAATTGTGAACTGAAAGCTACCATGGGCTCTGTTTAGGGCCCATGGGCACAGTCCTGTACTCCACTCCTATTCCATAGCTATGTCCATAGGGTGGCAGAGAGGCAGGGTCTGGGACCCACAACCCAGACAATAACAGACCATGTCCAGCAATAATAATCACAGTCATCCAAAAGTTCAGTCACTTCAGACAAGTCTATAGGGCCAAGACAGGTTTGAGGGCAAGCTGAGAAGCCATTCCAGAAAGGCCAGATCAATCTCAGTGCTGTGTGAGGCACACCTAAACGTAACTCAGGCAATGACCAAGGGCAAAAGCCTGAGCTTAAATGCAGCTTCCAAGCCAGGGGACAAAAACCTGACATGAGGTTTCTTCCAACTCTTTCTCACACAGCTCTTTCTCACAGCTTAACAGATTTCACAGGAACTCAATCCAGGGTTACACAACAGCAGAGCATTGGAGCAGCCCTGGAGCATACAGAACCAAAGCCATGGCAGGACTGAGGGGAAAAGAGCCCGCAGGGCAACTCAGGGCCCATGGATTTATGAATAGTGGTAGCTAAACAAAGGAACAAGGACTTTCGGTATAACATACAGAGGAGGATGTGGAGACAAGAAGGTCCCTTCCAACCTAATAGTCTATGATTCTATGATATGTGGCATTAGCTATATTTCAGAATGTGCTGTTATACCTGCCTAGACCACCACTGAAAATGCTCTCGGGAATATTGGGTTGGTTCTTGAAGTATGAAACTAGGAAAATATTTTTTTTAAAGAGTTCAAAGAAAAACATGCCTTAATCTGTTAAGGTTATCCAAGAAGGAGTTAAAAAGTGACTTAATCAAAGTCTGCAGGTATCTACATAAGGAAGAGATATCTGATAAGAAATAGCTATTTAGTGTAACAGGAAAAAGCACAATAAGATCCAGTTGTTGGAAGCTGCAGTACTTTCTCTAGCACGGGCCATTAATCACTGGAACAACCTACCGCAGGATGTGGTGTCTCATTTGAAGTCTTAGAGTCAAGACTGCATCTTTACAAAAGAAATTCCCTCTTTCAAACAGAAAATCTGCATCTGATGCAAAAACTGCTGTTTAAGTTTTATACCCTGAATCAGTGAGGGATTGATTGTCCTTTAAATCTATTAAATTAAAGAAAAAAAAATCTGAGTGGAAAGAAGAAGAAAAAAAAAAAGTAAAGACAAATTAGTGGCATGTTACAGGGCAACTGATTTTTATGCCTTTTTCAGTAAAACCCACATAGCTATTTACCAGACCAAACATGGAAAAGAAAGGTATTCTTCCTAAAATGTATGTCTTCTGTCCTTTAAACATAGTGTGATAAAAAGCTGCTTTCTTTCTTGAGGTTCTTCTGGTGGAGTTCTGCCTGCGCATGGTGATGGGCTCACCAGTTGTTATTTGTGCAGCATGGATTCCCGGGCATGGTTTAAAAATACCAGTTGGCTTTCTTTCAGTTAAATCTCATTCCTTTGAGGCCAATTTAATCATGGCTGAGAGAGGTCTGTAAAACAGAAGCATTTTGCCTTTCCTACAGAGAAAAAAGGAAGGCACCAGCCTGTGGGAGAGAATGCAGCTCTTATGTCAAAAAGAGCAAATGCACAGGGTGCAATTCCATGGCTATACCTTTGAGATCAAATTTATGGCTAGAACTCCCATGGGGGTGGGCAGTATATGAAGATATTTGCTTTTTTTTTAACAGTATTAGAACTAAGCATTTACATAATTCTAGCACTTTGCTGTGATAGGACCTTCTTTGTGCTGGGGGCTGTACAAACACAGGGAAAAAAAAAAAAGAGTGGGAGAGGACAATCCATGCATTGGAAGAGCACTGTACCCCAAAGCCTCTAGCAGCCTACACAGAGAACTTGACCTGGTCTTTCAGGGATGCTGCCATCACAGAAAAAGGGCTCTGGTTTCTTACCTGCTTTGAGCCTTCTTGAAAAATCTTTTTCTCAGTTTTTATGAACAGTTTTAGCCTCTGATACGCAAACAGCTGCTGGATGATTGTGTCTGTTACAAATTCACTGGGCTTTCCATGATTAGAGAGTAATAGTAAAGAGCTGGATTCTGAGATTAAGCTGGCTTTGCTCCATCCGTCCCTTGGAATTTGGTAGTCATGTGCTTAAACCTTTTGTGACCTAAGCATATGTAATACACGTAGCAAGGCTTGAGGAAGCGAATGAGGAAATGAAAATGCATAAGGATATTCCTTCTGATTTGCCATCTGCATGCCAGTGAATGTGGTGGCACAGCTGCATGTGCAGGATGTGTGTGTGTGTGTGTGTGTGTGTGTGCAGGCTGCTCGTGTGTGCAAGCTCTGTGCGTGTGCCTGTGCATGCTGCATTTACACATCCACCTGAATATGACAGATGCCCAATAAAAATTGGGAGCTCTCTGGAGTTAGTGTTTTATGCCTGGTAAAGCTGCTCCAATACATGTAAGAATCAGTCACAACAGTACAGTAGAGTTCCTACTGTTGAGTCCTTAAATTCATGAGCCATTTCACATATTTTACCATTTACATTGCTGGATTGCTTCTCCTCTTTCTATAAGCTTATAAAAACAAACAATTAGTTAAGAAAATTTCTAAGGCTTTTCTCTGCACACAAGCCATTTTCAGTCTTCCCTTTTCAAAACCCTGCTGTTGGGCTGAGCCGTGTTTTTACCCCCTGGAGTCTGTGTTTCACCAGTGATGGCAGCCAGATGAGGCTGCTTCAGGATGTCACAGTCTCCACACAGGCCGAGCAGCTCTCTGAATTAACCCAGAAGTGCTGCTGAGGAGGGGAGCCACTGAACAGGTGAGAGGCTCAGATGCTGTTGGGCCATGTCACAGCACTGTTAGCCCAGATCCCACACTGGCTTTGAATCAGTCCTCATCAGTTCCAGTACTTTGGGACTGCATGTGTATGTGTGTGGTTTCTGGGTGTATATTTTAATTTAGTTTTGTTGTGGAAATGCCATCTGTCCTTGGAGACCATTAGAAATTAGGTTTATGTAGACACAGTTATCCACTGTAGGCAAGGATAATAAAATATGAGAATATTGTAAGAGCCCTAACAACAGGTTTAAAAGAGGAAGTGCTGAGTTTTTCAAGTTCAGCAAGTATGATTATTTTTCTCTTTCACTTTCTGAGTGCCTATGAGTATATAGAGCCCTAATCTGAAAACTGGAACAAAGTGGGTTTGTGTATCAGCAAGCAATATAAACTCATCTATCAGACTCATCAGTAGCTGGGCCAAATCATAAATTACCATCTCACTGTTCACTTGAAGAGAAACAATGACGCTTCCCCCAGGTGGGGATGTGTCCCTTATTTTTGAATCAGAGAAGCTCAGAGCTTTGCTTCTGGCAAGGACAACTTTGAAAGGAATCATTCCTAATGCAGTCTGTCCTTGAAATAAAGCACCCTCTCATCTGCATTTCCTATGTCATCTGATGTGGGCTTCAAATATGAAATTTTTATTGTGTTTATATGACATTGTTGGGATGTGAAAAATATTAGCAACATGATTCCTAACAGAATTTTCCTGAAGTCATCACACATTTGACTTCCTACTAGACATAAATCCATTATCTTCCAAACTATGTTGCTCACATGACATTCATACTAAGCAGCTGCAGTTGATAAGAGCTACTCCGCATAATTTACTTTGAAGTATCTTCAAGACAGGATTAACCGGATGATGTGCTTTTTTTTTTTTCCTCTCCCTTTCCCGCTCTCTCTCTCATTGTTTTTGCTGTTGTCATCATGATCCTGTTCCTACAGCAAGGTTTGTGGGCTGTGGAGGCCCATGTGTTACATGGACACCTTGTAAAGAGATTGTCTGTATTTTACCCTGAACGTGTTAATGATTGAACTGCTAGAAATAGCACACAGAAATCTGAGGCTGCTAAGATCAGACAATAAAAAGGCACTACAATTTGCCAGTTCAAGTGCTTGACAATATGTGTTATTTACCAGCAAATGACTGCTCTGTCTTTCTCTCAGCTTGCTTTCAAGTCCAAGTATGCATTGTTTTTCAATCATTAGCTTTTGAAACATGATTTCATTAGCAAGACGACTTTGGCATTGCCTGAAAAAGAGAATATATTTGTATTGAGTGTCAACATGTCTGTCTTCTGAGACACTGAATTGTTTTGTAGCTTCTTCAAGGGATAGTTCTGTTGAGTGAAGAACCACATCTTTGCCCACTTGTTTTCCACATCACTTGTCATGCACAATGCAAAGGAAGTGACTATGAAAATGCAAATGAATATTCTCATCTAAGTACTGCTAATATGATAGCATGCTTTACATCTGAATGGCTTAGAAAATTAATAGGCATCATTCTGAACTGTGGAAGCATGAACTATGATGAGAATGCTGGGATATAGATATACTGCTTCTTCCTTCTCACCTCTAGTCCTTGAATGAAAGAAAGAAATGTAGGGTGCAAGTTTAAGTACCTTACCTTAATCTTATTAGCTTGGGATTGTCTTTTTGTTCTTCTGTGTTCAAATGAAGCACCTTATCAAAACTGCATTAAGATAGTAAACAAAATTAAGGTAAACTTTTTATCAACTTTTTTTTTTTTTTTACCTCCCCTCTATTTGAACACATTGGCTCTGAAATCTCCTGGCTGCAGCCACTGGATGCTTAGAGGCAATACTGCAGACTTTCAGGTTTTATGGATTCTACAAGAACAATATAACATGATACTGACAATCATAAACAGATACTAAGTTATTTCACTTTGGAAACAATTGCAGCCATATAACCCTTGGTGGGCTCTTTTATATGAACTTTTATTTTTCTCTGTACAATGGCTAACATGGGAACTGTCCCCAGTCCAATTGAGCATCTTGTATTTGTTCAGGAAATAGTTAAGTTACAGCAGGTCACCCCTGTTACTTCATGGAATTGCTTTGATTTGTCTTCCATACTAAAACAGTTAGAGTCATTTGTTTTACTAACAACTCCCCTAGGAGCAGAACCTCAATACTATCTTAAAACAAAATTAACTTCACACATGACTTTGTCAAGAAGCTTATTTCCATCTCAGGAGACTTCAAAATTTATAAAATCTGGACAACACGTAGTTAAAGAGACAGACTTTGGAAATGTTATTGCCTTTCTTTTTGCTGCTCATGCTGCCCATTCACCCATGGATATTTACTTATTTTTTTGTACCATAAGTGCAACACTTTCCCAAGCATATACAGATGCCTGTACTTGACCAGGCTGCACAGCTTGGCCATTACCAAGACAGAACTGGGCAAGGTACTGGTTTTGTCTGTGACCTACATCCTGACTCGTTCAAAGCCTTCTAGATGTGTCTACAGCAGCTGCACTTAAAATGCACTTTTTGAAAGCTTCTGACAATTTAAAAGATGTTCAGTACATCTAAAAATAGGGGATTCCTCTGGGCTGACTAATGACTTGCAAAATGGGGGAAACGTAGCTGCAGCTCCCAAAATTGATTCACAAGACAGCTTTAAAGTCTCAAACAGGAGTAAGAGTAGGCGAACAGCAAACATGGGGTTTGAATATATCTTACGCCAGTTCCTCTGAGAAATCATACAAAGCTTTTTACTCTTAAATTTGAGTAAGTCCTGTAAGAAAAAAGAAACAACTAAACAAACAAAAAGAACCCTCATTAATTCACAAAATGAACCCTCATGAATTCATAAAAAGAATTCCTTGTGGCTGTGCCTCTTGTTGTTTAAACATTGTAGTTTAATGGTCATAAGTCCAGTTTGTCTTGCACATGCAGATCAGTTGAGAACACTTTCTGGACTTGAAAAAGAGGAAAAGAGAAGATTTCTCTTTGTTACAATTTCAAAGCACTTCACATTCACCACAAACCGCCTGCAAACAGTGAAGCTCAGAATACCAGCCTGTATCAAGTCATTAACCTTTTAGGACTCAATCAAAGCAGTGTAGTGTGACACTTTATTAATTAATGCTTTAATGGGGTATATAAAAGCTAAAAAACATAGAAACACAATGATTCATCAAATTTAATATTCCATCAAACATTTATTTTGAAGGCTGACACTTTTTTAAAATAGTCCAATGGGATACAAGTTCAGAGGGGTGCCTTTAATGAAATTCATTCCTTCTCTTTTAGGACTTTTCCAAATTGTATTTAGACTCCCAACAAAAGCAAGAAAAGTGCATAAAAAACAGAACAGCGATGTGACCTTCTAAATAACATTTAAACATATTTTATGGAATCTGTTGTGAAGAGTGAAGGAAGTTGTCCTTATAAATACACTTGCAGCTTAGGTCACACATTGTCTGCAGTCATTGCTAGGAGGCAAAAGCCCTGTTGTAAAACAGCTGGGCTTCTTGGCTTGGAGCAAAGGCAAATTCCACAGCCAGAAACCTAATTAGACACATTTTGGAATTCACGGCACCCTTTCACGCTATGACCTTTTTCTTTCTGTCTTCCCCTAGCTTCTTTCCAGCTCAGCCCCATATGTCCTCCTCCCCCACTGCCCCCCATGAGCATTTGATCCTCTCCTCACTAAATATGTAGCTTTTTTTTAATAATACTCTCTACTGGCCAAATTCAATCCTGCTGGTAATAAGAGCAAGTCAACAAGTTTATGTCAAGGCTAAATTTGTCCCTGTGATCCATTTTACTTCTAAGCAACTCTAAGCTTACCCAGTTCCCTTAAAAATTCCAAAGACACGGACTACAGAGAAGGGATGTCAAAGAAACAGCTTTATCTGTCCTGCAAAATTTCAGGAGTCCCCAAAGAATTCTCATCTCGGCCTGAAATGAAAAGCTAAAATATTCTGACTTCTTTTCAAACCCCACAAAGGCATGGACTAACTCTGTCCCATTGCCAGGGTCACTCATCTGAATGCAAAAAACCCAGATTCATATTCCTGTAGGAACTTGAACCTGGGTCTTCCATGAGTCAGATGTAGATACACCAGCTCCTAGCCTCACATGAGCTTCTTTTTGAACTGCAGTAACAATTCTGTTCTTAACCTGACTTTTCTCATGGAAAGATTTTGGACATTCACAAAGCATTTTTCATATTGCCAGACAGATATTTTTCAATGAACACACAAATTTACCAACCTCTTATATCCTCAGACAAACAGGTTCAAGCTTTCCTAAAAGGATGATGCACTTTAATTTAAATGTTACTTGTGTCAAGGGGAAATAATAACCAAAACCACCTTGGTGCAAGAATCTAGGTGTCTTGTAAAATAAATGAGCAACTGATAGAAATTAAAATGTATTAAATGCCACTGATGATGTATAATTTACAGCAAGGCTATTATTACTGTCTTAAGTTGTTTTTATAGTGTAAGTTGTAATTCTTATCCAAACTCATTTCCAGCTAGAGTGTGTTTGCTCACATGGGTTTTCCACTTAACTAAAAATTGCAGGATTCATCTATTTATATGTATATGATAAATAGCATATTTTAACTGAATTGGGTAACGAACAACTACTGTGCCACTCCTGAGAAATGTCTATAACTCACTTATGCCTGCTGGTATTTGTATAGAATGTTGACTCATGAATCACAGAGTAGCTACCATAAAAAAACAAAACAAAACAAAACAATGTCTCCTTGACAAAAGATACATTTAACTCAATAGAAATTTGCCATGAAGATTCATGCCTACATTTTAAAAATCCCAAATGTATTATGTTACACATAGGAAACTCTTTTTATAGACCTGTGCACTTCAGTAGTACATTTCCTGTTGTGAGTCCCAGAAAGCACTGATGTCTTACTTCTTGACATGTTCCTGGAAGGATTATTCTCATTTTACAGATAGAAAAACTGTGGCAGAGATGATCCCTAAGGTGACGAGGGCAGAAGTGAAGATTACAGCTCAGGGCATGGGTAAATGCTGGCCTGGCCAATTCCAGCAGGGGGGAACCTTGTTACCCACCAGCAGTACCGTTCCTCTAGCTACCTTCTTCTACATCAAATGGGATTTTTAGAATTTTTTGTTTGTTACAGAAATATTTTTCTCTAGCTGAAGGTATTCTGATACGGTTTTGTGAGGATAGAAACCGGAGGGTTTAGGCAAATTTTGGTGAAATGTGTAGAGCAGTAGGGAAGGGAAAGTAAGAGGGTCCCCACCATGGCATACTTGGTATGAAACAGCACGTGTCATGGTCATTGACAGTGAGAAAGGGAGAAAATAGCTACTGGTGTGTGGTGGGATGGCCAGAGCTGGGTTTTTCTCCAAGGGAAAAGACAGAGCATCTCTCAGGGCTTGCACGGCAGACGATAAATATCAGTTCTTTGAGGGTGCCAGAGGTAACAGATGAGAGGAGATCCTGCCAGAACAAAGTCCCCATATCAACCAAGAAAGAAACAAAAAAATACAAAAGTCATTTTTTGTGACTTCAAACACACATAATATTGCCTGTACCACAGTGATTGGAGAGGCACAGTCCTGGCCTTCTCTATGTCATAATGAGCTGCATGTGCCAGCCAGAGATGCCAGGCACCCTGGGCTGACTTACTGCATGCTCCAGCCCCATGTCTCTAGCCAGAACTGAAGGGATGCAGCACCTCCTCCAGCCTGCACCCTAAAAATATATCTCATTTCATCTTCCAGAACAATCATTAATCCATTACATCCTATTTCTATTTGCATGAGATTAAATATTTAAATCAGAGAAAAATATTGTTCCTTATCATTTACAAGCATCATTTTAATCATAAACTAAGCCTCAAAGCAATGCTAAGAGTACATGATTGCTACCTGGTCAGCATCATCAAGGTCTCCTGGAAAAACTAATTAGTATGTTGCTGTATATCTACGTACCTTGGAGATAAATGTTGTTTGCATTGCCTTCCCTAATGACAGAACGGTGATGGTTCAGTAAAACAGCCTGCCTCTTAATATGCAGGGTTTGTTGTAGGAGCAGCTCAATTCATATTTCTACCAGTTTGATGGTAAGTGAACAGCAGTAGCAATATTAATCTGCAGTAACCTGTCAGTGAACTCTACAGCTAATATGATGTAGTTATGATTTTACCATCAATCAGAACTGAACAGGCCCTGGACAATCCTTACAGCACTGCCTCAAAAAATCTAATTGTGCAATAGCTTCATCAGTTTCCAACATTTCTTTTTTATCTGTCACGGACTTTTGGCCTGATACACAACCTTTTATTATTGGTCTTATTGCATTAGCTTGTCGGACAAAAAAGCAAAGGCTAAATCTAAGAGTTTCCCTGCATTCCATCATTTGTTACCATGCGGGATCCTGTTTGACAGTTCCATATTATTTTAGATTTAGATAAATATTATTAGGACATATGTTATTTCGTGAACTTTTGAACCACTGATTGCCAATGTATTTGAAAAAGGCTAGCAATATTTTTTACCTCTGCATTTGCATGTTCAAATGTATAAGAAATAGATATAATAAAGGGAAGAAGTAAGCTATAACACAGGGCTTGCTTTTAGATTAAATGTAAAACCAGACTTTTTTTTTTTTTTAGTTAATTGCACAAATTACTAACAACAAACGTGAACTTTCACAAAAGTTAAGAGTTTTACTAGTAATTAAGATAACTGTTCATTATTCTTTTCGGGCATTTTAAGTACAACCATCTATTATGTAGTTCTGAGCCTCAAATTAGGCGTGTGTGTGCAAATCTCATAAAAGAAGCAGAGACAGGCATTCTCAGGGAGAACCCTTCTTTCAAATGCTGGCCATAAGAGATTACAACCATACTATTTCTGGTGAGTTTACTATGCAAGAAGTTCTGGTTTAACTTTTGTGGTTTTAAACATATAAAAACATCAAGGAAGATGAACTATTAACATTATCTGTTCAGTCATTTAATCTTTTGCATCTTAAATGTAATCAGGCTTTTCAGAACTGAAACTGCTAATCAGCATGTTGGATAAATGTTTCAATTTTAAAATGTGCACATTTAGAGATAACAGCTGGCTGTAAAGAATATATTTATATTCATGATTTAATGTATCACAAACTTTACATTTGATTTCATTTAACTTTCCCAAGAAACAGAATATTTTTGCTAGCATGATCTCTTTTGACAGCAGTTTTACAGCAGCAGAAAAGCACAGAGTAATGAATGAGGTGTGCATGCAGTGCATTATGTAGTCTTTAAAGCAGGCATGTCTTTTTAACAAAAGGATTTTTTTAATACACTTCCAAACTATTTCATCCCTTTTTATGAGGGATGAAACATGAGCTCAATTCACGCAAACCAATAGAGACTGTGCATGCACAGAACACAGTCCATTCTGTACTAGAGCATTTTTTCATTAATTTAGCAAAATGTACACAAAATTGAGAGGAAATTTTTTTAAAAGAACTCTAACTTCAAAGAAATATTTTTGACTATATGAACATCAAATGAATAGCTGGGCTTTACCCTCAATCAATCATAATGTAAAGTAATTGTAATCTAATAAAAATAGCCATACAAAATAAGGAAATGGCTGTTGCATCCTGTTAAAAACATGCAGGAATGCAGCTTTGGAACTACTGAGAGAGCCGAGGTTGCAGAAAGACAAAAACAGGATGTTAAATTCTTACAACAATTGGAAGCAACTAATTTTTTTTAAGCACCTACCACCATCCATGATAATTTGTCCAACTGCCTCTAGGGGGTTCTGTGTGACTGCATCTAAATTGATTTTGATGAGCATCTAAAAAAAGGTTATTAGAGATACAAGCAGAAGAGGAGTGAGATGCATCTGCATTGAAAAGTCCATCTGCCTCGTCTCTGCTGAAAATTTGACAGCAATGCTAGCAATCTCTCTACATTGAAAACGAAAGGAAGTTCTTCAGAACTTCAGCCCATTTCAAAATGTGTACTGTTATTATGGTAATAATAGAAAAAAATGTTACAGTTTATACATTAAATCAAAATGCACATATTAACTTCTTAGGCAGCTGTATTCAAAAGACAACCACTAAATTTTTCACTTTATTTTTTTAACAATTATTTAACTTCTTGCTTTAGGAGGCTGTCAGTAAGGAATACTAGATTTGCTTCATAATTTCATATTTCTCTTTTTGCAAGGGTCTAGATCTCTACTGCCACATGCTAATTCTTCTCTGTACTTCAAGAATCGACTGCAGCATGTTATATAGCATTCCTGTTTATTTTTTTAAAAATCACTAGACTGTTAATAATGGAATGAAAGAAAAAAAATTAAAAGTTAGTGTGGTACAATGTGTCATGCCTGGCCAACCACAAATATAGCAATAGAATTATAAGCTCTGATGGTTAAAGAACAATAAAGCCACATCCATTAAAAAGAGCTCAAAGATTAATAATGGTATAATTAAGAAAAAACTTCAAGTCACTCTCTAATGAATATTTTAACAAGAATAACAACATTTGGAGATTTTTGTAGCAACCCTATTAGTCTGGATTTTTTGACCATGAGAACATGTAGTCAGAATCCTGGTTTTCTCCAGAGAAGGTCAGCAAAGGAAAGGCCAAATCTTACTAGAGCCTACTAAATTATTTTTGCTTGTTATACCTGCAAAACAGCTTACATGTTGCAACAAACCAGTCTTTTTAGTCATAGCTGTCACAAGAGGGTGACTCTTATGCAGATACACTTGTAGGCAAAGTTATAGAACTGGGGTATTCAAATATTTCAAATAACAAGGATTTTTTTGACCTTTTTTATGCACACGGCCTCATTTTATGTAAAAGGGGAATAAATGAAGGTTCTAACTGTCATAGATTTTACTGCAAATTATAAAACACCTCTTGCTATTTGGAAGCTGGAAGGCCCTATTTCAGCAGAGCACTTAGAGATAAAGTTAATTTTAGGCAATTTTAAATTCAAATCTACACATTCTACAGAACAAGGATGGGTGAGTCCAGGAATCAAAGCCTCACAGCTCAGAGCTAGATCAATGATTAAGAACATTTGATTTTGGACACGGTCCTTGTGATGGAGCAGGGATGTCACATGAGCAAGAGAGCCACCCACTGCCCCTTCCCCCCACCTTTGCTGTTCTCCCTCTCTGGAAATACAGATTCAAGTGGGGCCAAAAATGGACTGAAATACCATGTGGTTCAAGCTGTCTGAGGGACTTTGGGAAAGTTTTGTCCTGGTCACAAACCACAGTGACAGATAGTCCCCACCACAAGTATGCTGTAACTGGGTCAGGGGTTTGACTGTTCCTGTTGCATGGGAAAGGGCTGGGGAAACCTCTTGAAAACAGAGCCCTGCCTGCCTGTGTACTTGCAGCTTGGCAATTGAAATAAGATTAGTAAAAACAAAGTTATAGGCTATAAAAAGGATTGCAAAATATACAGCAAAATTTGATACTGCCCAGCTCACAGGAGTGTGCTATACTCAGACAGAATACCAGTTACCAGTTCTGTCCCCAAACCTGTAGCTATACTGTCTGCATTGTACTGGGATTGCAGTACAAGTTTGATTGAAACTGTAACCAGCAAGCAGGGAAAGAGAATTTAAGAAGTTGCCAGGTTAGATTGTGACAACACTGACACAGAATAGGTGCAATTCTTTCTCATTTTAAACATATTGTTGAAAATGTATGTGTGTTTCAAAAGAGTTAAAAACAATGTTTTCTTAGGCTACCCACTACCCTGAATACATTACACCAGCTGCTACCTCTTTCATCAAAATATATGTTTATTCACAAAATTCATATTTATCTAGTGAAAGCAGAAGGGCAGGACAACATCTTCTCAGCTTCTCACCAGGAGACAGTATGACAAGTCTTGAATGCTCTGAACACCCCAAAAGGATACCTTTTGAATTAATTTTTTCAAAAATGTCATTCAGGGTTGAGTAACGTGTAAATGAAACATGGGCTATCTCAGAGCCAACCCAGTGATGTGAGCAAAGAATGTCTCACTCTCAGTTTGTTTTCAGTCATAGGAGACGTCACTCAAAGCACAGTTAAGTTAGTAAGATTTCATAAATTTACTCCAAATAAATTTGACTCAGAGCCTACATAACCATGAACAGCAAATCAAGACAGAATTCCTAGTGTTAGAAAAATGTAAGAAATCAAAATTCATTTAACTGAAAATTAAATGGGTGACAATCAAATGTGTTCTTGCTAATTTTAAAATCTTAGTTTCAAATATTTCTCTTTTGGCCATTTAATTTTGTGTTTAGTTAGCCTGACTTTCAAAGGAAAATACTACTTCAAACATTTTTTTTTCCTTTAGGAAAATGTCCTAATGTTTAGACACAAGTCCTTTAAAAATTAAACCATTTTCCCACTGCTTTCGGAATAAAAAAATTTTGAAACTGACTCTTTCTTGAAATCATGTTGGTGGCAATGACTCATTGGTTTTATGAGAAACCATGCCATTGTTTTCTCATGCAAAACTACAGTTACCAGTCTACATGTGACTGCCTATTCCCTTGCAAAATCCCAGAGAGAGGATTCCTGTCTTGTCACACATTAGGTCTGTTGCTTAATGTTTCCATGAATTGGGTAAACAGTTCAGACTATTTTTAATCTTCCTTTATATATATAAAAAAAAAAAAAAAAATTCATTGCATTGTTTGCATAATGCAATAAGGAGATTAATGTCAATCTTAAAAAGAACATTAACAATAAAGTAAGATTCATAATCAGTGCATGAAAGCTCTTGAAACTAGCTGCTCAACTGGCTGTTTTCGGATACATTGACCTCATGTACACAGTGAGGGCAGTCAAACCTCTCTTTCATTCCCATCTGAGCTCAGGGGAATGCTCACAACCACAGCCCATCATGCAGACACACTGCTTTTTTTCTAAGCCAGGGCCAATGGTTTCCTCTGTAACTGAGCTGAAGGACATTTGAAATAGTTAATAGGATTTGGTACAACTGGTATTACATGTTGTGTTGGGTGCATCCTATTTTTTTATTGCCTGCTTCTAGACCTTAAAGACTTTTCTTCACAAAGGTTGAATACCAGTGGTTCTGAAAGCAGTCCCAAAGCAAGGCAGAATATAAATAGCTCTGCAAGCACAAGCTGAAGGCTCCACGGCAGCAGAAGTACATAAAATAATTAAACAATACCAAATGATATGAATAGGAAATAGCCCTTTACAGTTACAGACCATATTTATTAAATTCACTATCAGGATCTGAGTTGTTTCTGACTCTCATACTGATGGAGGTAAGGCATAAACAGGAAGGACAGGAATGGTCTGTTCCCTGTGCAGAAGCCCCCTCAGGCAGGACCACCTTCTCCACTTCACCTCGAGGAAGAAGCAGACTTTTGTCAGTCCTCTGAAGAGCACGTAAGCCACGTGTCCCTGTGTCCCCTTCCTACAGCTGCAGACGCACCAGTACCACCCACCTTAGCAGTCCAGCCCCGTCTTCTTGGCTTTTGTAGTCTCCAGGGGACCTACAGCTGCCAGAGTGATGGGCACGGGCTGGACACATGGGATGGGATGGCTGGACACCATCACCTCCTCATCTATTTGGATGAAAGTGTTAACTGCTGATTTTGCCAGCACTTAAAAACCCCAGATTTGGCTGTATCTCCCAAAGCCTCCCTCCTGCATTATTTAGGGCTACTCTGACTGCTGTTGCTTCACCGGGGAAGGATTACCAGCTGTACAACTGGGGGTCATGATACAGAGAAAATGAGGAAATGACACTGACGTCAGTTCAGTGCAAAGCAGCCAACTGTCTACATGGTGGAAAAGTGTGATTTTATTTTCCTCTTTATATGGGGCTTTGCAGACTGGGCTTGAATTTCCTTCTCCCTAGGAAGTCCTGACAGCCAGCCAATGCACAAGGCCTTCTGAAGACTCATGAGACACCAAAGGGAGGGCTAAGTAGGGACCTACCTGATGTTGCAACACCATTCATCATGTCAGCAACAACCACAGCTCTGGGGACACAATTTGTTAGTTAACTCAGCCTTTGTTAGCAAGCTTTCCAGCAGCACACACCAGTGGAGATCTACAGCTTTCAGAAAATTTCCAGTTGACAAGCTTAGCAAAACCTAGGCCAGATCCAAACTATAGATTTATTTGAATCAACCAAAAGCCCAGCTGATCATATTTATTATCTAGATTATATTCCCTACCATAGAACCTGAAACAGGCTACCTTTTGAATTAAAATGAGACTGAGGCCCCTTATAAATCTAGTTTTCATCTCCTCTTAAACATATGCAGGGGGCAGGAGCCCTGAACAGAAACTTTATGTATGTGGATTTTTCTCTGTTGTTTTTTATCCATTTTTTTATAGATACACAAGCAAGCATACACACCACACAAACATTCTAAGAACTACTGGTGGTGCAGTGTATGCTGTATTAGAGGAATAAAGAAGCAGGCTGATCGAACGGGGAGAGTAATTTACTGTGCTGGTCTCAGCTGCCAGTGATTGCAAAGGGAACTCAGCAGATGTTTTTTTGATAAAGGTTGTTTCTTGTTGCAGCAACAGCAGAGGCAGCAAAATGAGCATTATTCTGTAGGACTTTGCACATCATGATTCTGCCATTTCAGTTAGTCTTAACAGCTGGAGGATAAAAAAAATGTTCTGCTGCATTATTTGAAATTTGTCATGTTGATTTAGTTTCATTACTGTTATTAAATTTTATTCTGGAATGGTTTACATATCAAGAATAGATAATAGGCTTCTGTGTGGCCTGGGATTTATTCCTTGAATGAGAAAAGGGCTCTACTGTGACAAAGTCATAAAGCCTTATTGACTTGATCCTTAGCCATAAACACAGGGTTCAGGAAATTAGACTGAATATTAAATTGACATGACAGTTGTATTTTCATCAGGAGAATAACTTCTTCCAAAATAAAAACTCACAGTGAGTTTAGATCTATGGAAGAGTTTTAGAAATCTGCTGTTTCTAGGTATGAATAGGCAATTAGGCAATAAAGGTGAAGAGAATCAACACAAATATGCATATTCAATGTACTCCCCAGATCCCTAAGCAAAATAAAGTAAGATTTTAAATGTGACAAAAATTAAAAGTGCATAGATGTTTGGAAAGGGTGTTTTTAAACAAAGAAATACTGCACACGAAAAGGCCTATAAAAAGTGAAGTTGTATGTAAGACAAGATTAGCTACCTGAACACCTGCATCCAAACAAACTGAAACTGCAGAGGATACTCCCATTTCGTTTGAATTCAGCTTTTGGATCTCTTTCCATCAGACCACTCACAAGTCTAAAAAGCTTTCAAGTTTGATCTAAATTTTGTGGTGTAAGACAACAGTGAAATGTGAGTGTCATTTTGTCACATTTCTGGAGGGCAATTTGCACACGGGAGAAAGATGCTGTGTCATATAATATAAATAACACAAGATCACATGTCACCTCTGAGAGATATACTCTTGCTGATTTGTAAATTAAAGACAAGCCACAAAAGTTCCTAATGGCTTCACAACATAACTACTCATGAGTTTCTGCTGAAAGACTGCCATCAAAAGGCAATAAATCTTCAGGAAATATTATCACAATGCTAGCTCTAAAGCACTCGTTACTTTTTCCCAACTTTCTCTGGAGTATTTCTTCCAAAAGAAAGCAGACAGCAGAATACTCAGTCGGTCAACTTTTGTGTTCAGATGCTCCCAGGGGTTTCCATTAATTCAAGTTGTCTCCACACAGACACAGACAGGAACAGAAATAGCTGCCCATCCTTCCTTAAGATCACCATGTTTTTCCTTGCTTCACCGTACTGGAATTATTTTGAAACAAGCATTGTACTGTGGATGCAGAAGCATAATGAGAACAATGCAAAAAACTCTCCTAACTGAAATTAATCCCCAGATCCAGGACATGCCTGGGTCCAGCCTTCTTCCTAGATCCATCCTTCCCGCAGTGGAGCCCTTGGACAGAAGACCTGGCCTTGCTGCTCTTCTGCCTACCCAGCTACCCAACTGGGTGAAACCAAGTCTTCCCTGGAAGTCACAGACCCCTGCTGAGCTGAATTTTCTCAAGAAGCTAAACTGCTATAGAGCACCAGATTTATTTATTTACTGGTTTACTGAGGAAAAACAAATTCCTCAGAGGACAGATTTTCAGAAGAATTCAATGCTGGCCTCATTCTGTCGCTATTGATGTCAACAAAATCCGCTGAAACAAAATAAACCTAGTGATGGACGAGTCTGAAAATCTCACACGCTGTAAACCATGAAGAAGCTCAATGCAGCTTCATTAGCTGTATTGCTGTTAATGAACAAAGCCCGGATGGGGTTAAGGGCTCTGGCTGGCAGGAAGCAGGGGAGCGTGCGGGGCCACTGCAGTCCCCCAGGAGGGTGTCCATAGCTGGGTGGGCAGGGGAGATGTGCGCCCAGATTCGGGGAACCGCCATCCGTCGTGTGGTGTCGAGGTGTCGGGCGTTGCCAGGGGTTACGGGGCACACAGCGAGGGACTGGGACCTGCACAACGTGGGGAAAAGCATTTCAGCTCAAAAAAGGAAAACATCGGGTACAGAAATGCAACAGAGGAGGCAAAAGACAAGAGATAATCAAATATTAATATAACTGCATTCCTCTCCAGTGTAATGAATATACAGCAGATAGCATGAAGAATGTATACCAAGTAACAGAAATAAATTCAAGTAACTCAGGTTCTGCTCTACAAAGACCCCAGCACAGAGAGAGGGTTGGGATGAAATATTGCAGCTGGCACTGACCAGCCACAGGGTTCAAGCAAACCACAACTGGGAGGCATTAAACTTTTATGCCTCTGCATGCACCAACAGCATCTCCTGAGCAGCTGTGCAAGAGAAGTGGGAAGAAGCCCCACATGACACCTATTTTGAGTGAAGGCAGCTGGCAAAAGAAAAAATAATGTTGACTGCTCCATCTTCATACCACATACATTTGCCATTAGTCACCTAAATACACACTATATTAGGGTGCTTTCATTTCTCGAGCTTGCACGTTATGCAGAAAAAAATACTTAGTCTAAGGTTAAAAAAAAAAAAAAAAAAGACTACACAAGCACACAAAGCTGTTAGCTTGACAGTCCTGTTTTCCGTAAAACTCACATTCATAGCAAGCAATAAAGATGGAAGTTTGCTGCTATATACCCCATCTAAGTCTCAAATGCACATCTGAAGAGGTCTCTATTAAAGGTAAAATGCAGCACAGGCTTCATGCCAGATTAGTCTTTTGTTTCTTTTCAATAAGAGAAAGAGTGCCAACTGTGATAAAGTTTTAGAAGGAAGTCATGTTTTCTAACAATATGACTGAAATTAGCTGTTCGTAACATGTAAGGCTCTCAACAACCTATTACTTGACATTTCTTCTCACATCTGAGAAAGCCAATACTTTATTTTTTTGATTGTTTCTAACTCAACATCAATATTTACTGCATTCCATAGAAAGTTAGGCATTGCTCTGTTTGAAAGGATAGAATCCAATTAAAGTCAGAGACTTGGTCTTCTTAGTGTGGTACTTTTTGCTATTTTCATCTGTTACTTTCACAAGATTCGTATGTAAGGCTCAAGGTTGTTGTAGAACATCATTCCACAGATGCAGAATAAACTCACTTTTCTTTGATTCCATTCAGCATAAGCACAATGTATTCATAGCACATTGAAACCAATAGCAGATTTTGCATAGATGGTATTAACTGTAGCTGTATCCAGCAGTATGAGAACATGTGGGGTGAAACAGTGGTTCTGTCAATTAACCCACCTACAACGAGTGCAGTCTGAGGGGAGCACAGACAATTGCTAGAGCATATTCCAGAGGCTCTTGTTTTCTAAAAGTCTGAGCCCTACTTGTAATCAAATAAATTACTGTAAAAAAAAATCCCTAATAATATAAACTGAGATGTTGATAGAATTGGCTGGCATTTAGAAAAATCTTCTCCATCTAGAAATATAACTAAGAATGGGAAGTATTAGAAATGTGAAAAAAAGTATTAAATCAGATCTCATACCTTTCTCCTGACAATGCACCATTACTTACTTCCTAGTGCTTTTGTGTGCTTGTTGGGATTTTTTTAATATACATAATTGCAGTGGTAAAGTAGCTTGTGTAAACAAAATAAGAAAGAGACTCCTTTTAACAGTAACTCACTATAGTTCTGGTTCATGCCACATGGTTGATTTACCTCACTGCCAGCCCTTTGCTTCCCAATCTTTAACAAGAGAGATAGCAACATCTCTATTCCCCAAAACAGTTATGCTGATTACTTATCACTTACCAAAATCTTTCAAACTGAAAGAAGTGTCACAGAGGCTATATAAGACATAAATTGGTCTTTCACTGTGCTTGTTACTTCCTTTTTGTGTTGAGAGCCAAGACTAACTTCTGATAGCCATCATGTTCTGCTCCTTCTCTCATCAATTATTTGAAGACGCTACTGCTGTCCAAGGTTACGTTTCTAATGATTTTTGTAATTTAAATAGTGTGAAATCACTCAATTTCATCTTATTCTAGAGATCACTAACAGTAATTACACATGGAAATTATGAAATGAAGAAAAACTGGATATACTCTAATCCACTTTTGGGCTCTAGCATAAGAAAAATCTTGATCAGTTATGCATATTTCAAATAGTGTTAAGTTCACTGGTGCTTCAGGACAGTAAGAATATTTTCAAGATATGTTTGTTCATAACAAAGATGTCATTTTCCACAGATGGTGGTGTTATATTCAAAAGAAATTATTATTTTCTGACTATGTGGTCAATCGAGAATTGCAAGTTAAATACAAACACACCTAAGGAAAAATCACCAAATCTAAAATCTCCAGTCCTCCCAATCCAACTGAAAAAAAAATCCAAACATATTGCAAAATTTTGTGTAAGCCAAAGAGTTTAAGGAGATTGACGTTGACTCTTTCAAGGGCTTCTATAAGTATTCTTCAAAGAAAAATGCTAGTGGGAACAGATCCATTCACACACAAGGAATAAACAAAAGACTCAGAAATTACTCTGACACCAAGTTCATTTTCAAATATTTCCTCGGTGAGTAAAGCAAAAAAAGAAATGCTTGGAGCACTGAGGGAGGGTGGGATAAGGATCCTGTGAAAGAAATTGTAAAAACTGATAAAGGACACATAGGGGAAAACATTAGGGAAATGTGATTAAATTAAAAAATCCTGGACAACCCGCATCCTGTAGGACGTAAAAGAATTAGCTGAAGTCCTTTATGTTCACTGCACATAAGCCAAAAAACTGAAGAATTAGAGCAGAGCAAAAATTAACATTACCAAGTTTAACAACTGCAAGGGTACTGCAGCCAGACTCTCATACATCTTCTCCCTGTCTTAACAGTCACCTCTGACTTCAGTGAGCCTTGGGTACAGAGCCTGGAGCAGGGAGAGGGAGCTCTCGCAAGCAGAGATGAGGATGAGCTCCAATAGAGGTATGATGTTGTTGTACCTCACCAAAGCTTGCCAAAAAAACCCTAATACACATTGGCTTGGCCATTTCCATATCGTTTTCAAGTTGCTGAAGTAATGAAATTACAGGAAATAAGCTGCAACGTAGTGAGGTGGTGGGAAGTGTCTCCTGGATATCATGTGAATGACTGTTAGGAACAGTCTTTGTGGGACTTCCTTATTAATGATCTGGAAAAGGGAGTGCACAGCACTTTGATGGAACTCACAGATACAAGCATGAAAGATAGAAAGATCAGTGTACAAAGAAAATAATAAAGAATTTCCCAGAGAAGATAGAACCATGGAAAGAAAATAACTAAATGAGAGTCAGCTTTGAAAAAATGCGGGTTAGGAGGGCATCTGAGAAGGAATGACAGGAAGGAGAATTCTGGGATGCAGTAATGGTGAAAGAGATTGAAGGGAGATAGCTCACACTAAATTGGCAACATGATATGGTGTGAAAAGGCCAGTGCACTATTGGGAAAAATAAACAGTATCACATCACTGAGAAAGGAAGAAATAGCCACTTTTCTGTATGGTGCTTGTACAGCTCCTTCTGGAACGTTATATGCATTTCAGGGTATCGATAAATTAGAGAGTTCAGAGAAGAGCACCAAACATGATCCAAAGAAAGGCAGATTGATTTATGAGGATACATAAAAGGAGTTATATATAAAATTTGTTCAGCCAATAAATTATTAATGAGGGACATAACAATCTACAAATACTTGAAGAAGACCACCAGTGAAGGAAAGGCATTTTTCAGCAGGATTCACTGAAAGAATGAGCCTAGAGAGTGACAGAGATGCAGATATCTGTTCTAAGGATCAAGAAATGCTTCCTGAACACGAATTTTGACAAGCTGTGGAATAATTTCCCCAGTGGAAGGCACAGGGATCTTTTACTCATGCCTTTGAAACACAGATCTGAAAAATCCATTAGGAAACATATGTGCCCACAATGGCAAAGTTCTAGATTCACTGAACTCTCTGATCCATCCCAGCTGGAATCAGGATGTCTGCAACTTCCTTTTCTCCAGGGAGATTGATTTCTCGGTTGAAACTGAGAAATTGCTGTATTTTTAAAAGTGTTATATTCTTATTTGTGTTTCTGCTCATGCTGTTTGCTGCGCTGGCATTGATCAAACTGAAGTAAGCAATAGCTGCTGTTACAGAAGTACTTTTGATCACTTGAGGATTGTGGTGAAAGTCTCAGCATCTGTCATACCACTATGTGCAGGTAGCAAATCAGCAGTCTGATACCCACGGAGCCTTTCAGTGACTCATTTGGGCTTTTGATGAACTACATTCAAGTTAGATACTAGATGCAAGTGTGTTGCCTTCTAATCGAGGTGAAAAAATGACAGTATTGCAAAACTTGACTACTTTGGTTATCTCAGGAAGGTCCTGGTTGGCTAATAACACCAGAGAATTCATATGAGCCTTGCAGGGCATGGAGCTGGAAGGTAAATGGAATCCTCACAGGATGTTTTCTAGGAAGATACAATGCCATAGCACATCATGCAGCAGCAAGAAAAGTTTTAAATCTTGCAGATCCCTTAGCTAGATACCTCTCCCAGAGTTAGATTAATTGTGAGTCTTTCATCTTTAGCCATCTCTGAAAGGCTTTATCTTTATCTCTGCTTTCAGAGGTCCATAAATTTTAGTATGTTCAAAGGCTCCATCCCTTCTCGAGTCCCTCTCTAGTTCAGATATCCTCAACCTCCAGCACAACTGGCAAGTTTCTCTGTATTTAATACCCTTATATTATTTCTTTGTGCTTCCTTCAACATCTTCCACCAATTTTATCCCATCACTTCACCTGCTCAGTTCATCCTTGCTCAACACTTCTGTTGGCAACTTCCATTCTACCGAAAACTTTGCCATTGTGGAAATAAACACTGCTACTTCCATTTTTCCTGCTACACCTTTTGACCTTGCTGGTCACCTGCCTGTGCACTGCTCAGCTTGGAATACACCTGTTTTGGAGTATTTCCTGCAGCCACCAGGTCAACTGTGAATGGTTTAATCAGATTGTTTCTGAAACACACTGAGAATGGAAACCTACAAGATGAGAAGGCAAAGTAAATTTTAAACCCAAGAAGTTTGTTTGAATGGTTTTACTTTTTCTGTGGACATCTTTTCTCCCCTCTAGATGCAAGACTATCTGTAAATTGTTGCCAGTGCTTATGCTTAAAGCATTCACTGGAAAACCTAGTATGAAATATATTCAACTTTGACACTTGATTTCCACTATGAAAGGAATTTAAACCACTAAATAAAAATGGATTTAGTTTCTAACCAGGCAGCTATGTTTTCAGCATATTTTTTATTCATATGGTTCTACACCAGATATGACTGATTCAGGTGGATCAATTCCTGCACACTAGGTTACCATAATTATGTGCTATACCCATTTCAAAATTAGTTCCAGCTAGCTGGCTTCACTGCAAGACAATTCACTCTGCCAATTGAGAATTCAACCTAGTCTGATGATGGATTCATATAAACAGCAAAATCCATTATTTATACATTGTAGGAAAATAAACGGTCTAGCTGGCCAGGGATATGAAGCATGTGAAGGGTTTTCATTTTAGATGGCTGGAAATTTTAAACTCAAGCAGCTTTTAATCAACATACCATTGAAAACAAATTTCAGCAATTGCATTTCTTATCCAGCAGCAGTACAATGTAACTGAAAATAGAAGCTCCAAAGGCTTTATGGCCTATTACTCAACATGTGCTTATAATAAATTAGATGTAAATAGCAGTTATTGTGTACCAAAAAAAGCAAAAAAAAGACAACCAGTTTCAATAAGCTGGCAGAGCTAAGAAGAGGACCATTTCTGTCCTACTCTTCTGAAATTATTCCTGTAATTGAAGTACTCATATGTATCATTGTGTTCTATTATTACCAAGTTACAGTAGCATCTAGACACTCAAGACTCATAGTACTAAAACAGTTTCTGAAAAGCCTATGCCAGTTACCTAAAGCTAAAATATCCTCGTACTTTAACTATTAGTGTTGACACCAAGGCTTAAAGAGGTTCTCAGCTGAAGAGGAGCAGTAAGAGGTGTGCAGGGGGGTACTCTGTGTGCCAGCATCACACCCAAGGCATGGGCACCACTGCTGAGCTTCCCCAGGCCTGCCAGGGCCCCTCTGCAGTGCTGTGTGACACCCTGCCCGTGGGCACCAGGCACTGAACAAGGCAGGGCACCAGCAAATGCCTTTTGGTGTCACATCTAAGATCTTCTAATGGCAATGGGGACCTTACTTAGACCAAAACCAGATGTGTAAAGACCACTGTTATTTGGACTTGGGTAGCCACAGTTACAGGAGTGAAAGGGGATTAAGAAACTGGAGGAGTGGAGCAATGAGCAGCTCCAAAAACATGCAGTTTCACTGAAATAGAGTGATTTTCTTCCACCTGTAACTAAAAGGAAAACGAGCTGATTTTATTTCTGTTTCTGAAGTTTTCTGTACTCTTAGCAGCTTTCCTTTAACTCCAGGTGAAGATGGATATCAATTCTATGGCTTCCTCAGGAAAATATCATACTGAAGGAGAAAGGTCAAGAAGAGTTTAAGAAAAATCTTAGAGTATTTTCCATAGCACAGTGACAAATTGTACTTTTTCCAGTTTATTAGTTATTACATATATCTCCATTTATTTATCTGTCTCCATTTACCCTACAATGAAAGTCAGTGGAAATGTATGTCTGGCTGTTAGCACAAGGTGTCTGGTGCTACACATTCCCAGCACCTGTTTCCACTATGAAGGAGAAATTTACCTGGCATCTTTTCTAAAGGTACTCCAGAGTTGGGGTTTTTTTCCTATTTTGATTAAAATTACTGAGAAGAGCACAGACAGGCTAGTTAGGCTGTCAGAAGGACTGGAGATGTCCTACACTGCCTGAAAATGAAAAATGACCCTGGGGAAAATCTCAGATACATCATAGATTCCTAGGATGGCTTAGGTTAGAAGGCACCTTAGAGATCATATACTCCAACACACACACCTGGCCAGGCTCCTGCCTCCTGGCACCAAGGAGTGAGGGTGGGGCATCCCTCCGACGACATCGACCTAACACCGAGTGCGGGTGGGACAAAGGCGGGAAGAGGGGCGGTGGGAGCCCGCCCTGCGCCGAGGCACCGCTGGGTGTCACTGGTGGGCAGCAACAATGCGAAGGCGGCACTGTGTGTGACCGCCGCCATCTTGTCTCGCCGTGTCCCGTCCCCTGAGGGGCAGCGGGGGCTGCGTCAAGCGGAGCTCTCACCCGATTGAGGGCGGGAGAGGCCGCTGGCACAGCCGCCCGTCTCTTTGCGTTATGTCGGTTGCGGGAAGACTCGGCAGAACAGCTCCCTCCCGCCGAGCGGGTGGGCTCTGCCGGGTTTCCCGCCGCTCCTTGTTGAGGAAAGGAGGCGGGCGGCAGCGGCTGGGGCTGGGCAGATGCGATGAGCAGCGTGTGCCACAAAGTCAGGGAGCTTGCTGCCTGCACTCGGGGGAGGCTTCGCGAGCAGCTGGGATAATTTGCTGGAAAATTTAATTTGGGAGCAAAGAGAAAATCAAATCAGGGATAGAAAAGTGATAAGAATGCTGAACAAGGGATTGTCCTAGAAATCACAGATGAAGATGGATTTCGTTGCTGTAGAAATGGCAGTGTCCTGAGCTGCCTGATGTTCACAGGCAAGAGGACATGAGGAGGAGGTGGAAGGTGTAAATGCGCAGCAGGTGCTTTTGATTTTTATCTCTCTCATAAAGCTGGAGTCAGATTTAGAGGGAAGTCAAAGCTGGGAAAATTTACTCCCTTTCCTGGTCCCTTCATGGGAAAGTCCCATTGAGAGCTATATATAACTTCGACCTTCTCCCCCATGCCTGGATTTGGTCCCTGGAGGCAGATTGGGCAATGGCATTCATTGGATCAGAGTGGAAGATGGTTTCCTATTCCCCAGGTAGCCCCGTATCACAGGGTGGTGGTCCCTGACCAGTGACCCTTCATTGAATGGGGACAAGGACGGTACCCACAGCAACACAGGAGCAGGTTCATCCCAGTCCCGTGTGTCACGCTCGGCATCCCCCCTTCAGGAGTGCTTCAGGATGACAATCAAAGGGGCCTTTCTGGCTAGGGCTGCTGTTAGCAGTGGGCTAGGTTTAGACAGACTCTTATAGCACTGCTGTTTGGAACTGTTCACATGTGCAGGGAAGGGTATTCTGAACACTTAATAAAAAAAAAGATGAAGAAAAATGAAGAAAATGGAGATGAGAAGCTTGTAGTAGAAATTATTTGTCATGACAACTGTGTGCAAAGGTAAAAGATGTTCAATGCCTTAGGCAAGCAAAGGGCCCAATTCTACTCTGACATAAGCTGTTATTTTTAAAAGTCAACTTAATGCAAACCAGAGCAGAACCAAGCCTTCCAGCTGTTACAGGAAAACTATTCAACCTGAATGAGGATATAACGGAGAATTAGATGCTGTCTCTTTCTGAATTATTCCAATGACAGAACAACTACAACAAACCACATAGTTCAGCATTTTAGATGCAGTCTTTGTCCTTTGCTGTGTGGGATCTTTTCTCTGGGCATGCTGCCACCATTAGAGAGCAGGAATGGGAGAGGTCCTTGGATTTACACCCTTCCTCCTTCCAGAATTCAGGTGTAGGGAAGCAAAGTGAAGCCCCTCATTCATGCCCTGGAAGAGCTTTACACAACCATGTCTGTCACCAGCCAGACACCACAGGGCCACTGGTCTATGATGCCTTAGCAAGTTGTAGAAGGAACTAGGGACAGTTTGTTACTATGATTTAAACAAGAGCACATTCTTCTGCCCATCTCCTTTACTTCTTAGTCCATGACCTTTCCAAAATAGCTGATTATGACTGTGGCCCTTCACTGGATTTTACAGGGAGAGGTGTCTTGTGTCCCCCTAATAAAATACTTAAAGAGTGCCAAAGAGACCAAAGAGACCTTTGGAACTCTTCACAGCAAATTGCTATGTAAATTCAACTTTTAAAACTTCGCAGTTTAAATGACAAATCTTCATCCATCAATACCAGCAGCACTGATGTCTTGACAGTCTATAAGAACACATCTTACAGCAGCAGCAGCAAGGACAGCTTGCAAGCCAGTTATTTGTTGTCTGGGTTTTTTCTTCTGATGCATACACAAAGGCACACTCATCTACTACAGCAACAGGTTGAAGGCAAGTGTGTAATGACAAGCATTTCTTGACAGGCTTAAGTCATCCCTCATGGCTTTACCCATGCACTGCTTATGGTCATTAAAAGTATGAAATTTCACAGTTCCAGCTAGGATTTGGCTTGAATATCTGCAAGTTGAAAATGTCGTCGTAAAACAACCAAAACAACCTGTTAAGCTTGAATTGGTGGCCACCAGCCTGCAAACCTTTGGTAAAAGCTGTTGGCAGCTAGACCGGGTGTCTCTGCTGCTTAACACAAATTAGGAAGTGAAGTTGGCTATAACAGGTCTTGGGAAAATATCAAATGAGTACCAGAAGGAACTAATCAATACAGGGTTTTCTTTCAATTTTATGTTTTGGCTAATCCACCACATTTAACAGTTTTACTAATTTCCTTGTTCTTAGGAATTAGCAATCCCATGTTTTATGGACATTATAAACCCTGCTATAGGACAGGTGTCAGGGCCCCAAAACCTGCCTGTGCAGTTTGTGTCATGGCCTGACATCAATAAAGACATAAAAAACAAAAGAGCATCTTGCAGCTACTGCAAAATTGGACATATTAAAGCCAATGCCAACCCCCAAGAATGTGTAATGGTTTCTCTACTAGGCAGATAAGATTTGAGTTCATCAGAGAGTTGTTCTCTCTCTTACAAGTGTTAATTACAGCATCATTTGTGAAGTTATCCAAAGAAAAAAATAGTGAACAGCAGCAATATGAATACTTACCCAAGGTGTGTAATTAAAAAAAAAAAAAAAGCTGTGACAGGGATGCCATCACCTGCTAACACAGACAGTAAGATATGATGGTGACAACAATCTTAATGTAAGAGAATATCATTAGACTTGTGAATTATTCTTATATGAGTGACTATCAGGTAATCACACTTACCAGCCTTTTCAGACTGCTGAACTGAATTTGAACAGGCAAGTGTGATTTCTTTTCCTGTCAACCAGCAATTGTAGCAATTGTCCTAGGCACAGTTGTTCTCAATAAAATCACATATGTTGAAGTCTTCCTTTGTTTTGTTGCTGGTAGCAGAACACAGCTTGCTGCAGCTGATTTTCTAGTGCTTTCAAGCTGGTTTTGAGGGCCATATGAAAATTTGTTTAACCCCAAGAAAGCAGAGAAGAAGGAAGTCTTTTGCACAAATGGTTAAGATCCTCAATCCAGTTCCTTTAATGTAGCAGAAAGGAGTCATAAAAGTCTCAGTTCTGCAGCGAAAGGATTCCTTTGATGTAGAGAATGTGGAATAAGCTTTGTAGAGATCTTCCAAACCCTAGTGCATGGTATGTGTGCTGAGGAGCAGGGGTTCTAGATGGAGGTGCTGTGGAGTTCAAGCAGCATCCTGCCCTCTGGAATGACTGGGGGGGGAAGTTGTGCAGTTTATGCAGTCCTCTACATGACTACAGTAACTTAGCCTCTTTAGCAGAGGCTTCAGAATAACTCAGGCTCTAGACATCAGGCAAATTTTTTAAGCCACTTTACACCCAATTTTCCAATCTCTTCCCAATAATTTCATATGCATTATTTAATGATGACAAAGGACTTGGCATCACCTATATTCCTGAAAAAAATTAATTCATGAAGAAACCCTCTCAGTATCAAGTTGACTTCAATTGAGCTATATTGTTTGCTTTTTTTCCCATTTTGTTCAATTTGTGTTCAGAGCACCTATTCTGGGATATTTGTAATCGCTTTCATTGCTGTTTTTCATCCACTCTGTGTTTCAAGTGAGTGGGAATACATTCTACATGTTGCTTTGAATAAAAGATTTTTTACAAAATCTAGAGTGTGATACAGCCTTTTTTTATCCCATGGGTAAAATCCGCCCTGCTGGAATGCAGCTGCCCAACCTCCTTTATACCAGGAACCATCTTCCCAAATCTTCGCTGAGTCAAGACCACATGGGCAGAGGGGAGGTGATGAACTCATGGAGTGGCAGGTGACAAGAGGTCCTGAATATCCCAGCAGCCCACTGTGGAGTACGTTTCAAATTGGCTGGGCCATCCCCTCCCTTCCTTACATTGCTGTGGGTTCAGATTAACCAGGAATTATGATCAGCCCTGGTTATGTGGCATAACCCAAACATGAAAGTAGTATTCAGACCAAGAGAGACAGACCTGCTTAGAGGAGCACTAGAATTTTAATATGAATCATCACCTTGTCTAAAATACGATGTGTGTGTGCTCTCACCCTACCCTGTTCACATTAATTTTTTGAAATCTTTTCCTTTCATTAGCAAACACATTGAAATTCTAAATTTCTTACTGGCCAGAACTGGCCCACTTCAGCTTACACAAAGGGGTAGCTGCTAAAGCAGGTATTTTCCACCCACACAAGGACTCAAGCTTCAAACATGATACACACATTTTTTTCCTCTGCCTTCTTATTCTCCAGCTGCAGAATGTTCCACTGAAATAGCTTGTTCCTTGTGAATTTCCATGATGCCATATTCCTCTTGAGCACAAACACTCCCTGAGCTGGTTGGTCCTAGACCATTTAAAGGATATAGAGTGGGTCCCTGTGATAGGTAGGCTTCATTTGGTAAGGAATGATGAGAAATAATTATTTAATGCCACAGAGAATGCTATATAATTATTAATTTACATTTCTGCTGCACAGTAATGGCCTCATTTCCAGAATCTGTAAGACAGCAGATTAAGTAGCACAAAACATCGAACCCTTTTTTAAAACTATTTTACACAATATATTGTTTTGTGCCAGTGGTGGAAAAACCAGAGGAATAATACGTCCATCAAATTGTGCTTCTTTGTATATTCAGAATTTATTCAAGTCCTTGGTATATTTAGAAACAACCAAATGACAGGAAAATACAGTTTGTAGTTAAGGTCCCTTATTAACACTTTGAGTGCAGAATAAGGAAATATGCAAGATTCTACAATGAATACATGAATATTTAACAAATCTGAATGAAGATAAATTGAGTAAATCATGTTGGAAAGGCAAACAAATATATCTTTATTCTTTATAATATAGGCCATAACTCCAAATTGCACGTGACAAGGTGTGCCTTATGTAATAGGGTGAATATGTGTTGCTAACTATGTGGAGTATAGTTGAGTTGAGAAAATGTATTTTTAAATTTCCATAATGGGGGAAGGCAGCATGTCTGAGGTTACTCACATTTCAGATTATTATTACTGAAGACATTTTTTTACATCATTACTTTTTAATATAGATGCTGTTTGCTTCCACTTTGTTTTTTTTATTTTCTCTGGTTTGGAGACTGAAGATACAACATGTTGCTGCGTGGAATGCAGGTTCTGTTAGAACTCAGCAGTTATTTTACTGAATTTTACACGTATATCTAGTACAAAAATAGTTTTCTGCTGTCTTCATTAAACATCCCACCTGTTTCAGTCTTTTCCCATGTATAAAAAAAAAAAAAAAAAGCAACATAACAAATGAACAAACTAAGTTTTGAATATATGTATATTTGGTATTTGGGCAAAGAAAATTTCTTTCTAAGTTGAAATTTGTCAAGAGAAGATAAATATTTTTGGAAATCTGCAACAAAGTTCTAATTAAGTAAATTTCTTTCCCTCCTTTACACCCCTGTAGCATCATGGAAGGTTTGGGTTGAAAGGGACTTTAAAGCTCATGCAGTTCCCACGCCTCTGTCATTGACAGGGACCCCGCCCACTACACCAGGCTGTTCAAAGCCCCATCCAACCTGACCTATAGATTCACACTTATTTTTTTTACAAAAGAGGAGTGTGTAATGCTGTAGGGCTAGTGACTACATAAAACTGCTGTATAGAGTTTGTCCACTAGGTGGTCCTTAAAGACGTATTTAAGAACATTGCTTCAGGCTTAAAGTCTTCATATTTAGGTACATACAAATTAATGCAAATATCTACTTTATTATAATATCTAGCTGGTATGGCTAAAATGATTCTAAAAATTTTTCTCTCTCCTGTATCCAGTAAATATTCATCGAACAAAGAATGTGAAGGATATTTCATATAAGATTCTGTTATGCATATAAACATGAGATTTCTTATAAGGCAAGTTGTTTAAGTGATTTCAGCAGGGTTACCTGCAGAAGCCAATCCTATGGATGTGAAGAAAACCTCATTTGTAGCTCACATGCTCCCTTTTTACTATGCTAAGCATTTGGAAATAATGCATTTCATTGGCATTGCATTGATGTCAAAAGTTGAGGGGGGGGAAGGAAGGAGAGAAGGAGCTAATTATAGTTAAAAATAGCATTGATGTAGCTGTAAACAAAAATATATAGCACTGACAGTATACATATAGTACTATTCAATATATTTATTGATAACCTAGATGAGGGAATAGAGTGTACTATCAGCAAGTTTGCTGGTGACACAAAACTGTGTGGAGTGGCTGACACCCCAGCAGCTGTGCTGCCATTCAGAGGGACCCAGACAGACTGGAGAGTTGGGCAGGGAGAAATTTAATGAAATACAACAAGGGCAAGTGTAAAGTTTTGTATCTGGGAAAGAACAACCCCAGGTACCAGTATAGGTTGGGCACTGAGCTGTCGGAGAGCAGCACAGGGGAAAGGGACCTGGGGGTGCTGGTGGATGGAAGGATGCCCATGAGCCAACAATGTGCTCTTGTGGCCAAGAAGGCCAATGGCATCCTGGGGTGCATTAGAAGGGGGGTGGCTGGTAGGTCGAGAGAGGTTCTCCTCCCCCTCTGCTCTACCCTGGTGAGGCCACATCTGGAATGTTGTGGAATGGGCCCCTCAGTTCCAGAAGGACCGGGAACTGCTTGAAAGAGTCCAGCACAGAGTGACCAAGATGATGGAGTGGAACATCTCCCTTGTGAGAAAAGGCTGAGGGAGCTGGGGCTCTTCAGCTTGGAGAAGAGGAGAATGAGGGGTAACCTCACCAATGTTTATAAATATGTAAGGGGTGAGTGCCAAGAGGACGGAGCCAGGCTTTTCTCAGGGGTGACTAACAATAGGACAAGGGGCAATGGTTATAAACTGGAGCATAGGTGGTTCGTTATAAATATTAGGAAGAATTTTTCCACTGAGAGGGTGATGGGGCACTGGAACAGGCTGCCCAGGGAGGTTGTGGAGTCTCCTTCCCTGGACACATTCAAAGCCTACCAGGATGCATTCCTGTGTGACCTGCTGTAGGTGACCCTGCTCTGACCTCTTTCGAGGTCCCTTCCAACCCCAAACTTTCTATGATTCTATAACTCAATGCACGATGATGCACTATCAAAAAATTTAATATGTGTATCAACAGGAATAAAAAAAATTTCTCACACTTTGGGCTTTAAGAATGACAAAATTCAAAGAAAAAAATACAATTTACACCCACCAAATGGGCGCTGATTATGAGAGCCAGGTAAAAATACTGATGTCTGTCTCTAACATCTTAGAACTTTCTCGTTATGCAGCAGACATGTTTTGCAAGAGTTTAGAAACTAAGAAATTAAAACGTTTTTAAAAGTTATATTCTGTGATAAAAAGGGAAACTCTAAGTCCATGAAATAGATTTGCAGCCATTATGGATGTTTTTATTATGTTGCTGAGTTTTTTAATGTAGTAGTGTTAAATTCCTAAATACATTGGACTAATTTCCGTACTCATTTTTTACTTAGTTTTCATTTTGAGTGTGTAAAGTATGATTACATTAGTCTGCATTGATTCATAGAGAATGTAGCATGGACTCTTTTTATTAATGAAAGGAAAAATAAGATGAAGTTATAGAATGTAATGAGGTTTAAAAATGAGTTTGCTTCACTTTATAGCAGTTCTGCTGCAAATTATGGCAAGGTTGGCAATTCTAAACTGTGTATTGCTTGTAATACAAACCATTCCTAATGAAAAAATGATGTAATCAAGAACTGTAGAAAGACAGGAGACTCAATATTCATCTCCTTTTTTACGAGCAGGGCTTCCTGCTATAAACTAGGGAATTTACTTAAATATTAGAAAAAAGACATTACCACTGTAACAGAGAAATTTATATAATATTCACAGACTAAGAGCAAGGGGAGAACAGGAATTTCCTTGTTTCTTCTGATAGCGACTGAGCTAAAAAGCTCAGTCTGGTTACAGTGTTTTCCCAAAATGTTTCACAAATGGAAAGAAGAAAATCAGTGCTTGCTCCAGTGACCTTTTGATAGTCCAAACCAGCTGTTTGATAGGCCATTGGAATTTAACACAGGCATTTTGGAAACCAAACATGCTGTGTGATCCTGTGGGTAAAGTCGAGGTTGGAAGAGTTATTCATATTGGCATTGAGTCAAGATTAAAACATTCACAGAAATTAGAGAAGATACTAATTTACATAATTTGTAGTTTATAACAAATAACTGTTTAAAGGAAAACATATAAGAACTGGGGGAAAAAATTGAAAGGTAAATCCAGTAAAACCAGCTTCAATTTTTGGTATTCTGGTAAAATATATTCAAAGCAAAAGTGTCACTGTAAAGAGAAAAAAAGACACAAGCCACAGGAAAAATAAATAAAAATTCTTTCCCCTTTTTTCCCTGCAACAGTGGCAGTGCTTCCTATTTGTTCAAATCTGTATGTAGTACAAACAAATACAGCCTTTAATAAAGCAGTCTTTTCACATTAAGCTTCTGAACAGGGAATTATCCTCCTACTCTAGCTTCTAATTTCCTCTTCCTGTCCCATATATAAAACAGCTGGGTGCGGTTGTCTGATGGGACCAGCTGCTTTGGTCTCCCAAACTATTTTACCCCTTCCTGCCTGTTGCATGAGCTCTGCTCACTTTCAGGAAAAAGGAGGAAGGTAAATAATTGGGGGGCTGTTTTTTCATGGCTGTTTTAATCTCTAAGCCTCTTAGAAGTCAAATTAGCACTGTGTTTGTTTCATGAGAAAAGCTGAAAAGAAAATACATTAAGGAAGGAGCAGTAACTCGAGGCATGCTTTAGAGAGACACCCCAGAGATAAAACTCTAAAAAGATTCTTACTAATGTGTTTTGTTCAAGAGTAAAGCCAAATCTACTTCAGCTAGATGAAGAAATTTTTCAGCCACTCTGCAAAGGGATGAGAGCAATGGGTGTTTCAGTTGCAAAAATTAGACCTTATGTGAATGTGAAGACTGGAGAGATTAAGGCAAAGAGAATCTTCTCAAGTTTATGACACAAAGAGGCTAGTAATCGTGGGGTAGTTCAGTGACTGAAAGTAAGAGATGGTGAAACTGCTTAAGATAGAGGAAAAATGAAGAGCACACTAAAGGTATACTGGGCTTTGGCTGCTGGTTACATAGCCGTTAGGTTTCACTGATGCTAATAAAGATTCCTGCCATGAACCCAGGGAGTCAACAAACAAGTCTTTAATCTTGAAAAGAGGCTGAAATATATTAAAGGATAACATAACTTACATGTGGTATAGAGCACAGAAAACTGGAGGAAAAAATAGGAGAGTCCTGGAGGATCAGTTGAAGAAATAGGGCAATGGGGCTATGAAAATTTCAGTGAAATTAGGGGTGTGAGGATGTAGCTATTTGCACTGCTGAGTATTCAAAATAATGGTACTTAGAGGGAATGAAAATGGAGTAAGTGGCTGTGAGATTTGTCTAGGAAACATCCACTTCCAACTCTAATGACAGAGTCTTTATTGAAATGTGAGGAGGGAAGCCAGATTAGACAGGATCTTTGCTGCAAGTGCTGTGGAAAATATCCTCTATGTAATGGTATTCACAACACAGAATGAGTTTAAGAGATGAAGGAAGTCAGATGTTGTGTTTCGCTGTGGTTTGTTGTTCAGGGGTTTTTTTATTTTATTTTATTGTTGTTTGTGCATTTTAGGAGGAAGAGATTGTTCTATATTTCCATTTGAAGATGGAAGTGGGGAAAAAATGTGCATCAGGAGCCTGTGGGGAAAGTGCAGGAGGTAGTTATAGATTGGCTGGAGGAATCACAGAATCACAGCATGACATGATTGTCACAGTTGGAAAAGACCTCTAAGATCACTGTGTCCAACTGTCAACCCCCCCTGGGGGCTCCTGGCCTTGTTAAGCCTCATTTTATTGACTTTGGCCCTCTGGTCCAGCCTGTCCAGGTCCCTTTGCAGAGCCTTCCTACCCTCAGACAGATCAACACTCCCACTCAACCTGGTGTTGTCTGCAAATTTACTGAGGAAGCCCTCAGTCCCCTCCTAGATCATTGATAAAGACAGCACTGGTGACTGGCTGCCAGCTGGATTGACTCCATTGACTGCAACTCTCTGGGCCCAGCCAGGTAGCCAGTTTTTAACCCAACTAAGAGTAGATGTGTCTGTGCCGTGGGCCACCAGCTTCTATAGGAGAATACTGTGGGACACGGTGTCAAAGGCTTTACTAAAGTCCAGGTAGACAATGCCCACATCCTACACCTCATCCAGGGAAAACAGATGAGAAACTTATGCACTTGCACTTGCGTGTTGATCTATCTATGGATAGGGCAAAAAGAAAATATTTCATCATTATTATAGTTCTCAAATGCTTCAGCAGTGATAAAGCATGTCTTTGCAGGTTCCTTTTCCTTCTTTACCACCACAGAAATGTCCTGAGCATAATCACTGAAGGCAAAAGTTGATTGGTAAGAGGAAGAACAAGTCATGCTTTGTCAAACTTCTTATGAGAGACTGTCACAGTCACATAGGGAGAAGGGAAGTAGAGAAAGGCAAAGTTCTGAACTGAGGTCAGTAGAGATGGCAGTCTGGAGATTTACTCATACTGACGGGGTGGGACCAAAAGTTTTCTGATGTGGAGACTCATTCTGATCACAGGCTTGTGCCAGAGACAGGCTTGTTTTCCAGATCAAGAGCAGAGGTGGAGGAAGCAGATGTTTGAGGAACTTGGCAAAACGGACAAAATGTTGAGGCACAGAAGAGTTGGGAGAGGGGAAGGAGGGAGCAGCCTGCAGTAAAAATCAGCAGCAATGGATGGGGTGTCTAGAGAGCAGATGCAGAGTTGTCTGCCACTGGATGATCTAGGCAGGCCCTGTGCTTGAGAAATGCGAATTAGTAAATAATAACAAAAATGCATCCAAATATAACAAAGCGACTTAGTGGCATCTCTCTGCAAAAATATTCAAAGTTACAGTGGTAATTTTATAACTGTCAGTGCAACCCATTACACTGACAACAAAGAGCCATTTTAGGGTGTGTGGGGAGAGAAGGAATCCCAAGAACGCTGCTTAATTCCTGTGCTTCCCAGCTGACTCTCATTGCCTGGGGTTACAAACAGGGTGGAGAGAAGAGAAGGAAGCCCTGGCAATTGTAGGCAGGACAGGAGGTAGAACAGAATGACCACTTGAAAAAAAATTGAAAAACCCCATTAAAAAAAAAAAAAAAAAGAAAAAAACCCACCAAAAACAAACAACAAACCCCCCCCCAAACAAACAACTTGAAAAAAACCTATTTCCTTGGGGAAAAGTCAGTTTTTCTTACACCTACTGAAGTTTTACTTACACCTACCACTGAAATATCCAACTGATAAACTGATACAGGGTAACCTGGGGGTGGGGTTGCAGTTGATTTGTTTACTTCTACAAAATTAGAGAAAAATGGTCTCCAAAGACATCAAACAACTGTACTTCACGTTTTTTTTTTTTTCTTCTTTCACAACGTGATGGTATTTTTTAGCAGCGTGTTTCCCATCAAACACGGGTTCCCGTTTTATGAACTCTCCCTCATATTAGTAAGAGAACCATGGTTTGGAAAGAGTTTTCAGCAGAAAAGCCATCTCCATCAAACACATCTGTAAACATTCAGCTCTTCTTCACACAAAAGAGTTTCATCTGTGAATGTTGCATCTAGGAATCAAATGCACAGATGAGGCAGGATTCTCAGCACCTGTTTATAAAAGAGTATGAACTCCACCACGTCATCGAAGCCACACAAGCAAAATACTAAACTATTCACATAAGTCCATGCAAATAGCAGAAACAAACCAGTTTTATAACCAACATAATGGAACATGAAAGAACCATCAGAGAACATGACAGTGAGTCCTGTGTTATTTCACATTTCGTGCAACACAAATGTGACACCTTATCCCTTAGGTTGGTAGACATTTATCAAACCTATCACCACACTTGAAAGGATAATGCTATCAAAGGAGAGAAGCCTTTTGTATATTCACTTTGTATTCTTTAAGAACTACAGACCAAAGTAATAAATGGCATCTTAGACCATTTTTCACATGAGAAGCCAGTGTGTCATGCAAAATTTTTTATTCCATGCCACACTGTCCTTCCATGTTACGCTGCTTGTTTTTCAGTCCTGGGATAGCCTTTATTACGTGTTTTGGGGTTTGGTTGTTTTTTTTAAATTACCTTTGGACAAAATAATAGCTTTGCTGAGCTGCATTGCTGCAAACATTTTGTATTACAGAAGCCACTCTAACAGCAATATGAGCACTGTAAATCCCCTTTCCTTCTGACTTTTCCCCATGCTTTCCCTGGCAGTGTGACAACTCCTGACAGCTCATAGTAGAGGTGGGAAAAAAGCCCTTGTTTTGATGCTTGAGAACGCCTCCCAGGAATTCAACCAAGTGTCAAAGTCAGATTGAACAGAAAATTGTCTATTCCATTGACCTATTCTGGTGGATCTATCTCTGGATAGGGCAAATGCAAATATTTCATCATTATTCTAGTTCTCAAATGCTTCAGCAGTGATGAAGCATGTCTGCAGATTCCTTGTCCTTCTTCACCAGTATCTCCAGCATCTGTGCTCTCCCTGCTCAGTCTCCACCAGTCTTTTTTGAGACAACCAGATTTAAGGCTGTAAACTTACAGTGCCTGTGTGATGACATCTCTACTATGGGTGTTGAGTAAAGCACAATGTGGTCCATGACCTGAGTCTCACATATCCGTGTTGAGATCAATCACACAATGCCATTGCAGAGCAATTGCTGGAGGATGTTGGCCATTGCCTTGTTTGACCTTGAGACTGCAGACACAAGTCTGAAGCTTGTTTCTGACTTTAGCCTGGTGATCTTAAGCACAGGTTTGTTCAATCAGTTTGCATGCTAAGCAAGTTGGGATGACATTATGGGTTCAGACTTTCAATCCAGCTGAGATTGGGGTGCCTCTGGGTCCTCCCTGCTTACATGTTTTTCCCATGGTTATGGCTTCTTCATGGGTAACTCCCCCAGAAGAGATATATGGCCTGACACTTAGCAGAGTGGCAGGCAAGCCTGCAGAGTCTGCTAAAACATTTGTGGGAGTCTGGAAACACTTTAGAGGCTGATAGATAAGAAGTTAGAAACCTCTGAAGTTTTCAGGAGGAAACCAAGATTTATGGTGACTATGAAGAGCAGGAAATCAAAACTGTTAAGAAATCAGCTTCAGGTCATCATAAAGTTCTGATCTCTAGTTTCACATTAAGGAACAGAATACTACTAGCAAATCCTGCCTGTGGTAATAAATAAAATTAATAATTAGCTACTATATACTGCTTTTCATCTATAGATCGCAGTGATAAGAAGAAAGCAGTGAAAGTCTAATTTATTGCAGCTAAATAGTTGACTGTTAAACATTTCTTTTTGTGAGACTGTAAATTCTACCTGTTGACATGAGCTCAGTTCTAGCTGCTTTCTGGACTGGATTTCTCTATTGTTTAGAATTAACTCCCTGAAGACATTTTCAAGAGTTATTGTTTCTTTCTGTGTGTTATGAAAAGAAGAAATCTCAAAGGAGAGAAAGCAAAATAAGATGGTAAAAATACTTCAGCACTAATTGTTACCATGGCCATATTTATTGTTGTACAAATCACTTAGGACCATAGTTTATGAGTCTTAATTGAGGAAAACTGCCATTTTTTTACTGTAAAACTTGTTCATAGAATATGTAATCTTTTAATATCATAATTTGTCTGCCACTATAGGAAACACTTTAGTACAGCCTAAAAGGGAAGGATCATGTTGCAAGGTGTACCTACGGTACATCTTTTTAATGCAAGTAATAAAAATCTGAAGTACTTATTGAAACAAAAATGCTAGTGAGAATTTTTTACTTACTTAAAGCTTTGGAATTTTCCCTGTATTTAACTACAGATTTTGGCCTTAACTCCCCCAAATTATTAATAATTTAGCGATCTTTATGGTGTTTGTTGTCCCAACTGAAGACCATTTAACAGAGATTGGGGTTCATGCAATGAAGAGCAAATTTGAAATTAAAGTTCTTTACAGTTCTCCAAAATTGGTTCCCCAAATTAATGGCCATTGTTGCAGTATACATTTATAACTACAGTATATATTTTAATACCTAATGCCTGTATCCAGGTTACAACAAATTACTGAAAGTGTGAAGAAGACATGTAAGACTTGGACAATGTCTTCGTTGTATTTTGAGAGAAATCCAGAGGATATCCTTTGGTGTAGGCTTGTTTGTTTGAACAATTAATAGGGATGTATGTTCCTAAATGTGGCTGGAAGCTACACTTGGAAGTAAGCCAGAACCTACATGCTTAAACGTATCTGATGGCTTAGTGTGATCACAGAAAATAGACTGGTGACCCTTAGCTGTTGAATCTTTTCTTTAGAGAACTGTGGAAAAATGGAGGCAGATGGCAGCAGGGGTTCAAATCTTTGATTTATCTAAGTCATTGGTATTTTTGCCAGACTGCTCTTTCAAGTCCAATGAGAGTCAGAAGTGTAGAAGTTTATGTCCTTTTTAAGTTACATATAACATGGATACTAGCTGACGAGAGTGCTTATGTTTATTGTGGCCTTGAAACAAAGCCAACCAGATGTTTTTGGAAAGTTTGGATAGAAATGTAAACTTTGAAGCCCTGTGTCATTCTTAGTGTCATGAAGGTGTGTTAATATACTTTGTACAAGAGGGACTTCTTAAAAAATTAGGTAATTTCTGCTGCCACTCAGGTCATCCTGGCAACCAAAATTATTGAGCTAATAAGGAAAGGGACAAACACGTGCATTTTCTTTTTAAGGAAGAATAAGCTGGAAGAGGTGAGGGTGGCAGGGATCTCATAGGGAAGCAGAAGGTCCATCACGAGTACAATAGGAGAACTGCAAGAGGAGGTGCTGCTTTGATGATCTTTTTTTGGAGTGAAGGGGAACTTCTAAAAATAGTAAAATGTGATCATCCAGTACTGGCTTTTGTTACCATCACCCACTTGAGTTCTGCTTTCAAGATTTATTATATCACTCTTAAATCTCTTGGAGTCATTACAATCTTGCCTTTCATCTAGCCTGTATATAAATAATTGATCATCATAAGGATTGAAAACTGTGGAAATGAAGACAGCTTAACAGAGATATTCTTTATGACATCAATTACAGAGGGAATCATTTGATGAGAACAGAGAATATTTCAAATGGTACAATAATGCTAGCACCTAAAATTACTTTGTGTTTGAAATTAAATGTGTACACTGATTGGTTCTGTTGCCAGTTTATGGAGAAAGTATATTATGGTTCAATGAAAAAGATGGTTAATTATCTGCACGCAGGGCTTTCTTCTCCCCTCCCCTACTTCTCTCTTACACTAGAGTAACTGTTGCAGTCAGCTGTGTACAAATGGTGAAAAGTGAGTCAGGCCTATGTTTTGTAAGTAATTTATTGCAAGCATTTGCAGTACTGAGAGAGGAAATGTTTTAAACTCCCTGAGTGTGTGTTCTGTTGGCAGCAGTCACGTGCGCTGGGCCAGGGGTGTCATAGGGTTAAACACTGAGTACTACAATGGTAGTTGAGCACATTTATTGTCTTAAAAACCTGGTAACATGCTAGAATACTGTAAACAGCATCATTAAGTGTGTTGAAAGGAAGTTGAAGTTCAAGCAGATCTTTTTTTTTTTTTAGATACTTAATGTAGTGTTGACTGGTGGATTTATGCTTTTGGCTTGACTGGAGAGGACACTTCCTCTCCATTTTTTTAGCTGTCTTGTTGATGTTTTGTGTCTTTCCTCTGTTCATCCATGTGCAGGCAACAGGTGGTTTGCACCAATATTCAAACTAAAGGGAAGTATAGCAGTATTCATGCTTTTTTCAGGAAGTGTGCAGTGAAGTTGGGAGGTCTTCTTGCCTCTAGCTGCTAGGACCACACTGAGCATGTGCCAGGCAATAATGCCATTTTGTTTGATCTGCCCATGGAAAGAATGACGGGTCAAAAACCCACACTGTGCTTCAGTTTGTGTGAACAAGTGACAGTGACTTTGTTGCCTTGACTAATGAAACAAATTATCTTAAATGCAATATGTTAAGAGCTTGGTTTTATATAATTGACTTTTAGAACTAGACATCAAACAGAAATGCTTCATGTAATTGTTTTACGGTGGACAGTCCTAGAAAGTGATAGAAATAGAGTTGCAAAAGCAGAATTAAATTATAAGCTTGAGTTCCTGTGCATTTGCAGTCACTGAAGAAGGTCCAAATTAGCATGGGTGACAAAGGTGGAATTATTTCTGGGTGTGTTTCATGTATTTTTCAGACATATCTCTACTTTCTCGTTAAAAAGTGTGTCTGTTCCACTGACATCTAATGTAAACTCTTTTGCAACAGGGTTGGTGATGTTATGTGTTGTAATCGCCAAATTGCAAAACTGGGGAGTTGGAATGAGAGAGATTACAAAAAACACTTAAGTTCTTGGTGAAAGTTAACTAGTATTTATATTACTAAGGATCCAATTCAGCAAAATACTGAAGTGTGTGCTTTTAAATCAGAAGGTCTTCAGGCTGAAATTATTTTGGTGCCATTTTTCCACAGATCCTGTGTGAATAATACATATGTTGATTGTGATGGCTACTCTTTCTGTCCTTTGACTCTTGACCAAATTATCACAGTAGAGCCTAATTGTCCCTTTTCTTATTGTTATTTATTCCTTTAAGGGCAGAAAACAGTAGCCTGCATTAATTATGCTGTCCATGTACAGGTACCAGTAGGTACAAAACAATTGGTTTGCAGGTAGAGTTGTGCAGGAATATGCAAACAGTCCTTGGTTGCCTGTAAATGTAGGAGTCTGTGCTGTGTAAGGAGTTCAGAGGAGGTGCTTGATTTTCATGTAAAACATTTTGGCTCGGTGTGTTTCACAGTTTAAATCCAGGCCAGCAATTAAACAAATGATGGAGGCTTTCTACAAATTCCCCTCCCTGCTAGAGAAAGAAGAATAAGGGAGAGAGACTTACCAGTTGGAAACTAAATTACACAGCTTTAATGAAACAGTAATGATGAAAAAGAAATATTATTAAATATATACAAATATACACAAAAGTGATATCACATTCCTCTCCCTCAGTGACACTCACATCACTACTGAGGCTGCAGGTGATTCCACCCATGGAAAAGTCCAAGGCTGGGATCATGGAGTCAGCAGTAGTTGAGAGCTGGAGGCAGGAACACAGGGATTCAGGAGGGCATGGATCAGGATCAAAGGCAGGGGAACGGAGAGATTCCTCCCCGGATGCCATCATGAATTAAGAAAAGTGACCCTCATAATCCCTCAGCTTTATACAGAGTATGACACATATGGGATGGAATATTCCATCTGGTCAGTTTTGGTCACCTGTCTGCTCCTGGCCTTCCTAAAGGAGGGTTGCAGGTGTGGCTCCTTTACTCCCTTTCTCTTTCCAGAGCATAAGATGTTTCAGAATGGAGCAGTGGCCTTGGTTCTGCATGCCATTCTCCAGTTGTAACAATAAACTTTGAGCATTATCAGTCCTAGAAGCAGACACTGAGAAACTTGCATTTAATTTCAGTAAGTGCAGCCATGTAGAGGAGACTTAGCTGAAAGTAAAATTACAATAAATTAGTTCTATCCTGGCCCAAAACCAGACAGTGTATTCTGATTTTGTCTTAGACAAAGTGTTCTTTCTTTCGGAAACATGTTGGCATCTAGCACAGAATTTCATCAAACCTCTGCTTTTAGATAGGGTGCTGATTGGCCAAGACAGACTATTGCCTCTCACAATTTAAAGTGATGCTTGTGTGACCAGAGAAGAATATATTGACATCAGTGAGGGGCAGGAACAATGTCCCACCACAAAATGTGGTAGGTTCAGCATGGAAGATGCCAGTGCTTACTGTGCATTTAGGTAATTTATGAAATATTTCTTCTGGGTTGTTTATTAGAATTCTCCCACTACTTCTTTCTTTCATATCTTAGTGGTGATCACATCTAGCAACACCTAGAAGAACATATGTATTGCACGTTGACCCTGTCAGTTGTGGTTGTGTGAAATCTTTTATCCTAAAGAATATAATTAGAGTGCTTTTGCAGAAGCTTTTGTGGCCGTGTTACAAGTATCTCATCATCGTAGGTGAATAGGAAAAAAATAAAAATAAAATCACCAAACTAATAAGAATGGAACCTTCCTACAGCCAGGTGTAGGAAATGAGCCAGCATATATTTTCAGGATATTAAGTTAGAAGGAGGTCTGGTCATCCAGGGGATCAAAAAGAGAGAAGGTAAGGAACCTTTGTAGGACAAACAGAAGTTCAGAGACTGGCTGGGCATCAGATTAGGTTGCTTGAACTCACTGGAAAGAAAATTGTGCTACTGTTGCATAGAGCAGCCATTTTTAAATATCACTTATTTGCATATTCTCCAGGCCAGGCTTGCCCAAATCACAGTCTGAATAAACATACAAATTTTAGTACCAATCAATTGCTTTTAGATGGTTCTTAATTGTAATTTTATATAGAAAAAGTTAAATGCATATGATTAATTATAGCGGTTTGGTTCCAAGAGTTCATGATTGCTTTAAGAAGTTAATGGGAACTACAAAGTGTAATACAATATCTTGTTGATTTAGAGAATAGTTTATTTTCTATATTTCTTCATTTTGGAGACACTCAGGTATGAAGAACAGATGTGCAGATGTTAGCCTGGTGTGTAGTGTACCCAGAGGGAGAAGTGATTTTTAAAACAGATTTCTTTTTAAGGTGTGGGATGTAGTACCTTTAGGGGTTATCTTTCTGAAACTTCTAGGTGACATTTCTAAATTGCTGCTAAGGAAACAAGCCCTTCTATCTCCATAATATCAAAAGGAAACTTAAGAAGTAAATGTAAGATCTTTTCCCGCTGCTGAAAGATGTCATTTTTGTTTGCTATTTTGGAAAATGTTCAAAGTTGGTTTTCCATTGCAAATTGTAGCAGTGTCCTCTGGGAAAACAAATACAACACTTTAACTGTGTCATCACAGTTACTGCCTTCTGCTACAACTAAAGGTGTAAAGTTAAAGGTGGGGAAGGTATAGTATGTTCAATTGATTAGGAAAGCTGTGGATATTCATATTCTGTAGACATAGACAAGAAGAAATTTGAAGGGAGGAAGCAGAGTGCCTGTGCAAATTTACAGACAGGTTACATCTGGCAACACTAAGTACTGAACATTTTCTGACATTCACTTAAGCAGTTAAATCTAATTGCAATACTCCAGCTTCTAATGTGCTTTAACAGTTCCTAACTCTGAATCTATATGCACACTATAAAAGATGGCATTAACTCATCAATTGCTGTGCTGTATGACAGCCCAAGTCATAGACTGGGACACTGGACTGGGATGGCTGTCTATTACACGGGGTTCTGTGCAGATGGAACAAAAACTGAAATTACACTGAGCCCCAGGACATCTTGTTTGTGCAATGCAGTTACACGTTGTACAACTCTCCTCTCTGGGACTACATGCACTCCTGCATAGAGCTAGCTGAAGGTCTGTCATTCATTGAAAATTTTCCCCATTTTAAAATAATTGGTAGCTGACACTCCCAAAGTGGGTTTTCACATCATCAGCTTCAGTTGCCTGCAGTTTATTGTCCTGGAACATCTTCCAAAAGGGAGGGATGAACTAGAAGCCACCCCGGCGTTCCCTTGATCTCTCCATTATTGCTAAAGGGAGGATGGACAGCCAGCTCAGATGGGATTTTTATAACTGTTAGCTGAAATTAGGTGAACCTCACCCAGCCTTGGTAAAAGGGGACCAGACTCCCAGTATTATTTCACGCTGAGCTTTTTTTCCACATGTCCTGCTTGTTTCAGACCCGTGCTACCTGCAAAGACTGATAGCTTTCCTCTCTCCATTCAATACTTCATTGATTAATTGGCTGGCTTACTGTGCAGCTTCCAGCCCTCTGGAACCCATGGGTTTTCATGCAGGAAGGTATTTTCTAGCAAGGAACTGTACTGGTCAATATTTTCCTCACAAGCAATTCTCCAGCTTAGTTTTTCTGCAGAAGAATGGCCTGAGGCCACAAATGTCCATGTGATATGACTCTATTGGCTACATATGTTCTTTGCTATAGCCTTTCTATTTTATCTTCCTCACCTGTATGAAAAATGAAAAAGAAAAAAAAATAAAATAAAAATAATAAAAATTTGTGGGGCTGTCTTGGGCATGGCCCACTTCACAAGGATGTCTTAGGCTAAAGTTATTAATGTTTGTAAGGCACTTGGAAAGCCTTGCCAGTACAAACGTTCACACTATTGTCATGTTTATTGAGAGTTTCTGAAGTTGAATTCTGTCAACAGCTTTTGCATTTCGAAAGTATGATCCATCACTAAATACTAGTATGAAGTTAATTCAACAAAATATTTAAAAGATTGAACTCCTAGACCTTGTGGGGTAATAAGAACTTCCTCTTTAGCTGGCTTTTACAGCCCAGATTGTCTAGATAGCTACATCAAAATGTAACCAATACTAGTGTAAAAGGGAAGCTGAAGTACCTCCAGGGCAGAACTAGAATTGCTCCACTGACTTGCATTCTTTTCCCATTAAACTCCTTGGAAAAACCTGCTCTTGACTTTAAGGGGACCAAGGCTAAACTTGCACAGAATGTTTTGAAAATTCCAAACTAGTAATTACATATTTGGATTTAACTGTAATGACCCTTGCAAATTTTTTGCCAAAGCTTCACTCAGAATTAATGGTGAGTCCCTAATAAATGGTCCTTAGTAAAACTGTGTGTTATGCTCCCTTTGAAAAGTCATGTATTTCTTATGGTGGGTTTCTGATTCAGCTGTCTCCCCAGAATTCTGTTCTGTTATAATTGTCTCCCTGCTAGGGGTTTGTATGAACCCTGCAACTTGTTGTGTTTCTGCAGAGCAACACATGTGCATCTCTGCATGACCACATGAAGAGGATAACCTCAGACTTAATAGCACAGTCGTCTTCAGACTGAAAAAATACTTTCTCTAGGTTCATTTCTTATAATTAGCTTTCTGATTTCTTCTTGTTAAATCATGTAGTGCTTGTGAAATAGACTCCCAGACTGTCAGTCAGAGCTCTAAAGCCTTTCACAGACCATAAATTCACATTCCAATTGTTATAAATAGAAAACACTATTGCAGTGGTTGTAAAACTCTCTCTCTGATGATTGTATGTTCTACTACACCAACAAATCAGAAAAAGAGATGGTTTGGATACTGTTGTCAGCGTCTTTTTGCTCAGAATTTGCATAGAGCCAATATGTGAGCTCGTGATGATGATTTGTAGTATCTGTTATCACCTTTCATTTTGACGTTTGCTTTCATTTGCTCTGGGAGAAAGGAAATACAGGATGTTCCAGATGGGAGTCTGGTACATGTGGGCTGAGAAATCTGTTTGTGTTTCCTCTGATTGTTGGTGAAGGACAGTGGGGGTGTTTTTCCTTGTGTACTAATGACCATATCCAAGTAATTTCTGTTAATGTACTATAATTTACAATTCTTCTGGGACAGAATGTTCATCTTTTTGGTAACTTACTGCTGTTGTGTGCTTTGCAACACTGTAGATTTGAAGCTGCAGGCATTACTCTATGGAATAGTAAATTTCCTCCTTTTAACTGTAGGCTAATGTTCCTCAGCTTTTCCTTTCCATTTTTTACTTTTTATTCTTGGAATAGGTCTCACAAGGATAGTAACTTCTGAAATGTCCTGGTTAATCAATACTAATATAATTTTCTAAACATGTTTCCCAATTAATCTTCTGGCCCCTTTATTAAAAACACAAGTATTTGATATTGAGAATTAAATCTGCAACACACCAAGGGGTGTTTTTCTCTATAACTACTGCTATGAAATAGTATATATCATTTTTGGTTTTGGATATTCACTCATGAATCATTCAGACTTCTCATATACATCAGCAACTGAGGAATATCCATAGTTGCAGGAGCAGTGGCAATCAACTGGAAGCAATAAGAATGACTGAGCCTGTTATGTGATGGTGCATTTAGCTGAGAAATTAAAAAAGCAACACAACACAAGGTGAGATGCAGGAGCTGGGCAGAGGTTGATAAAAAAATGCCTTACTGCCAATGCTCAGTCTAGTCTGCTGCTGTCTCCAGCAGAGGCAGTAGGAGATACTACTTAGGGGCTGCATGCAAACTTGTCTGCTCTCAGACTCTCTCAGCATCACAGCTGGTGTATCAAGGAATGTTACAGGCTGTATACCTGCATAGTCTTCATGGACTTGTTTCCCATGAATTTGCCTCACTCCCACTTGAAACTCTTGATGCTCTCTGCCTTGGCAGCTTCCTGTGGCAGCAAGTTCCAGAGGTTCAGTGCTCACTGTGAAAAGTACTTACACCTGAATTAAATCATAGAATTAGAGAATTTTCAGGGTTGGAAGGGACCTTTAAGATTATCTAGTTCCAACCCCCTTGCCATGGGCAGGGATACCTCCCACTAGATCAGGTTTCTCAGGGCCCTGTCCAGCCTGGCCTTCAAAACTTCCAGGAATGGGATTTCCACGACCTCTCTGGGCAACTTGTGCCAGTGCCTCACCATACTCAAGGTGAAGAACTTCTTCCTGACTTCCAATCTAAATCTACCCTACTCTAGTTGGAATCCATTGCCCCTAGTCCTATCACTCCCTGACATCCTAAAAAGTCCCTCAGCAGCTTTCTTGTAGCCACCTTTAGATACTGGAAGGCTATAATAAGGTCTTCTTGGAGCCTTCTCCTCTCCAGACTGAATAACCCCAACTGAGACACTATCTCCTCTTTTGCTTTACCCTCCCAATGGAAATGCCCTAGGTCGTGTAATGTAGGAAACGTTATATAGATAGGTGCTTTGTCCCCTTGATGATATTAATTGCTCTTCTCTAAATCTTCTAAATCATTACAAAATTTAAAAAAAAAAAAACCACCTCTTACCCATGTGCTAAAAGAGCTCCATCAAGATGAGTATCTCCTGAGCAACCTCAGCAGTAAAGGTAGAAACAATTCATTGACAATCTGCAGTGGCATTATCATCCTTTTTATGCCTTTGTCATCAACTGATCCCACTAATCACAAGATAGCTTCCTGCTTTTGATGTGTTCAAAGGATGGTTTACTATCAGTTTGGGCCTCATTTGCAAGTCACTCTTCAAACTGTTTTTTAGCCCTCTTTATTTGCTGTTTACATTTGAACTGCTTTATTTTATGGGATTTTTCTGTCCTTCACTTCAGAAAGCTTTCTGTTGTGGTGTTTGTTGTTTTTTGGGTTTCTTGTTTGTTTTTTTGTATGCTGATATTCTACCTTTGAAAGCTTCATTTGCTTTCCACAGCCAGATGTGCAGTGGGGTTTGGACTGCTTTATTTACCTCTTGGTCTGTGTCACATACATTGCCTAAGCTTCTGGTTTAGCATATTTCATGGCTATCAGGCTTTCTCTAGACTCTTTGGCTTATGAACTAACCCTTTCAGAGGTTTTAGAGGGGAGAGGGGGTATTGGTTTTTACTCTTTTATATTTGCTAATTTTTGACCATTTTTTCCTTGAAATTGAATAGGCACAAATCAGATTTTTTTAGCCTTTTCTCTAGTCTTAAACTGTACTGTATGATAATCACTAATGAAGAACACCTCTCCAATTAGTAGCTTTTGTCCTGTGCACCAGCTGAGACCAGCTCCAACATATTGGGGTTTTTTTAAGTATCAATGATTTACCTGTCAAAAAAAAAAAAATATTTCTATATCCTCATGAAGCAGTGACTCACTGGTTAGGTTAATTGCAATCTCTTAAGATTAGAGATTAGGTCAGATTTGTACCTGAGCTAAATTTGCAGCTTCTCTAATTTCATGAAGCTTTCCCTGAGCTAGTGATTCAGACATTGGCCTAATCAAAGGATTGGTGGCACAGCTCTGCTGTTATTATGTCCATTCTTTTCACAAACAAGGATTCCATTTGGCTTCTTTTCCTCCCATAATATTTTTATGATGTGCCACTGTATAATATCCTTCACATACAGTACTTCTCCTTGACATATGTGCCCTGTTCCATCATTCCTATCAAGCAAGTAATACCATGTCTCATTAGTCATCCTCCTTGCTTCACACTCCAAGAAGCCTGTTATATCCAGGTTGCCATTTGATGCCAAACATTTTAGTTCTCTCTAACTTTTTAGGCTTCTAGCACTAATATAGAAGTACTTCAAAGTATTGGTCATACACCATTGCTTACTGTTGCCTGTGAAATTCATCTGTAACAAAAGACAGTCTAATTTACCCTTTGTCACAGAGAATGTGCTGCTTACTTCCCTTCTGACTCTTTCAGAAATCTGTTGTATTTTAATTATGACCATCTAATTGGGTGCCTCAGTCTGAACCAAGTATTTCTGCCCCTGTTGTCTTGTCCCCTGCTTCTAGTTTTGATGCTTCTCAATGACTGTTTTAGTTTTCCCTTGCAATGTGGTAGATCTCATGATGAACAGGCAGCCCAGCCAGCCAGCCCACCCAGGTTCTCATGTTCCAAATAGCTCCCTGGTTTCCAGCTGAGCTAAATTCCTGCTGTCTACACACACCATCATCTCCTCCATGCCCAGGCCCTCTGGATCACTTATCTTCTGGGCCTTGTGCATGGCTTTTTAGAGGAAATTACTATGGCTCCTTTTGAGCAGCCTGATTTTAACCTTCACACCAACCCTTTTGTATCATGGTACCAAAATGGACAGTGACCATAGGCTTTTCCTCTACAACCTGGGTATTTTATGCAAATGCCTACCTTTTCACCTGACAGTCATTAGTATGGGTCTTCTTGTACATCAGAAATACACATATCTGTGCCTGAAAAAATAATCTCCTAGGTAACTCTTAACCAAAAATTCCCTTCTGGTGTCAAAGGCATCCTGAGCATGAGAGAAAGGATGCTCTCATCTGGATGCTGTGGATTAAGAAGACAACACTGAATCCTTGTATCAGTTTAAGTAGTTTAAGTAGTTTATAGTAGTTTATGTTTGCATTTAATGAGAGGCTTATGGCCATATTGCCAGGCACCAGCCTTGGGCACTGCCTTCCAATTAGCCCGTGCTAATTGTTGCAAGGAGTCACTGACTCTGGGACATGAGTTACTTCCATGAGTTACACCAGCCTGTCCTAGGTGGTGCAAGCAGCAGCCATAGCAAGCTTGAAGGAAAGACATACCCAGAAGATCTCTGCAGGAAAGCAGGGATTTACCTCTTTCCAAGAATACTGAGGAGGAAAGTGTTTCTTAAAAATGTTTCAAAGAACCAGAAAAAAGGGGAAATTGTCCTGGTTTTCAGCATGGAAAGAAGTGTTGTTGGTAAAATTTTGGCAAGTCTGTTCAAGGCAGAGGAAGAAAACAGAAGTTGAGGGATAAATCTGGACAAATGTACTTTGAGAGAAAAAAGATACAAACTTGCTTGGAATTAAAATGTATTTTCATTGCTAACATAGGAAAGAAAAAATTAATTGTGTCTAAAACTGGTGTCTTTAGCCATAGTGGGAGCAGAAAACACAAAGCCTCTGAAGATTATTAAAAGCAATTTTAAATATTATTAAAAGCAATGCAAACGTTTCATATTTTCTTTAGAGAGGGGGTCTCTGCAGACAAAAGGGCTTTCAGAACCTAAACACCTTTGGTGCTTCAAGAAACCAACCCCAGTTCTCCCTGACAGCTGAAAGATATTCCCTGTGGGTCCTTTATGCTCCTGTCTGCAGAGCTGGTTGAGTAAATATGCAGCAACAAGGAACACTGTTATGTCCTGTGTCTGGCATTTGTGGGCTGATATTTTTAACTTAAGGCAGATACAGTTTGATAATGCTGCTCTGCACAGCTTGGAGGTATTCATCAAATACAGAAATGACTTTGATAAATACACCTTGCTGCACCTTCAGGTTTTAGCAGCAGTCACGTTACATTTTGTTAGAAGAACTCGTGTGGACTCCTGGGAGGGTGTTAAATCACTGCTGGGCTCTGGATAAGAACTCTGTTCCTGGAGACTGAGTTAAAACATTTGAACTGTAAAGTCTGCCTGAAGAGCCTATGAGGATTCTTCAGGTAAGGTGGCAGTAGATCAGAATTCAGAAACTTTTCTGCTTTGAAAAGGAAACTGCTTTTTTCAGCTAAACAGGTATAGTTGGTAGGAATACTAGATCTATCACAAGCCAGAGGAGGACTTTCCCCTGCTGAGCACCAGCAGGCTGGTGGACAGGCTTGGGGAAGTTTTGGGGGCAGAGAAGTGGTCTCCAGTCTCTAGGGATTGAACAGAACCTTTCATTTCTTGCCTTTGCAGACAGTATGTTTTGAGTGTGACACTGCAGAGATTTCTGTATGACAAGGGTGTCTAAGCTGTCTCCTGATTTCCCAACAAAACTCAGCACAGAGGTTTCTATCACTGTTCAAGCACTGAAAGTCATTTTCAAGATCTGCCTCTTGACACATCCTCATTTTGGCACCAGCTCTTTTTAGCAGATATGGTAGTGATGTTCATAGATCCATGGACATAGTGATTATAATTTTTTTAAAGTAAAAATTAAAACCAGAAAATACTGTGTGTATAGTTTTTTAAACAATTTTCACGTAGTTGGAGTTGCGTTTGCCATGGGAATATTTTATGATCATGTTTGTATGTAGAAATGGACAATGATGCCAGAAACTAAAAAGAAAACTGCTTGTAATATCACAAGCTGTAAAGAATTTAGGTTTTGAAGAGCTCTGTAGTAACCTGTTATGCTGTGTAACCTATTATCCTGTGTGGGTTGATGTTTGTGCTAAAACCTTTCACTTTTTTTGAATATTTGAATGGATTTACAAAAATTACTCAGCTATTTACAAGGAACAAAATGTGACCCCTTATTAATCATAAGTAAGTCTGTGTCTTCAGTCATGAAATTTTCAGTCACTACTTTCACTACTCCCATCTTTGTTCATATTTTCCAAGTTAGTCATGATTCATAAAATTAATATTTATGGCTACCACGTGCTGGTATCTGAGAGCTTTTACTTTTTCTAATAGCCATGTAGTTTAGCTGGTTTGTAGCCTGAAGAGATGCCCACTGTAAGATAGAATTGCTACCTTTCTGAAAAATTAATGCTCATGCAAATTGAAGAACTGACAGCTCCTGGAGGTTATAGTCCTTCATCTATAGATGAGGGAAGAAAAGTAGAGCAGAGGGAGATTCTACTCCATCTTTGTGATCTCTACTCCATTACCAGTGTACCTGAGCACTGCTTCACAGGGCTAAGGGAAATGCACAGCCTTCAGGTTACTCGACTTACCTCAAACTGCTGCTATGTAGCAGGTAGTCGGGTGAAGTTTTTTAACATTTTTAAGTAATTTGGTAGCAGTCAAACAAGTGCTGACTTCTGATGCTTTCCTCTATAGCAATTGTTAAGATCCAGTTGGAACTCTAAATGTGTCTCGTGAGCTGGTTGCTTACTGCTTGCACCACTGGTGGCTGGAGACCTGCACAGTGCTAAACAGCTGAGACGTGCTGTGCTCCAGTGTGTACTTGAAGAGAGGCCATTAAGAGCTAAAATGTCAAGAGTGACCCCATGCACCTGTAATAAATGTAAGCTTTGTAATTAGGAGCAAGCTGTCTCAGAGGGCTACAGATTGATTTTCACTATGGTGTGCCCAAAGTTCTTGTATAACATAAGGCAACCAGTTAGCATTGTCAGGAGAGACTATCAAGTTACAGCATGTCTGGCTTGATGACAGAGGTAAGCTCCAGGACACTAGTGGCAGCAACTGTCTTTCCATACATTTTTCTGGAGCATACCACACACTGGGGGTGCAGAACAGAATAGCTGTACAGTATTTTACCTCCATTGTGCATATGTCTTTTTGTTTCTCTGCTTCATTATGCATCTAACTTGCCAATATTTGCAGGGTAAAATAATAACAAGTTACATGTGTATATATGTTTTTTTAATCATAATTGCTGTAGGTGCCAGGAAGGTACCAGCCTGAAAAAAATTCACATTGAGAAACTCTCCTGCCTGTCTGTTTCAGGCTTCCCTACTGCCTGTGAAAGGCAGGTGGCTCTGGGTTCATATAAAGAAGCTTCAGACAAAGGTAACTGACACTGGAATAGACTTTAGGCAAAAAGGAATTTCAAAAGGTGTCATAAAGCACATCTAGATTGGAATTCGTAGTTGAAAGGAAAAACTATTATCTTTTGGGTTGAAAAGTGACCCATGGCTTTAGGCATTAGTGATGTTTGACAAATGACCTGGTCTTCACTCTCCCTAGTGTGGGAGGCAATTGGTTTCCACTGTAAACCTGGACTGTAGACAATTTGCTTTATTATATTTGTAGCAAAGGTAGCACAGCCTAATGCAACAGAGAAAAGAGGAAGCTTTTGAAAATGTCATCCTTGGGTTTATTTGTAGAAATAATCTAAAATAACTATATAGCACTTGAAAGCTTTAATACATCTAATAACATACAGGATCTGTTTTTTTCCCTGTTTTATCAAGTAGTTGTGTTTTCATGGAATATATATTAGCATGATTTTTGGCATGTTATAAATGTGCCATTGCTATCGCATATGAAATGTTTTGGTCAAGAGCCATGTTAAGTGCCCCATCAATTACACTTCTAAATGCCTGTCAAATTTTTAAAAATGCAGCTCTGGCCCCCTTGGGGTTTTTCCTTCTTTTAGGCAAATACTTTTTTGATTCTGCTCACTACTTTTGATCTCCTTATCATTCTGAAAATTTTCTTGCTTGCGTTTCATTTTTGAGGGCTTTGGGTTTGTTGTTTGTTTTTTTTTAATGAGAGAAATATTCTCTGGGAATCAAAAGAAACATTGTGAAATCCAGAATTCCTTGGGATACTGAAGAATCAGGGAATTTATCATTTCTTATGGACAGGTTACTATTGTGAAGGCAATATTTAATGTTTGTCAGAGTAGCTAAGTTGCAAAGGTAATCGCTGTTATATCTTATTCTGTATGGTAAGAAAATGCTTCCCATACTGTGCAGTATCTGTTGGCAAATCTTGCCATAGCATATATTTGCATGTAATTTTCCCTTGGTATATTTTTGTGCAGAATATTTTCTGAGAACCTAAGACAAAATATCTGTGCCACTTCAGAACACACAGGTACTTAATTCTGTATGTTCAGTAGACCAAACTGAAATGGATATGGTGGAACACAGCTGGAGTTAAATGAACTATTGTTCTCACAGGGCAGGCTAGATTAAAAACCATGAAAACCAAAAACAGTTTAAGATCCTATGTTTTTTAGTGCTTCAACTACAAGTCTATCTCAAGACAAGCAGCTGGCAAACATATGAACTTTTTTCCCCACACAGATCTTATAAAAATGAATTTCACATTCATCCAGTCATGTCCTTCTAAGAGTCCCTGCTGGCACACCATTCCTGAAGGAAGCAGTCCATCTGGGAGGGGTGTTAGGGAACTGCCCTGGTGCAGAGACAGTGCACAGTGCCTGGGAAAAAGACACCCCAAGGGAAAGCTCAAAGCTTGTCCCCAGCCTCTAACGGAGAGGTCTGAAAACAGGAACTTGATGAGGAACTGTATCATTGTGAAATGTTCTCTCTCTTGGTTAAACTACCAGTAGATGGAAAGAGCTCAGCACTTCTTTTTCTCCTTGTACTGCAGTACTCTGTAATACTGATGCTTCAAGATTCTACAACTGTATGAGAACCTCATGTAGTCCTGAGACCCTCTGTGTAGCATTTTTTGGCTCTTATACATATTTTATTATGTTTGAGAGTCAGATGAAAACCATTTCCAGATTACAATAAAATAACTTCAAACACAGTAAGTGTTGTTAGATCACTGAACATATTAAAATAAAATTTTAAAAGGCTATACATCCAGATTCAGTGGAAACTGTTTAAAAAAAAGGAAAGTGTGGCATTATTGGCCCAAAGATACTGCTGAACCTTGGGAAAAGATTTGTGCCACATTTCTTATGACACTAACATCACAAAGGATATAAACCAGTCATTGGCACTCTCTCAAGAAACACATCACTGTAATTCATTATAACAATACCACTGTGATATTTGTTCATAATATTTATAAAAGCTTGGCTATGAAAACAGTATGTGCTCACTGTCAGTGGTGATGTATCATTCTTTAAAAGAGAATATACATGACAAAATGTTTTAAATGAACTCTAGAAATATACTGGTGAGTTAAAACAATTTGGCTGGTCTTGCACTTCATGCCAGGAGGGGCTTTCCAGGATATGCTTCTGGATGACCTTTTTGAGGACATATATCAAATAGTCATGTATTTATTATGGTCCCAGTCAGTCTTCAATAGCAATGATGAATGTTGTGTAGTGCACATTGTCATTACAGCTCTCTGTAATACTCTGTTCAGTTTCCAATTGCTGTCTTTTCTATGGAAAACAGAGCGTCCTGTGTCATGTCAACACAATAAACCCAACTTTTACCCACAATGTGTTCCCGGTGGCATAAAGTTTTATCTGACCTGGCAAGGGGATTGGATGTCAGGAGCCCTGGAAAGAGGCTTCTGCTCTGCTTCCTCAACTGTGTTTGTGCCCAGAGGAGCAGAGTGGCTGGGGAGGATTTATAAAGCCCTCACGGCTTCCAGTAGCATGCTGGGATTCACTGGAGTTCTGACATCAGTGTAAATCTGGGGTTCTGGGCACTGAATAAAGAAGCACACTTCTCCTGCAGCTGAATGGCCCTGATGACATGCACTTTTTCCATCTTCCTCATCAGCACTGTGGGGAACATAAATAGCAGAGATGTCCTGACACTTGTTGCAGCCAGGCATGGGTTCAGTCCAGGTCCTGGTGAGAGGAGGTCACCAGTCCTGGATGAGCTCAACCACAGGAGTATGCTGCAGCTTGAAGGTGCTGAGGCTAAGCAGCAGTAGCAGGCAAAGCACAGGGTAGTTTCCCACTTCACAGAGAGGTGAGAGATTTCACAGAGGTTTTGGAATGTAGTTTACTAGGAAAGGAAAAAGAAAGTCCTACTTCAGTCTTTTTCCCTGTCTCTCCAGGAAACTTTCCTGCTCTCTCCACTCTGGTTCATTTCTACCCAATCACTTTATTACTTGTTATGCTGGGGTGAAGAGGGAGAGATGAAAAGCAAAAGGGAAGGCAGTTGCCTCTTACCACCATACACAAAGGCTCCAAAGAGAATTCAAGGCTTAGTTTGGCTAAAAAAATGGACAGATCTAAAATGACTTTTAAAGCTTGATTTCCTGGATTCACTACCCTTTACATGAATGCTTAAATTTGAGAACAATAAATACCAGCACTGCAGGAAGTCCCAGATTTGAATTGTGTGCATCCACAGCTATTTATGAATCATCTATTTTTACTTAGCCACTTCCATCTAAGGTAGTTGGCTCAGTTTAATAATGAAATAGCCTCTCCAGAAGTACCTTGTCAGATGAGCCTATTGTTCTGAAAACAAAAAGAATCTCAATGCTAGTTTTCTGAAAGACTTTTTTAAACAGAAATTACTTTAAAAAGGTAAGTTAGGTGCCACACTAGACTTAATGCACTGTAATCAGAGGCTAAAGGTTAAAACCATGAGAATGGAGAGAAGGAAAAAAGTGCCAAAATGAGCTGGAATGAAAAAAACAGTAGAAAAAGCAACAAAAAGGCTGTGGATAACAGGAAGGGAAAGGTTAAAACTGGATCAGAGATGCTTATGAAGTGCTTTGTGCGAAAGAATATATTCTACCCTGTACCTTAAGCTTTGTCTCTCACTCTCTCTCCATCTCTCTTTATTTATATCTATAATTATCTATTATCTACATATTACCCATTTAATCTCATGGGCTTTGAGGCACTGAAAGTGTTACAATCTTTTGTCGCTTTTTTCCACTTTAGTTAAATCTCATGTTTATTCATTTCCTTAACTTGACATCACTCATCAATGTGCAAGTTTCCTATTGTCTATCACTACCAAGGGCATTGTGTATTTGGAAACAGTAACAGGTACTAGGAATCAATGTTCAGGTACATGCATTTTAATTATATTAAGGATGACAAATGCCTGCTGGGATTGCACCTATGCCAAAGGTTACATCAGTGATTATACATGATAATTTAGATGTGTGGTTGCAAGCACAAATGGCTGTCTACATGTATAGTGAAGTTTCTTCAGCAACACTAGAATGAAAGCTAAGGTGAAGCTGGCCAGGAGCCAGGGCTGTACTCTTTCTGTTTCATTGGTCTGGAGGAAACAGAGGTATTGCTGCAGATCAGGGAAGTAAGAAACTGTAGACTCCTATTAGCAGTAGGGAATTGTTAGCAAATATTTCTGGTTCAAGCTGTCAGTGTCCTTGAAAGAAAAATTAAAAGTTGAAACCAGCATGCATTTGGAATTTATTTGGATCCCATTTGTGCTTTAATCAAGAAGACTTCGTAATCACTATATAAACATTAGTGATGACTGCAGTCAGAATAATTAATAGAAAATATGATGTTTGATTTAAGCAAATCAGGGTGTAGGTTAAAAAGAAAAGACTGAATATCTTCATCTGGACTAACAAATGGTTGCTTAATATTTTCATACAGGTCAGATGAATCATAGAATCACAGAATCATAGAATTTTTAGGGTTGGAGGGGACCTTTAAGACCATCTAGCTCCAACCCCTCTGTCATAGGAAGGGACACCTCCCACTAGATCAGGTTTCTCAGGGCCCTCTCCAGCCTGGCCTTTAAAACTTCCAGGGATGGGGCTTCCACCACCTCTCTGGGCAACCTGTTCCAGTGTCTCACCACCCTCATGGTGAAGAACTTCTTCCTAACTTCCAATCTAAATCTACCTTCTCTGGACACTCTCCAGCACGTCCATGTCCCTCCTGCAAAAGGGGCTCCAGAACTGGACTCAGTACTCCAGGTGGGGTCCCACAAGAGCAGAGTAGAGGGGGAGAATCACCTCCCTCAACCTGCTGGCCACACTTCTCTTGATGCAGCCAAGGATCTGCTCAGCTTTCTGGGCTGCAAGTGTACACTGATGGCTCATGTTGAACTTCTCATCCACCACCACCCTCAAGTCCTCTTCCTCAGCGCTGCTCTCAAGACTACCTTAGTGCTTGAAAATCAAAATTCACATATTGGATGGTGTGTGTGTAGAGAATATGTAAAATAACAACCAAGATGTAAAAAACTGGAAGTATTTTTCAAGCTCATTATGAACACCCTCCAGATAAACAAAAACTTGCTCTTGAATAAAAATTTGGGCTTTCAAGAAATTTGAGATTTACCAAGATTTCAGTATCATCCAGTCTGAATTTTAACTCCATTCTCAGTTTTAAGCTCTAGACCAACTCTAATCTGTTCCTAAGCATTGTTTTCTGAGTCTAATAGTGATCTCAGTGGTATAAGCATTATTTACCTATTTATATGCAAAGCAGAAGGACAAGGATATTTTTTGTACATGTGTTGTATAAATAACTGAGAAAAACTGTGTTTTGCTGCTTATTCTGAATATCAACAAGCATTTGGACCAACAAATATTTGTTAAAAGAAAAAAAGGAGGGGTGTTATACAAGATTTTACTCTCAAACAGCCTACATAGCTCTGATCCACTAAAACATCTGCTCATGCAGAAATTTCTTGAAGAAGTCATGAAGAAGTTTCCAAGGGAGTCTGTTGTAAGCCATATTATTCTAGGAATCTTTTGATCTGCAGGAACTGAGGACTTAATTTTCCACTTCCAACTCAGAGGAAAGTTCACTTTGTGAATGGTGAGAGTTATGTTACTTTTAAGCTTTGTGTTTACAAATCACTTCTCTTTCAGTGACATTGAGAATCATGAATTGTGTCATGACTGGTGTCATGACACACCATCATCCATACCATTCACCTTCATCCATGTTTTTCATGAATGTTCTTTTCTCTCTTTTCTAATCTGCACAATAATTTATAACATTTCTTCTTTAAAAGCTCTGCATGCTTAAAGGGCAAATTATATTTCCATGACCTCTTCTGTATTAAATACCAAGATCACAAAGAAGTGTTTTCCAGCCAAATTAGAGTGCTCTGTCTCAAGCTGATTTCTAATAAATGCCTGCAGTTTATAACTGATACTTCCAAGATGGTCTCAAGGAATTTAAAACAATCTAGGATTTAATAGTAATCAACAGAATTGAAACAAAGTGAAACTGTTACACTGAACTTACTGAAAAGCAGGTTTTAAATTGATGCTGCATATTATTCATTTTGACAGTTGCAAATTCACATTGAAGATAGCTGAGCCCAAAATACAGCAACTGGAAAAGAAAATGCTAATTTATAGATTACTGAGAAACAGCTCTGAAGTTAAGCTGTTCGGTTAAAACCATGAAACACTTTGCATTTCCAAAGTACCTTTGATCCACAGAAGCCCCAAAACACTTTCTGGATTGTAAGTACAGACTTAATTTCCTGTCACACCAAGTCATAGGCAAGTGTCTCTGGAGTGAAAATGTAGAAGACATCATTCAAGAGCAACCCTATGCAAAGACATAATGGACCTTTAAGTAAAATGGCACGGAAAAGTTATATCTCTAAAGCATGTCTCCTCATTGTGCTTTACTGCTTGTGTCAGAAGAATGGGGAATGAAGAAATCCAGACTCCATTCCTAACTGCACTGCTGCTGGGTGCATGTTTTGAGACAAGTCACTTAACTTCTTATGCTTCACTATAGAAAGGAAATAATGCTGATTTCACTGGTGGTGTGCTGATAGCAAAGAAATGATGTCATTAATTGCTTCTTATAGGAATTGCATCTCAAAATTTTAGAAGGCTGACGTAATAGAGCACTAACAATGCTCTGTAAAATAATTTTAAATCATTCACTGGTGGAAAAAACCATGTGAACCATGCAAATACCAGTTACTGTAAAAATTAGGAATTTAAAAGCACAGGGATTTAGGGTTAATATTTTGCTCTGCAATAATTTCAGTGTCCTATAAAAAATAAAGTGCTCTCCAGCAATTGTCACTTTAGGGAGGTTCATATGCATTGAAAGACAAACAGGGGTGTTATACTCATTAATTGATCAAGTAGCATGTATTTTTAAACCATCAAATCTCTAGTGATATCACTCTTTAATGAAAAAATATGGGATGCAAGAATAGCCCCTTGTAACAGCTGAAAAGAGAGGAAAACCCTTAAACAAGCCATAACTTACAGGCTTGATGAGTCAGGGAAGGATCATTCTGATTGTATCATGCTTATAATGTTTTGTTTCATGAGAATAGCATTTGATTCCTAAGGTACAGTGTGGAAGAAAATGTCCTAAGACTTCATTGTTCAATACACTACAGAGAAAAATCTCTTGACTGACATCTTAATCAATTAACATTGTTCCTCTAGATTCAGTCTGATGTCTGTTCCGCTTAGCAGCTGTCAAAATGTTATCTAGAGAGCAGTGAAGAGGGGGGCAGCACCTCAGAAACCTTTGGAGTTTATCCTTTCCCTTGAGAGTATTTATAGGTACCATTACTGTCTTGGTGTCGTGTCTGCAAATGCTGGAGATGGGATTTGCAGTTGGTGACAAAGTTACAGAAGTAGCGAATGTAAATATTCAAATATTACCCTATACTTAGCACTCTTAAGACCTGCACAGTCAGACATCATGGCAATTTAGAGGGATGGTTCTGCACAGCTATAAAGCTGACATTAAGTTCCTCAGACTCGCAGCTTCTTGTGGGATCAGGAGATGCAGCTGCCAGAGTTGGGTCAAGTATATCTCTAAGGATAGGCCCAACCACTTCAAAAATTAATGATCTGTATGAGTTTAGGGCTACCAGGATTTATAGGGTAGTTGATAACCATCGGAAGGAGAAAATATTGTATGAAAACAAGCACTGGGGAAATTTAGACCCCTCTGTCTCTCCTGGCTTACACTGATCTAAATCAGGATTAGTTGCACTGAAGTCACTTGACTTACAATAATATAAGTGGAAAGAGAATGTGTAGTTTAGGCTCATTTTGCACTAACACACAGATAGAATTAAGTGGTCTTTTTGGAAATGAGAAATGGGTCTTTTCTGAGCCATTTTGCAGGGAATTAAGAATGGCAACCAGATGCTCCATTCAATGCAAATTTTAGATGGAAAAGAAACAAACCTTGGGAGACTTTTACAGTATTTCTCAAGAGCATGTGCTATGTATTTGCCAGCTATACGTCTGTGAAATTTATACACACTGTGGACTATATTAATTTTCAAATAAATGTAAAATATACACAAGAAGAAATTCTGATAGCTTCCCATAAACACTCTAACACAGGGTGTTTTCTGTAGTCAAAAATGCAATAAATCTCCAGCACAGCACAAGGACTTTGCTGCTTATCTGTGCCCATTCACTAACTCTTTTTCTATTTTCAAAACTGCTGCTGAACGAATCTCAAAAGGAGGCCAACTATTCACACTGGGTGAAGCCTCCATGTCTAGAATCTTATTCTGGGAAGTGACCCCTCCAGTATGGGCAAATAAAAGGTTCACAGCCATGTCCATGTAATGCCTTCCCTACTTCCAACACCAATTTAAAACAAACAAACCACAACAAACTAAAGAAAACAAACAAAAAAAAACCTCACAAAATGAAAGTTAACTTGCTGAGATCATACCTGGTGCAATAGGAAAAAGGAGTGCATCCATGCATAGAGGCCTTTTATTGAACAGTATTCTGATAAATTGCTTTTCAGAACATCAAAAATTGGGTTTTAGTTTTCACTCCCACTGATGGGCTGTTAGTGTAGTAGCTTGAGGGATGCTGCTCTCACAAATACAAGTACACAAATAATCTGCCAACTGGCTGATACATTATGCAACACAGAGCTGAGTTAACAAGAAGTTAGAGCATCCAGAGTTCCTATTTAATTCAGAGAAAACATTTATATCGAAATTATAGTTTTGTTTTTCATCTGTCTTCTAAGCTGTGACACCAAGAATACTGTCCCTTGGAATGCACACGCAACAGTCAAATCTCAGTAAATCACAGAATGTGTATGTTTTGGAAACTCATCATTCTTTTGAGTTCAGGAGCACACTGAAGGTGATTTTCAGGACCTTTCTGTTCACACCTCTCAATTATGACAGAATCATGGCATAGACGCATGGTGAATTTTTACTTTCATGGTCAAAATAAATGCCTTGGGCAGCTGTTGTGCTTTTGCTGCCCTCACTGTACAGTATCTCCTGCTCCAGCACAGCTCTTTCGGGTAGCACCATCCCTGTAACAACTTGTGCTTTCACCTGTCAGGTGAGAGCATCGGTCAGCACGATCAGGATTTTGTAATCATTGCAGCTGAGTTTTGAGAAGTCCCCAGTCACACAGTCATGGCCATCACAGGCTTTGAAACTATGGAAACACCACAGCTAGAATGCAGCTTGGGGTGCAGGGAGCTTACAGTGTATGTGTGCAGAGTGACATGGAGGAGGTGGCAAGGAGCTGCTTTACCTCAGGCCTTGCTGTGTCTGTGTCTGCTCAGTGAAAGTGGGAAAGGCAGGAAGGTATTTCAGTGTGAAAAGGTCTAGTTCTGCACTGGCACTGCTCATCACCTCTCATCAGAGGGGGCTGAAGTTTGGGGGTTTTTTTCCTCACATTTACAGACCTTTCTCTTCCCCTTGCCTCCCAGTCTTGGCAAGTCTGTCTCCACCACTACCACTTCTCTGAGCCTCTCTGCTATGGAGGAAGGGAAAGACAAAGCTGCAGGCAAAGCACAGCATCAGCAGGCTGGGGGTTTTATGGCTTGAAATCTCAGAGGTGAAGAGATATATGACTTTCCTGGGAGGGCAGGCAGGAAATAACCTCTGATAGAGATGCTGGTAGAATGGAGGTGGGGTGGTTTAAAGAGCAGCTCTATCCACCAGCCTGTCCTGAGATAGCACACTAATTAGTCTGGGTAAACCCCCACACCCCAAGCACACAGACCTTCATTACTTGATCACACCATGGAGTGGTTTCGATGGTGTCAGGAGAAGATAAATAGGAGCAAGCTAATATGCTGCTTTGCCTCTGCTTAGAGGAGTAGAACTGGGGGTCTAATCTGAAATTCGGCAGTTCTCAAAAGGAATTCTGTCTTGGTATTCAAGCCTGTAGCTAACCCTCTTACTTAAGTGTGAAAGTAAGAAATATACATCTAAAAAGTATGCATTATTAAAAAAAAAAAAAGTTTTTCAGGGCATAAATATACTTCAAACAATGTTAAGAAGCTGAGTTAAGTCAGGAAATAACACGTACTAAGGTAAACAATTTATGTCATCCTGGTTTTATGTATTTTGAGGTTTTTAAGATTTGGAACCAGGAGAAATAGCCTCAGTCCAAAGTTTTCTTTTTAGTTGTTCTAACAAGGCTTAAATACTATTTGGTGTTTTTTTCTTGTAATTTATTTTTAAGTATGTGACAAACTATTAATCCATTAGTGAAGATATTGATATTCTCAGAGATGTCCCTGATCCTCTTCAAATATTGATTTAATATTATTATAGCATAGCCAAATACCATATTACTCTTTATCTAAATTAACATTTTTCAAGATATATTTAGGAAGGAAATGTGTGTTTATTGATTGTATGAGTAAAATTACTTTAATTAAGGAAACAGGCCTGCTGCCAAAAATGGCATACATGACTATTAGTGCAGGCTGCTTCCTACAACAGCCCAAAAAGGCATCATCAAAAGCAGATGCCTAAATTACTTACAATGTACATCCTGACCAAACAGATGCTTCAGACACTTGACCATTTGTAGGGCAGATTCTCTTTCCTTTGAAAGCAAGCCTCAGGACAATAATACTTTAAGGTTTTCTACCAATTATCATTTAAGATTTTTCAGCTTTATATTCATTCAGGGGAGCTTGAGTCTCTTGTCAGGAGATTCCCATGTCAGCTTTCAGTACTTTCATTAGTGCTTGTAGTAGAGGATAGGATAGACTTAAGAAATGTTAAAAGTTTCCTTTTTGTTTGAAAAGATAGGCAAGCAAGTGATGACAGTAGTGACTACTGGAAAGGAAACATCAGGCTGTTGTGCTTTGTTTTATTTCATAGTAGCCTTTCAGTATCCTGACTTGGTTTCACAGCTTTTAGCCTCATAATAAGTTAGAAATCCATTGCTGTTAATATATCATACAATGAAGAGCAAATCCTAAAAAATGGGTGGGAATCCACAGTTTAGTAACTTCACATTCTTATGGGATTTGGGGATGTCATGTAACTTAGCACATGGTGTATTTTCTGAATGCCAGCTTCTTAGTTAATAAGGTAATGTACTCACCAAATCCTCTGACGCATAAGCGTTGCTGATAATCCTTTCCTGGACCACGGCGTTTTGATGTCCAGGAGGTGTTCTTGCCAAGGTGCAAGGACAGCACTCCAAAAGTTGCCCTTAGAATCAGTTAGTCTATCTCAGTACTAATGCTCCAGAGTCAACTATCCTCTTCTTGAGGCTGGTCAGGAGTGAACCCAGCTCACCTCAGGAAGCCCACCTTTTATTGGTCCCCCAGTTCTGCTCATGCGCAGTTGGGGCCAGCCCTAACTGGGCACAGGTGGGCTGAACAGGAGCTCATGTCTTCCTCCTCCTAACTGGCAACACCTGATTGTGTTTACCTGGTTGCCTCTACACATAAGAATAAAAAATTCTCCAGTTACAGACATTGTGGAATGTCTTTTCTCCACTGAGACCGTAAATGGTTAAAAAATACAGCTTCTGAACTCAACACCCACATCTGAGAGTCTTAAATGCACTATCTCACATCTGAGAGACTTAAAATCCCACCACAGCAAGGGACATTACAAAATGAGCCACAGAAGCAGTGATTATTGATCAGAGGATGTCCTGGCACCAGGGGTTGCCTGGATCTGCCTAGCTTTGCCTGATGTGACAGTCAAATCTCAGGAAGCTTTGCGGACTTGTTGGGGCTGTAGCATGGGCTGTAGTCAAGACTGGGACAGACATTCACTGCTTAGCAGGAATTAAACCTAGCTGTGATGCCAGCAATTTGGGCTGCAGTGTGGCCTCCCCTGCCATGTCCTGGGTGGGCACACTACCTTGTACCTGCACTGAGGCATGGACCTGTGTGTAAACTCTATGGAGGGGATGGCAATCATTCAGGAGAATACATGAGTTGTTTGTAGCCTAGCCACAGGAGACCACCTCTGGGGCAAGGAGCCCATGAGAATGTGTCTGCCTGTGTAGCAAGGAATAAGTGTAGAGACATATGCAAACAATATATGTGATAGAAAATGTGGGAGAGGCTGTAGCTCTGCCTTTCCCTGCTGATGGGCAGCAAGCATGCTTCATGTTGTGCTGCAGCATAGTCCCCAGCACTGTCATAGCTGAGCCCAATCCTGAGGTGAGCAGCCTGCTCACCTGAGATGTCTTCTAAGCCCCTGACCTGACTGCAGCAGCTATATTTAATTTATCCTTTCAGATTAAGTTTTCCTGCTTTATCTTCAGCAGCATGAAATGCATCTACAGCCCTTCCCACCTTGTTGTCTGTATAGATGTTCCCCTGCCAGCAGAACACATTTCAGCACAGAGCTCCCAGTTGCATACCATGGGAAATGGAAGAATGTTTTTTTCACTATTCCAAAAGGAAAACAGGAAAGTGTTTCTTCTGGCCTTTTTAACAAGCAGGAATGGGATATTCCTCGTTTTGGCAAGAGAAAGTGTGACCAGCCATGGGAAATACTGTGCTACCAGGGCTTAAGAATTTATGCTGCTCATTTTTGGTAGAACTATTTTAAGCGATGGATAAGACACTCTTGAAGGATTTGCTGTTCGATTCCACTCCCTGAGCTCTGCCCCACAGGGTTCTTTGTGTAAGGGTGTGAAAATGTGCTGCTGAAGTGCTGACCTCCTCTGCCCTTGCAAGCACTCTCTCTGAGTCCATGGGGTTTCTGTATCACTGTGCATCCTAGCAGGGGACAATGGTTTCAGCAGTACATATGGGATGACTTACATAATTGCCACCATCTCATTTTTGTAGTCTCTCTATGTAAATGCCAGTAAAATCTTCCAGACATCCTATATAAATGTACTGTAAGCATATTATAGTTGTAAATATCATGATTGGTAACTTACCACATAATGTTTGCTTACGCACATGCACAGATATGTCCCTCCTACTGAGAATTGTCCAAATATCATAAGGACATTTGCAAATCCAGTAACCAGTAGCAAGTATTTATTAATGATTTGGCATATGTTTGATAAACATATTCATAAGTCTTGAAGAAAGACTGGGTGAGGGGTTCTCAAATCAAGACATGCAACTCACAGCTGCTTACGGTTAAATCATTTTAGATGTTTAAAACCATGTTGGGGATGTGAGTGCTGTAGTACACTGAGTAACCAGTAAGTGGAACCCTTTTTGCAGTAAACCTTCAAGGTTTTACTGCTTTGATGGAGAGCATGGTCATAAAGATAATGTGACATTTTGGTTCCAAAAAAATTATGTTTAATCAGAAAGCGAACAGAGATAAGCGGTTTAAAATGAAATCTGAATTACATTTCTTTTTTTTTTTACACTGCTCAATAAGATTGAATAGGAAATGTGAATGAACCTGCATAATGCAGGCATTAACCCTTACAGCATGCTGAAGAAAAGAAGAAAAATTGATTTTGATGACAGGCTTTAAAATAATATGAATCAAGCCACCGCCAGAAAAGCAGCTGTCATCAAGCATTGTTTTAACAAGAACAACAAATGACTGATTTATGCTTGAAATTATGTAATCATAAGTACAGTTTCATCTGTGGCCAAGACTTCTCTCTCCAAAGATGCAGTTTTGCAACTTAGACACACCTGATCTAGATTTTCTCAAAAGTCTGAGCTTTTGATAAGCATGAAGATGAATCTCAGTACTGCAAATGCTGTAGAAAAACTACTGAGAATTTTAATTAATCTGTGTTACTATGTGACAGCTGCTATTCACATAATATTCAAAATCACTACAGTCTTTAACTGTAAGTGTATTTTGATATTGCCCAGACAGAGAAATATGTTACTTAGGGTGAACAGAAATTCAGCATTTTATTGGATAAACAACCTAAGTATACATTTTCTTATATCAAATGAGCAATTCTGAAACTGGTATGATGGATTGGTCTGAGGGAACTCCTCTCCCTGTCCAGTCATGCATTTGTATTACATTTAATCTGGAAAAATATATTATATCAAGTAAGATTTACTTTTCCTCCATTGAGTACCTAGAAACTAACCTTATGAAACCACTGAATACACAGATTCAATGATGCTCATAAAATCTTTAAGTAAATACCCCTGTAAATCTAAGCCAAAGTTTCTGCCGTGCTTTCTGAAATGTTCTTCCCTGTAGACTGCTAATTAGCCTCTCTCTAACTTTGAATACTCCATAAATGCACTATGCTGATTGATAGTGCATCAATATTAATTAATAATTTACCACACAGTTGGAATTTTCCTCTATGTGTAATTACAGCTCCATCTCTTTCTGAACTCTTCTTTCTCTGCGAAACAAGAGGAAGAACATCATTTTACTGCTTTCACCCTGTGTTGTTTAGTCTCCCCTTGCTTTGTGTGCAAATATTTGGAAAAGTGGTTCTTGGATACTTATTAAAATTCACATGGTTTATGTGGCAATGGAGATCTATTTCATGGAAGTGTGCTGCTGCCGCTGCTAATAGGAGCTAGCCTAGCAACCTTCATGTTTTATTTATACACACAGTACATATGTGAAGTGGTCCAAAGTATCTGTACTCTGTTGGGAACTGGAAGTCTGGCATTCAGATAGAGCCTCCATGGGCTGTCCAGCTCTAACCCACAGATCAGCTGGGTGTGCTGCAACTCTACCTGGGTGGCCAGGAACTCATTAGGAACAGTCCTGCCAAATTACAAATTGTTCAGAGTGTAGTTAGCGTCCATATTCACACATGCAGTTCTGAAGGAGTCTGATTTTTATCACAATCATCAGAAATAATGTAATTCTTTACAGAATTATCAAATTCTTTAAAGTCACTCTATTCTAATAAAGCAACACGTGCTCCCTCGGTGGGATAGAGTAGCCCAAATGCTTTAAACACATTTTCACACTGATCATGAATCACTTCCTAAAAACATTTCTTTTGTGGGAGTCTCTTTGTAACACTCTATAAGCTCTTTTGTATAAAATGATTCCCTGAAAGCCCTTGTTTAAGCCAGTATCTTCCTTGTAATTATGAGCTCTTGAAACAAGTGAAAAAACAAATCTCTAAAAGATCCTACAGATAATTTACATGAGGAAGGAGGGATTAAAAAAACCCAAAACATTACGTTCCAGCTGCACTTGGTTGTAGCATACAGTGCCTGTCATTTAACAAATCTGTGTAGTCTCTCTGCTGTGAGAAAGAGCTGAGGATTTGCAATTCATTCTTGTTGCAGTTCATCCCTGTTGCAATTCGTACTGCTCAAACCTATGCAATCATTCTGCTTTCCAGGTAGCTGTCAGCACCTGTATGTTGCTGAAATGTCCTCAAAAGAAACTGCTTTTCCCCAAGACAATATGAATCTGCAGGGTTTTGGTGACAAGCTGCCATTGATTTTGTTTGTGCCTCTTCTCTGTTTCCTGAGTGAGAAAGCAGTATATAGTACCAGGCACACCAATCAAATACCCAGCACAAAGCAAACCTTCCTTAGTGTGTGCTTTCCAATTCTTAATTATCTAAATACGATAGTACAACATCTTCAAGGGCAATCTCTTCAAAACACGAGAACAGTCATTTTGGTTTGCAGGAAGTCTGACTGAGCTGATAAGATGACTGCGATGTGAACATGGGCAGAGCAGTGGGTGTTGCTTACCTTGACTTCAGTAAGGCCTGTGTCAAAGTCTCCTGTTGTATCCTTGTAGGGAAACTGGTAGATTTGCTCTGGATAAGTGGATGTTAAGGCAAGAGGAAAGTTGACTGGGACACTTGGCTCAAAGGGTTGTGTTCAGAAGTGCTATGTCCAACTAGCAGCTGGTTCCTTGAGGTATCCCTCAGAGACTGGCACTGGGGCAAGAACATTGAGCATCTTTATTAAGAGCTCAGGTGATGGTATGGAGGGCATTGTATGAAAGTTCGTGCACAACAGTAAGTTGCTGGGAGCAGTAAATATGCTGGAGTGTAGGCATGGTACTCTGAGGGATGTTGGCAGGCTGAAGCAATGGCTTCACAGGGACCTCATGGGTTTCAGTGAAGACAAGTGCAGTGTTTTGCAACTGGGACAAAATAATTTTGTGCTACCATACAGACTGAACAATGGAAACAGTGTCACAGAAAAAGACCTGAAGGTCTCAGTAGACAAGAAGCTGAAAAGGACACAGCACTGTGGTTTTGTGACAAATAAAGCCAACTGTACTATAATAGCAAGATTGTAACCATGTGGACCAGGGCAGCAATTAATCCCACCACATCTAGGGTATTATCTCCAGTTGGGGCTTTCTGGCACAAAAGGGATGTTGGCATGCTGGAAGGAGTCCAACAGAGGCCACCAAGATGGCCTCTAGAGCACCTGACAAACAGGCAGCGTCTGAGAGAAGTAGACTTTACTCAGCCTTAAGAAAAGAAGATGGAAAGGGAATTTTATTGCTGTCTACAATGGTTAGAGGGTGTAGAGAAAAAAAACCTCTTCGTAGAGGCACATAGTGACATGACAAGAGGCAACAAATGCAAGTTGCAACAGGGGACACTTGTATTAGATGTAAGAAAAAAGAATTCACTGTGAGGATGGTTAAAGGCTGAAGCAGGGGCCCACAGAGGAAAAGTTTCCATCCTTGTAAACAGCCAAAACTTGACTGGACAAGGCCCTGAGCAGCCCCATCTGATCAGACATGTTTCAAGCAGGAGGCTGGATGACACCCCAGAGGTTCCCTCCAACCTAAACTGTTCTATGATTCTGTGATACTGCAACAAATTCCTTACTATGTATTGACAGAACCAGTCAATATTACTCTGTTAGGGCCGTTTACAAGGTGTTTTGTCAAAGATCTGTCTCCACACTACAGATTAATGATCTTTTCATTATCAGACTATGTCTTGTAGAGGAAGCATCTATCTCAAAAATACAGTGTATTTTTTAATATGAGGATGGAAAAAACATAGGCCAAGAACAGGCTCTAGCTGTTATATTTATTTTGCTAGAGTCAGTGAGGATGAATTTGGCCTAAAATGTTTTTTGAGTCAAAGCAGAACAGTATTCCACCGTGAGTGCAATCCCATTGGCACTGCAAGCATAATCAGCATTCAAGACTTCATCTTAAAATATCTATTTGATAAAGTCTGGGTATTGTAGGCTGACATGATATTTCGTACCAGCTTTAAATGTTGTCAGAGAGCTCTTCTTCTGTGTATTTGTACCATATCCTTGCAGAGGTGTTACGATGTTGATCCATAGCAACACTTGCACATTTGCATGCTGCTAAACATGCTGGTCACTTGTGGCTATTTCCAGTTGGTGCAGCACTGCACGTTTGTCTGCAGGTGACTGACATCCCCAGGACTGCAGGTTTCAACCAGGAAAGAGAGAGAAATCTGTTTCAAATGTAGCTTAGTGGGTAGGTCCCCCTTACCTCTTGGCCTAACAACATGCTTCTTTTGGGGCAAAGCAGGAGTACAGTTTCACTACGGTGATACCATATCTATCAGACTGCTGAGCAGGAAATTTTCTCTAGTATTTATTCTGCCAAAATATTGGGACCTAATAGGACTTGATAAAGAGAAAAGCCTGTAACAGAAAATACATCGCTAATTTCAGACTCCTCTGTATACTCAAAGTAAGTTGGGGTCTTTTTTTCCTTCTTAATGTAAACTTTGTCATCTGCATTGGCAATAAAATTGAGGATCACCTAGGTACAATGCTAAATGTAATATTTTTGTAATATGGCTGCATCAAGATAACTGGCCTTAAAAGTTACTGGATTTTCTACTAAAAATAGTCAATTATTTTTTTCCAAAGAGAAAGCTTAGACCCTTTCATGACATCTAGACTTTTACATGGTGCTAGAAACAGCTGTTCAGAACATAATATTCCTGCAAGTTTTTGCATGTAAGGCTTTTTTTTAAATCCAGACACAGGTGGGTCATACAAAAAACCTGAGATAGACAAAAAACTATTTAAATTGACAGCAACCAGGATGGAGAGAATGCAAGACCTCTGTCAAGTCCTTCAGGTTCTTGTAGACTTTCCAGGCAGGAGGGAGTGTTTCCTATTAAGAAATGGGATCTGTAAGGTTTCCTTTCTGTACTGGTCTAGAAGAAACATAGCAGGTTGCCTGCTTCATTCCAGGGTTCAATTGTGAAGGATTTCTCATATAAAAAAGGACTGATCTTGGCTGTAGTGGTTGTTTGCTGGTATACAGAAAGCGTGGCCAAACAACCTTGAGGCTCATAATCAGCTCAAGAGGAGTTCAGGTTATTTGCTGGGATTGGCCTGTATGAATGATCTTTCCTGGTTGGATTCCCTGCACATTACATGTGGAAAGGGTATTCCACAGAAAATAATATGTAAAATGAATATACTTCATAACTGAACTCATGAGATGGAAATTTTCTGGCAAATTCAGAATTATCATGGAAGTCACTGTGTGACTTCTGTGACAGCAAGAGCTACAGATGCAGGTGGTGTTGGCCAGAAGGCATTTCTCTCCCCCTTTTTATTATGGCTGCTGTTTCAGTTTTGTGTACATCTAGTGAAATTAAGACATGTGGAAGCATTTGGTCACCTCCTTCAACTCATTTTCGTTTTCTGGCTCTCTTTCCTGATGTGTGTTTGCTATAATGGTTTATTAGGCACATTAGTGGGGTGTTAGGGGAGGGTGGGAACACCATGCATGGTTGTGAATGACAACTCAGCATGACACTGAATGGAGTGGAAACAACACAGTGACTGGTGTAGATGGGTCAGTGTCCAAACCAATAACAGAATGTGGGATGTGTGGACTGTGTGGCCTTTTATGTGGTAAGCACAGGGTTTTCCTGCCAGTGAAAAACCCAGTCAGTATTTCCCATGGTGGGGTACAAGACATTCATTCTCAGGGACATGTATTTTTGCTGCTGCATACCAAGGCTATTCAATACAATGTTGTCTCTTTACAAAAAGAAAGAAGTTGCAGAAAATCCTATGGCAGTGATCCCCAGGGCCAGAGTGAACAGACCCTACTAGAAGAGCCCCAGAACACAGGAGGGAAATGGTGAACTCCATCATCACAGCTCATGAGTCTCTAGAAGCGCTTTTTGTTTTGATTATTGGGACAGTAATATGCAGAGATTACATTGATCTGCTAGTAAGTAGTTGCCCACAGACAAGCCTTTTTTAACAGTTCCTTTGGCGCCAAATGCTAATGACAAGACTGTAGATGTCATGTACATTGTTCTTTTCATCTTCAGGATATCCCAACATTTGCAAAGCAGTGAGTTAGATGCTGTGTTCATGGACAAAGGAATGAGCTAATGTGCACTCCCCAGACTGGGAGCAGTTTGTAGAGCTGAAATGTTGATCAGACCCCAAAATAGTCCCACGTTTCCGTTTCGTCCAGGAGTCCTCTCTGCGGAAAATCCTGAATTCTCAATGCAAATCCACAGAGACCTTCCAGTGCAGCCTCCAGAGGCACAGGGACATTTCAGCCACACGTACCCCCTCCTGGCACTTGCTGCTGCTCTCTCGCAGGCTTTGCAGGGGCAGACACACCATGGGGATCGAGGGATGGAGCTGCGCATCTCCCTTCCCATCCCAGCCCCGCCTCGCTCCGCCCTTTCTGCTGCCTCCCTGCTCCCTTCTCTCCCACGGCTGGCTCCCATCTCTCCCCTGCCTCTGCTAGCAGTACCGAAAAATGGATCTGGCTCCAGAGCTCGGAAACACCAGCAAGAGAGAGGGATGCCAGTCAGTCTGATTTCTGCTGCTGGGCTGACAGGGAAACAAAATGGAGGGGTGTGACGGGAGAAGGAGAGCACAGGAGGTGGAGGAGGAGGGATAACATGAAGTATGAGGCGTTGGAGGCAAATCAGGCAGCAGAAGGGAAGGAGCTGTGAGAGATGGGGAGGGAGCAGAACAGCAGTAGAAGGAATAAACTGGAGCATGAACAAAAATCCTTCACTAATTGCACAGGAGGTGGAGAGTGAAATCCAACAGGAAATGGTGTAAGGGACTTTGTGGCAAGAGTCAGGGGAATAATTGATATTTCTGGTGGAGCAGGAAGAGGAAAACTGACCTGCTCAAATAAAAAGCAGGGAAAATTGGAGGTATGGCAACATCACAGAATTCAAGTTTGTCTTAGGGATCTCTCAGCAAGGTTTACTTCATACTTGGCAACAGCAGTATCAAACTTGAGAGTTTAAAAATCACAACTCCAGCACTCTCCAGACAGGGAAATTTTATTTAAAGTACTGTATTTTGGTTTGTCTTTATATGGTTTTGATGCCTTATGTGCTTGAGCCCTGCTTTCATGGGACTAAAATTAAATGGAAAAAATTATCTGTGTTCTTCATTAAGTCATCGGAGTTTGAGAACTGAATCTTTATCAGTTCTCTACAACTGGTAACAAAATCATATGAGCTGGTATTTTACTAGACTGTGACTAACATTGACCATATTAGATTAGCTGAGAACTCCTGTGGTCCAGGAACATTTTATCATCTGTGTATGTGATGGCATGCAGTGGATCTGCTTCCTGTTTAAACTGATGCTACATTTTGCCAGTGACAAAGGGTAACTGGCAGTGCCAGGGGACTTAGCAACTACTCTTCCTGAGGGCCGGTGGCAGTGAGCCAAGACCAAGGAGTGCCACAGGAGAAAACCTGTGTATGAGGTGAAGAGATTCAGCCACAGGATGACCATGTTCTGGATGGATACTAACACTGCTTTTCTAACCCATCTTTAAAGTGTGGTAGCAGAGTGGTACCTATACAGCGTGTTGATGTTAACATGGCAACACTACAAAGACATTAATCTGCAAATACATTTTTATTTCATTACATCTCTTACTAACAGAGTGTCTGTCCAGCTCACCAAGCTTAAGTACCCTGGTGCTAGAATACTTCATCATCATCAGGATTAGGATTCCCTTATCCGGGAGATGTTCCTAGAATATCAAGCAGAATGAGTAAAACAACAAGTAAACCAGAGTTAAGGATAGTCTTTAATAACAACCATCACTCTTCACTCAGTGGCAAAACTTCAACTGAATATCTTTTTATTGGTAGCTATGTATGTAAGGAGTAATGGTCCTAGCTGCTAGTGCTGCTGCATACCTGGGAGACCATAGAAGAAGATCCTTCCTTTGAAAAGCTCTCTTCTATAGACACAAAAGACTTCATCAGCATAAAATACTCTAATATAGGATAACTAATTAACACTTGGACTGATCACTTGACATGACAAATTTAATTTCTGGGAAAGACAGAGACTGTCTGGAGACACAGTGTAAACAATGGCAGGAATGAAAGACCTTTCAAAACTTCTCTGGACTCTCTGCTCCATGTAAGGGGAGAATTTTTCTGATAGAGACACCTACCATGGACATTTAAAGATAAAACACACTGGAAACCCCACCCAAACCATATGCTCTCCTATATGCACACTTCCTTGAGAGAGGAGAATGAAGCAAAGATGATGGATGTTAGTTTTGTCAGTTAATGTGCTACTCAATGGAGTTTAGATACTACGGGGATGAAGGCAGCTTAAGAGCTTCTATAGACTATGAAAGAATAATTCTATTACTGCCAAAGCACGTAATATCTGCTCACATGGGTTCTGACATTAGGGGGAATTTTTGTCAAGGTCACAAAAAGGCTTCGTATTAAGGGAACTTAGATACAGTGATTAAAAAATCATGATAAAATCATATGAAATAGAAAATCGCAATAAAAATTTACTATCATGATGAAGGCTAGAAAGTAGGCCCATTAATCTTCCTAAACTGAAGAAAGGAGCAACTTAGCTGACATCGAACACTTTACTAGAATAACCCATCTTTAATTGTTTAGTGGAAGCTGGCATACGGTATATTTGTTGGCGCATTTCTTATTTATTAATATTTATAGACTTGAACCTGTGAATTGATTTTTTATAATATAGTGATGTCTGGTACCAGTACACATGCCAGAAAACAAACAAACAAACAAAAAAACAAACAAACAAAAACGACCACTCTCATTCACCACAGTAGCCAGTGAGGATATCTCAGTGTTGGGATAATTCCTTCTCTGATTCTCCCTGGAGAGACTCTGTTGGAAACAGAGCGGATAGATTTTGAATCAGTCAATTGAGGAAGGGAAAGAGGGGAGCTGAATTTAAACTTACCCAAATGTCAGAAAAATCTTCTGACCCATGAATCCATATGTGGGGAATGTTAAAAACAAAGGGACACACAGAACAGAAACACCTATGTAATTTTGAAAAAGACTACGTCAGCCTTCTCTCCCCAGTGTTTTCAAGTGATTAGAGGTAAGTGCATACTGGAGATCCCATCTGGAGGTGGCTGATTCTCATTTGCTCTTGCAGATAACGAAGTCCTGTATGTGGGTTCAAGCTACCAGGTCAGAGCCCATGAAAGCCCCCCACTGCTTGGTGTCATATGTTCTTTTTGTTCCAGCCCTAGTTCTCTAGGAGTTTAAACATCCTCGTAGTCAGTCCAAAACTCTTACATCCATTTCAAATTACACAGGAAGATGACCATTTCATTAAATGCTTCAGTGAGATTTATAGAGAGCACTAAATGAACTTTGTGACTGATACAAGACACCAATTCCTCTAGGTTTTGTTTTCAGAAAACTTACATTGTTATTAGTTCTCTGGTCAAAGGTTACGCTTCCTGCTCTTCATCAATGCAACTGGCATGTGAGTGTTTTCAGATATAAGTCAGATCACCTTTTTTTGGAAGAACCATACTAGTGAGAATCTGCCTGTTACAGTGAGGAAAGTTACACCCATGTCAAGATGTGTCTGAGTCTCCCTAGTAGCCGGAACCAACTATATACTTTCGGCCGTGGGAGTCTTTTGAAGGCACCTCTGTCTACTCATGTAGTTGGCATCATCAACCATCATACAGATAGCCTGTATCACAAATTTTAGAAAATTACATAGCAACAACCACCATTGGTAAAGCCTGTAAAATAAGCCAAAAATAAGTGTTTGGCTGAGAAGTGCCTGTATGGTGTAACATTGAATCCCTTCTGGCAAGGGGATAAGACCCTAAGTCTGCAGGAGCAGGTGAACTCCAGCATGGAAATTAACTCTCCATGTTTAAAAAGAATTTTTTTTAAAGAAGCTACGTGATCATTTTTCTTTTCTACTTGTTCTAGTTCTTTTCTTAGTAGATGCTCAGCACTAAAGGTTTATTGCAACAAAAACTCAGTGTGTTTGAAATACTAATGGGAAGATGCTCTGGAGCTGAGCTTCACTTCTTAGACATCCACATCATCTCAGTTCATGTCTCTGGGGTTGTTTGAAATAAAGTCTACTATGAAGACCACTGCAGTTAGCTATGTAATGCTCTCACTCTGCCTCAGCTTGGACTGTCTTGAAAAAAACAGCATCTTTCTCTTGGTTCTTTGTCCAAACTGATGCAGTGTAGTTTGTGCTGAGTTACAAAGTCTGTTTCCTTCTCCTCTACACATGTTCTTACTGAGGTAAGTCAGTCCCTCAGAGTAAATAACAAGATGTGAGAAAAATCTACTTTTATGTGGAGGTGGCAGCAGTTCCCCCTTTCTGTGATCTTTTTTAAAGGTAACTAAACAAACCTTTCCGGGCCTATCCACTCCATTAACCACCTCACATTCTCCATCCCAGTTTTCAGCTTTGTTTCTTCAGATAAACCCTCCAATCTTACATCATTCCCCTGGGGCAAACTTTGAAGGTCAACTAATTTAGCAGAGTGAAGTTTAATTTGCTGGAGGAGGGGATTATTAATTTGCTCTCATTCCTTTTGTTGATTTTCCAGATTTTCTATATACGAGACACAGATGCATATACAAAGTGCCAGGAAATATTAGTTTCATATATCTGGAATGTATATGTTGAAATGCAACACTTATTTTGTCACTGGAGATTTTTTGCTTTTTCAAATTCTTTGCATTTCTGCTGGTGTCAGTTTGCTGATCCTAGAAGCCATTGCTTGCACAAGCAGATCACCATCATCAACTCTGGCATTCCTTCATGATAAATCAGACATCAGCTAAAAAAAACAGTAATTTATGCAATATTAACTCCAAAAAGCATTATATTTTGTGGAAAATATTTTTAGTGATTTAGTGTGGCAAACTTAAGACCTGATAGGACTTCAGGTGAGAAGCAGCCAGTGAAGACTTTAAATTCTTTATGAAGTTGTATCTGATATACTTCACTTTGCTTCAGACTGTGTAATACCTGTCAGAGCTAAAGACAAAGGAGCATCCCAAAGAGCAGCCCCAGCTTTGCCTCACATGTGCCCAGGGGGTCATTGTGGCAGAGTTTACTGCTAGAACTGGGGCCTTTGGTGGATTACAGTGGGTCTGGATTAGATGACAGAGCTGGTGTGTGGAGATAAACTGTGTGTTCTCTAAGCTTTGTACTGTGCTCCATCTCCAGGACTGTTTTTTCCCAGACAGTTGTCTCTTCAAAGCAGAGGCACAGGCTGCAGGTACTCACTTGGGGCCCCATGTGGCACGGACCCCATGCTACAAACTTTTATTCCAAAACAGGCAGTGTATCACAAATTAGCTGCTTGATTATCCTTTACTCTGTTCCCTTAGGGCTGTGGCTTTCTTTGCTGAACAGAAGGAGGATGGGTGTGCAGGGCAGCCCAGCTCTGGCAGGGACCGTGAGCTCCCTGGGTGTGCTCTGCCGGGCGTGGAGTCAGGCATCTACTGAAGCTTTTCTAGAAGAGATGCTGCTGTTTAACATGTGGATGGATGCCTCCCCAGCAGCATATACCTCCTCTGAACACAACCTGGGCACATCACATACACCAACATTTTTTTATTTCTGTTTTCCAGTTTATGTTCTCATACTAGGTTTTCCTCATCCAGAGGCAACCAGGACACTCCTTGATCCCAGGGTAGCAGTGACAGAAAACAGACTGTAGATGTGTCCTTCAGCCACTGCCACTGGTTTTATTATGGTAATCCCTGAGGATCCTAGGATATTAGCCACAAGAGGGACAAAGATACAGGATTGCTGATGCTCTCTTGCCATGATTTTAGAAATTGGACAGTGCCTAAGGAAAAACACATGATGTTGATTATGTCAACTTCTAAGAGCATAGTGACAGTATTAAAGGTTCAGTGATGATCTGCAAGCACACCTTACAGAAAGATAAGAATTTAAGAGAAAATCTCATTAGAAATGCTGTTGTGACTTAAATTAATGAAGATACTGTATTAGCTTAAGGGAAGACATGACAAGATTATTTTGTTTCATCAACATGAGAATGGATGAAAAGCCTGCAACTAATAACAGTTGAAAGAAAAACCAGTAAGTCTGTTTTCAGGGAAAGGTAAGACTTAGAAATATTCAAGTTCAGATGTGAACTTCCATGCATTTGATACTAAAGAAAAATTAAAAAAAAAAATGTGAAAGGGGAAAAATAGAATACAGTATAGTTGGTCCTGTCTCCAGCTCAGAAATTCCATAGGAAGAAGACAACAAATGTTCTGCTGCAAGAGGGATATTTGGGGCTTACCACAAATACCAAATGACATCAGTGTTTTCTGTGCTGTGTTGACAGAAGTGCCATTTGCTCTGAGTTGCATTTGCATGCCTCACGGTTATCATGGTGTATCACGACACAGATGTTTTGCACAAAAAACATGGAATTTCTTTAAAGTCATCTTTTTTTAACTAAGTTTCAGAATCGAATACTTGCAAAGAATGGAAATGGTTAGGAAGTGAAAAGCGAATATGGCTAAGAATTTCTTGACCCAGTACTCTGCCTGACTACTTGAGTCGTATTTAATTCTGTCTTAATTCTTTCATAGCAAAAGAAGTCAAGTAATTTTTCTGGGCTGTGTTTTCCAGTTTGTAATTTTAGAAGCAACACTAAAATGCAGCTAACTAGCAAGTTGTTCACTATTTAAAAACCCTCTTCTGCCAATCATGTTTCCCTTGAAGTAGTGTACTTTATGATGATTTAGGTGACTTTAATCTCTGATGGTTCCATAAAGTTGCCCACATCATCTTGTGAACAAGCATTAAGATGAAGTTCATTTGTTTTTTGGGGGATTTTTCCTTGATTTCTCCACTAGTTCATTTAAACTCCTTCTGTCTTTACCACACTGTCTGAGATCCACCCAAGAGTGCGTCAGACAACATGACTAATATTTCACATGTGGTTTGCTGTTTCTTCAGTCCTCTCCTTAGGGAGAAAATTGAATGCATAATGAAATATTCTGCTTTGGCAGAGTTTTATTGTTTAATTGTTATCTTTTTTTTTTTTTCAAGTCTGAGGCATGTGTTTATTTGAAAATTGAAGAATTATGCCTTTTACATAGAGCAGAACTTGGTAGTATTGTGCTGATCCTTAGCTACTACAAAAGCTCATTCTTGGCTGACTTTGGTTCTTCAAACCCAAACACTGTCCATTTAAAGGCCTGGCCTAGTGTCTAGAACTTCACTAGATAATCTCTAAGAATCAGGATAGGCAATAGGCAATTGTTTTGATGTGCTTACAGCTCAGCCTTGAGTTACTACAGATCTTTCCATGCCATCCTTTCTGATAAATGTGAAAGTATTGGGGGATCTTCTTTGATTCTTAGCATTGTGTCTGATGGGTATGTCAGGCTTCTGTTCCATACTCTGCTCACCTTGTGAGCATCTTTTGAAGCAAAGTATTGATTTTAAAATTGCTCTCTTGACTTCTTCATCATTGTCCATTTTTATTTAATTGATTTTCTTTCTACATAGGCTTCTAGAGGCTCTGTGTAGTAAAAGGGGAAAAAAGGCAAGCAACAACCAACAGCTGTTTTCTTACTTCTAGTTAAAGAACCCATGGCATTTCTCAAGGATATGCTGATAGAGCTGATTTTCTAATCAAATTTGGTTTGGTTAATAATGGTTTTATCCCCTGTATCTAAACTATGACTGGATCTGTGGCATCAGTATTCTCTTGTGTTGTGTCTTTCTGGCATATTGCATGATGCAGCTATGTGCTGTTAAAACATTTTATTGCTACCCTCTTAGGGATTGTTTACGCCAGGCAGAACAGCTAACATGCACACGTTTGTGTGTACAGCACCCACACACATTCTCACTCATACATAGTCAGTAGTCAGTAATAAAAGCACTTTGCTGCTAAATAAATTGAAAATAGTATTAAAGCAATAAATGTCCAAGCAGGATTGATTCGGTGTATTTTATAGCATCTGCTATTGCTCTCTGTTTTCAAGCTACTAATATGTTCAAGTCTGCATAATATTGTTATTTCCAGATGCAATACAGGAATTTGTCTGAGAGTGCCAATATTGGCTGGTTTTATTTAGTATTAAGTTTAGGCAGAGATTAACCACTCAGTGTGTGAACAATATCTTGTAGTCTACATTTCTAATGTATATGTTAGTCATTTCAGTCACTTGTATCCATTTTCAATCACCTTCAGAAAGGGTCTGTCTTCTGTTCCTTGAATTTAGTAAAAACCACTGGCACTCAACATCAAAATGATCAAAGATCAAATGAAGGTGTTAGAAGGGCAGTGATAACTTTAAAATTATGGAAAAGTGCTAAACTAACTCTGTAGTAGGAGAAACATGGGTTTTTGTGTCCCTCTGATTTCTGTAACATTAAAGGAGCATTACATGACAGTATTTTGTATTTACTCTTTCGATCTAGTTTGCTTACAAACATAAAGCACAAGAGAGCAGTGATTAGTGTGTATAGGTAAGGAAAGACATCCTACCAGTTACTGTAATGAAGCAGCATAATTCATTCTTTGCTGTCTACATTATGTAGAGGGAAGCAAATGTTCATTAATCATGCAGAAAGCAGGAAATTGAGATGTATGGAAGGGAAGAGTGATATGATACATGAACCCATCCCCCACACTCACAAAGCTGGCAACAGGTCCATTTTTGAATAATGTATATTTTGACAGACATGTCATTTGACAGGCAGGGCTGACCAGAAGGGATGTAAGGAAGCAGCTACTTATTAGCAAGAAAAAGGAGGGAGCAAAGCATTATTATATCTAATACAAAGTAATACTGACCCAGTTAGCACCCACTAATGCAGAGGTGCTGGCTCACTGACAGGTTTCAGAGAGCAGCCACCCATGGGGAATCATCACCAAGCACTGATGTTGCTGGTGAGTGGTACATCCTGTAGCATTGCTACCAAGGTTAATGCTGCTCAACATAGTTTGTTTCCAGCTTCCTGACTGCTCTGTTCTGCACAGTTCCTGCTTGGAGAGATGCAGATGGGGAAAGGTGGAAGGGATCACCTGTCCCTCGAGAGAAGTACAGGTCCCAGGCTTGTAGCCTGCTTGCTGTCTCAGCTCTCTGTAGCTTGATAGTTTGTCCTGAGGCAGAAGCAGAGTTCAGCCTGCGAGATGCTACCTGTGGAAAGAGCAAGGGTGTGGGTGCAACAGCCTGATGGGGCAAGTGCAGCCACAGGGTAACATTCATGCTGAGAACAGAGAAGCACAAAGGGCTCCCGGCTCCTCTGCTCACTGTGTGTGATGTGTACCCATGCTGTGCATGTCCACATGGCTCACAGAGGGAGGCAATTCATTCAAAATCTGCTGTGTCAAGTTGAGCACCACTTGGGCATTTCTCCCTAAAAATTTCTCCTGCTCCTGGTGTGCAGGACCAGCTTGGCACTCACTCACTCACAAAAACCCAGAGTCTACTCAGCTGATCCCCATCAGAGCTGTGTCTTCTTCTTCTGTCACCCTTTCCCCAAGATACAGCATCATGGCAAGGCCAGAGAGGCAATATCTGGGGCAGCACTTCCCTGCTGCACTGTAGCCTCATCCAGGAAGGGGTGGTACACCCCAGAAAGCATTAGCACTGCTTTGACAGGCCGAACATGAAATTGCTGAGATACTTTGCAGGGCTGCAGTCCCTTCGCCAGACACTGCTTTGCAGAGGGGAAACAGGAGCTGAGTGGGAGCTGGTCCCCACACTGAGTATAGCTTTATTCAAACCCCTCCTTTGTTGCCAGTGCTGCAGGTTCATGGAGGTGGGACATGGAAGCAAAGACCACACAGCCTCTGTGATCACAGCACCAATTTGTGGTCTTCAGTATTCTGCACTAGCCAAAGCAGATGTTGCTTCCCATCGTATGCTTCTGCTTGATTGAATTGTAATTCACAAAAACACTACCTATAACACTTAAATATACATATGCCGATACACATTTATACATACTTTGAGTTGAATAAGGTCATAAAAATGAAGAAGATTAAGCATAAAAGAAAAATCACAGAAAAGGCAGCTCCAGATGATGTTCACCAGCCTAGCATGTTCACTGCTACTTTTCTAATTGCTCCCCATTTTTCCACCAGTTGTCACTTAAGGAAAGATAAAATAATTTTTCTTCATTATGAGTCTCATAAAAAATGATGACTGTTTATTTCATTGCTGGTTTATTTCTTTTTCTCCTCTCAGCTATGTTTTTTTATACCTGTCTTGATTTTAGATTTAGTTTGTGGGAATTTATTTTGCTTTTCTATTTCCCCAAATTCCAAAGTACTTTATACTTAAAAGAAATCAGACAGATCCTTCCAAGGTAAAAGATATTTATCTTGCCTAGGTAGTCTTCATCCTTGGGCAAATAATATGTAATGAAAACAAACCCATATGGAGAAAAACTATGCTTATGAAATCATAAGTATAAGCATTGGGTAACTCTAAGCCTTTTTGCTGGCTGTAGGTAACATATTTTTACATTTATTTTGTTATTAGTTATTTTGGCATGGTTACTGAAAACGAGAGTAATGTTTAATGACACACAGGACTAGGCTTTAAGTGCCTTGATTTTAATCATTCTGCTCTACTTTCTCTTTTCCTGTTCTCCCCATAGGTCCCCTCACACCAGGACAAAATCTGAAGGTCTGTGCTCTTTTTCTATGGAAAAATACTTTTTTCAAGAGCCCCTGAATGATATTTAAAGTCACTTTTTTGCCACATCATTTTGTCTCCAGCTGCCAGAAGAAATTTGAAATGCATCATAGTCACTACTCAAACTGATAACATGTGAGAGGTCCAGAAGAAATTGTTTATAAAATTTCTAACACAGTATGTCTTGCAGCGCTGCTGTGTGTCATGTTCTGAAGTTTTATGTCCTAATCTGACATTATGAGATTACATAATGCATTCGATCTTTAAACAAGTATTCCTTTGAAATGTTTGACAGAGTTATGGCACTTCAGGTATTATTTCTTATTACAGACAGATAGGTCAAATCTGCAAACAATTTAATGTCCATACATCGCTACCCTTGTCAAATCAATCCTTCTAGCAAATGTGCTATCAGCAGTAGGAACATTTAGAAGCCTAATCCTTCGAGGTGCTAAACATACTGGTCCTCTGAACTCCAAGTGAAGCTGAAGGCTCTCAGCACCTTGCTGGACAAAGGCTCAAATTAGCCTACTTTCACAGCCATTCTGTATGCGTGGGCTTCCTGCACATATATTAGGATTCAAACTGCTCTTCAGATTTACTTCACTGAAACCTGAGAAGAAGCTATGCAACTGTGGACTAAAACTGCTCCATATGCTTCTTGGCTCCAGTATGTGCTGAGGATTTCTTTTCTCCTTTATCTCAGTGAGAACGCTGCTCTCAGTTCTGCTGAGCTTCAGAGAAATGTGGTGTTCTCATTAACACTTTAACCCCGGTCCCAAATAAATTAACTCATGCCACCACTTAGTTTAGCACCAGCTGGAAAATTGAAAGGATTTGAGGTGTCAAAAGGAGACCAAACTTAACCCCTGAATTCTAGGAAAGAAGCGTTGCCTTGCTTAAGGAGTTGAAGAAGAAAATAGTCTCTAAAGTGTACACAGCCTCATGGAGCAAACATTGATACGATCAATCCTCAAACAGGTTTCCCAAAGAAGGCTTGGTGTGTGCATGTATCTGAAGCACTATCCATACAAGGAGACCCTTGGTCTCTCATTTTATCTTTCTTGCTGGCTAACTCAAGGAGATTTCCTTTCTGACTCATGCAAACATAAAAAAGTCCTAAAGAAGGAGAGAAATAATGCACTAAAACACAGCCACTGGACCTGTAAGATTTCCAGGGCACTTCCATTTTTTTGAAGGTACCACAGAAAGAGAAGCTTTCATCTCAGGGAACCGTAAGGACTGCCATATTCCCAGTCCTGCCCAGAGCTACTACTTTCACAACTCCTCCCTCAGGCACAATATCTATCTTCTGACAAGCTGTAAAAGTCATAAGGCACTTTCATCTCCTTTCTGCACAGGTCCTGGGCTAGGAAAGTACCAGGGGGACAGCCAGCACAAATGTCAGCTCGTTTCACCATCCCCAGCACACACATCCTGACCCCATCTCCCCACTGCTTAACCAGCCCCCACTGGACACGTTTCTCTGTGAAACATCTCAGATATGCAATGCAGGGCTGAGGGGGAGGAGACAGGGTCATGACCAAGAAGTCTGAGAGGGAATGCGTGTGCCTGGGAGGCGGTGGGTGGTGCAGTATGTTCCCTCAAGCCTCGTGCAGGTGCACTGAATAAATCAGCCCCAGATTGCTTTAAAGTATGCACAGATTTTTTTTTTTTTTGTAGCCAGGAGAGCATGTAGTAAGGATGCCTGGGAATGAAAGGAGGGTCAGCATCAGTTCTGTATGATTACAGAATTTAGCAGTCTAAATCAGAGAGTACATGGCGATTGTAGGGTTTCTCAGATGGTCTTGGAGCTCCAGCTGAAGGAGAAAGATTATAACAATGCAGTTCTCTGGAACTGGACCTTGTTCTTAAGCCAGAGTTAATAGAAATAGGACCTCTGAATCTGCCAACTGCAAATCATGATGTTTCTGACTCTGCAGAGCCCCATAGTGAAGAGCCCTAGAGCCATGACATACAAAAAAATTGAAAAAAAAGGCTGCAAAATTAGCACAGAGAAGATAAATTCCATGTCCTAATGCTGACAGTTTAAATATGTAAACTCTTTTTCCAGAAGCCACTAAAATAAATGCTATAAACAGTTTTAAATCTTTCTTCACTGTAACATATTGTCCCTGCTTGCTAGGAAGGTGCTTGTGTTGGTGGAGTAGTGAAACCGATGTGCAATTATTCCAATACAAGTGTTTCAATATTTTAATATAAAAGTTAGTTTTATAATTACAGATTATTGGTGAAGTAGCATTTACCTGTAATACCACAGCAGTGTTGAGTAGCAATGGCAAAGCTGATTTTTACCATTTAATAAGAATGAATCAGCACTAAGTAAATAAGGGGAAAATACCCTTTGTAGCACATTACATTTATGTGATTTCTCCCTATTTACTTCTTCTGAAGTACTGTTTATTGTGTTTCCTTCTTGCTGTCCCAGTGTATTACAGCAGCATGAACTCATGTATTGACTGTGTACAAACTTGCATGCACACATATACTTCCCTTAAGCCGAATTTAATAACTTCTGCTCATGAAAAAGTGTCTCAGTAGTGCTCAGTAAGTCTCATTAAAGGCACACTATAGAAATAAGAGGAAATTTAAAATCAAATATTGCCTAATTCATTTAATGATTCTGGGTTCTTCTAGCACATTCATAAGAAGGGACCTTTCAAGAATGCATGTAGTGAAAATAGAGCATTTTGATACCATTTCTAATGCACAGGAAGATATATCATCTTATTTCTGCTTTTCTTAGATAGGTTAAAATGGCATGGTTAAAATCACATTTTTAATTATGAGGCCATGGTTCGAATTGTTTATTGCTCTCTAAAATCTTAATCAAAACAGCTGAGATTTGCTGTGGTTCAAAATTCTTTTCTTAATTTAATAAAAATATTTAACCATTTCTCATAACAAGCTGAGAGAAAAATAGGGTGGTTTATTAAATGGATGCTGAAAGACTTTTCCATGCATTGTCACAGGAAACCTGTCAGGATATTTGCTGTGCTACTCTGCCACTCTCTCCATTCCTATTCTTGTGAAAAAAATCTAACCACACTCAGCAAAGCCTCCAACAGAAGAAGAATAAAAAAAGTCCTCCACAGTAAAGCAGTCAAGAAATATAGTTTGCATGGTCTTAGAGAATCAGTGTTGTTTAATAATGCAATCTCTGTAGGGGCCACTCTCCCAGTCACTCATTGCACCTCTGTCTTGGCAAAAATATCATCTCCAGGACACAACCAAGAGTCTCCTGCACAATGGCCACTGTGCTTCAGTAAGTAAATTTATTAGTCACACTCATTTGGGTTTTTTAAATTTTTATTCTCAAAAATGAGGAATATTAGATCACATTGTTTATGGCTTAATTCTGTATAAATAGTGATAAAATGGTGTGTATATATCACCTTCAACTAGCAGGGCACTATAGCTTGTGCTTAATTTTATGTGTGCAAGTAGCTTCAATGGAAGTTTGGGGAATTTTTAAAAATGGGTTTTGAATATTTTGCCAAATACAAATAAACATCCAAGGAGTACCTCAGACAACTTTGCTTGCATTTCCTTAGATATGAACCAATTAATTACTTTAAAGTTATATACACAGGCACTCTTTCTGCAATTGCAGTGATTCATAACAGCAAGATGTATCCCAGGGACTTGAAAATATGTTTGTCAGTTGAGATTCTCTGCACTGTACATGGTCAGATAGATTATCTAATGTTTTAGCCATACAAATCACTGAGTCCTAAGCCTGTGGTGACTATAACTAAGAAACAATTTAGTAAGTAAAAATTTTTGCACTCACAATAACCAGAAATACCACTTCACAGATGTATTCAATAGAACTGCACCACATGATTAAACTTTATCTTTCCTGTTTCTTTGTATGATCTACTGGTTTAAATATTTAAATGACTGATAACAGTTTAATATATTTTATCTTGATCACACAGAAATATGATATGATTAAGTTCCCCAGTGTACTTGTCTGTATCAGCTCTCACATAGCCGCTTACAAAGACCATTGTCTGAACTCCTGGAAACAAGATCTCACTGAGGAGTTTCTTTTATTGGCTAAGTTGCCATGTTTCTTCCTGGGGAAATGTGGAAGTGCGTGTATACCCCAGGGAGAATTCCTTAGGAGATGTATGACCACATTTTCCTTCTATATTTCCAGATAGCTGAAGCAAAGAAGGACCAACAGGGAGTCACAGCCTCATGGCTGCTGGCAGGATGTGAGCACTGCGGTCTCTAGTCCAGTCTCCTGCTCAGATCAGGACTATTTTGATCTTTAGATCAAGCCAGCTATGGCTTTGTATAGTCAAGTCTCAGGACCTCCAAGGATGATGATCTGACAACCACCCTAGATGACCTGCTCCAGTGCCACACTACCTCCAGGGGCTACGCAGCAGCTCTGGTATTGAGCAACTGCTCAGCTAGAGCCAAAGGCCCAAGGGAGTCACCCCCAGGTGGCTTAGTGGAGGTTTCTCATGTGTTCATATTCAAATTGTCTCCTGGCTCCCAAAGACAAGCAGCAAATCAGAAACCTGGTACCAGGCTGGCTTCTTGTTGTTGTTGCCTTAGCTTTGTCCTTTCTGAGACATTCACTTACTAGTGGATGTCTCCCAAAAGCAGAAAACTTTACAATAGAAGCAAACCTAAATACTGTACTTGGAGTGTGGTGAGACTGAGGAGTTTCTCTTTTATTTGGGAGTCACACCGAAGTACCTCTCTGGCTCTACCCAGCATTGCCTGGTGAGACACGAGACATGTAGAGCAGGGTCTAGTCAGCAGTTAGCTAGAAGAGCTAAGAAATGAAGAGCTGAAGAGCTTAGAAATGTAAACATTACATTCAAATGTGATGTTGGAAGCAGGTTGTTGCTTGCAAGTTTGTTCCAGCCTGCAAGCTTGCTACAGCTTGTGAATTTAATTTTAGCTCTGGAACTTGCTCCAGCTTTGTAGGGTTACTGAAATCGTCTGAGGCAGAGACAGATTTCTTACATGCACCAAGAACAGCATGACGTTGTTTTCTTAAGAATTAAGCCCCCCCAAAAAACTGTGTCCCCTAACACCAAGGGCTTGAACCACAGTTTCCCACCTGTCAAACAAATGCTGCATCATTGCTATTTGATAGCAATTATGCCCCACCCCTTAGCTACCAGGAATTAATTAGAGTTTTTCCCAGCCCCAGAAACCAGAACCCACAAGGCAAAGCAGGAGCCAGAGTTGCTTGGTGCTATGGTTTATACTGTGTCCTGTTTTGCTTTGTCTCTGCCACCCATGTTGTCAATAAAACCAACAAAAAGTTTTAAAGGTTAGAGAGGCACTGGTTTGACTAACAGCCTGCTCCTTGCACAGTATTTGTATTTGAGCTTGTTGAACATTCATTATGTATCAGACACAGCCTCGTACCATTGATCAGGAAATGCTCAGGCATCAGCCAGGTCCCTGCCTCACCGGGGGTGTGTTGAAGCGTGTCTTGCTTTTGCTTCCACACTGAAGCAGGCAGCAGAGCCAAAGCTCTCTGAAGCAGCCTACCAGCAAGGACACATAATAGCTCTTTTCCTGACCATTAATTCAGACATCATGCAATCAGTCAAATGAATCTGTCCTCCTTTGCAGCTCTTGTGGAGACTGCTGTCCTCACAGGTCCAATGAAAGGGACCCCGACTTGGTAGCCTGTGCCTTCCTTTAATTAGAGCTGGTGATAACCCACAGACCAGCTCATTTTGCCAAGGGCCATGCATCACATGGCTGTCGCTTCCCGGCACCAAGAGATTCCTGTCTAGGAACAGAGCACCTTTGATATAAAGACAGAGCATGGGAACACCCCACGGGACCACAGATACAGTTCTTGTAGCCCTTCTCTCTGAGGCTGTCCCACACAGCCTGGCTGGCTTTTCATGTGACTCCCAAGCTTTAATTCGGATCCCATGTCATAGCTGGAAGTGGCAAATCAGCCTTGAAAGAGCTCTTTGAAAGTGCCGATGTAGGCAGCCTTGTTGCAGGGATGAGTTTAACTGCTCCAGAGCAAGCTGCATTTTAAGGAGAAACAACTTTGGCAGTCCATCAACTTTCTTTCCTCTGTCTGCTGCTGCTGTATGGTTTATGTCACCACCATACTACAAAAAGAATACTCCATATTACAAAATTAATATTGGAAGTATTTCCTCTGCATTTTATAGACTTTATTTGTGCTTTGTTTTCACATGATTGTCTTTCATCTCTTGAGAATTAATAGTATTACTATCAAGGGCAAACAAGCCTGGAATTAATCTGATTTAATGTTTAATTATTACCTGTGATGTTTTTTCGATTACATACCAGCATTGCAGAATGTCAATTTACAGCAGAGAGATGCACAGTAAGCTGGAACACTGGGATTACTTTCAGACCTCATCAGTGAGGTTTTCCAGCAGTAGCATCAGCCATTGCCTGGTGTGAAGTTTAGCTTAAATTGTCGTTGTTCTAATCAAGGGAGCAGGCTCAAGACTTGGACAGGAAGCTGAAAAAATAATAAAAATTTTAAAGCTGAGCTGAGAGCACCCACCTGGATAATTTCATATTGAGTACAGCTCTGGCCTCCCAGCCTGCCCCTTTGGCAGCAACTGTTACACTGAAGGAAGGGTACACTGAACAACTGCTATGAAAAGGAATGAAAAAAAGGAGATGAAAGAAGATTACTGCACATGTGCTATGTATCATCTGTGTAGAGGCAATGGAGTATTTCTGTGACTTCTTTTGAAAGCTGATAGGGTTGGGTTTCTCCTTGAGCATACCTGGCTGTCTTGCCAGCAAAAATCCAGAACAATACCGATGAAATTTTAGCCTGTCTGAGGTTCACAGATAAACTGCAGCTGGCATCAGTGAGAAGGAGGGAGTGAGCCTCCAATTTTTCCCTAGTCTTCACTGAGTCAGGGGCACCCACAGGAGCTGGGCAGCTGCAGCCCTGCCCCACGCCTTGGTCTGCAGCAGTGGATGCGGGGAAGGGCTGTGCTGAGGAGCTCTGTGTCAGAGAGATGGAGCCACTGCTGAGGTCTGCTGTGAACACTGAGGATGAGCTGAAGATGTTCAGTGCAGGCCTGTATTCAGTCCCTTCCGAGGAGGACAGTAATAGTGCACAAGCAAAACGAGGCTGTCTCCATGGTGTGGGGCTCTGCAGTAGGGGAGCAGACGCGTGGTCATCTTTTGAGATCCTTTCCAGGCTTCCTGATTTGTGTATGCAGTAAAATCCTGGTGCTCAGCACTGAGTAGGCATCAAAATCAATAGCAGGGCAACATCATCCTGCTAAAGGTGGGCTTGCAGGCCCTGGAGTAGTGCTGTCCTCAATGGGGTCAATCTGTCTGCATTATTCAAGAGTGCAGAAGGAGATGGAGCTGCATCCTGAGGTCTAGAAGGATTGGAAGTACTCAATTTCTACTTCTTTTACTTGTAAGAAAAATACCCCAATACTTTTTTACTCTCTTTTTGTCTTCTTTTTTTCTCTTTTTTTTTTTCTTAACTTGAAGAGTTATGGTAATAGTAGAGCTAAAGGTTGACTAAACATAGAATGCAAATAATTTCATTTAAAGTAGTGCTTACAACCTCCTGGGAAGCTCCAGACAAATTGTTCCTAAAAACTCCTTATTAGCATTGCTTATTGTTGTCCACATTTGAAATCTAAATAAAGATTTAGGGGTAGTGCTAAATAATTACATGGCAGGATAATCTGTTCTCCTTATATATGGTTACAACAATTTTTTTAAATCTATCTATGGAGTGGTTCAGGAACAACTATTCTTCAGCAGCTATTTTGGGTCAACTCAATGCATAGTCTATTAGAAGTATTACTTCTTGCTGCAGTGTAATGAATCATGTTTGCAGTCAGGAAGTCACTTGTATAATTGTCACTAAATTTAACAAGTACATGGACTATTTAAAGAGTTCCAGGATTGTCTGATGTTCTGGAAGATGCTGTTTCTCCAGTGGAAGGGTAGAAGCCCTTTGTTCCAGCTGTTCTCAGTGGTTTAATATAGAAGAGAGGGAGATATCAGGATATGTGCAATGGGATTGTCACTTTTTTGCAACTCCTCTATAAAGTGAAAAGGAGGCTTCTTAATTTGAAAAATTGACTTGTAAACTGGGTATAAAATTATAGCGGAATTCCTGTGCATATTAAAGCCTAGCTTATCAATTTTAAAGCTGCTCCCTTTGCTTATTTATTCTGAATTCTGTGTTAACACAGGACTAAACCCCATATTGAAAATCAAAGTAGAGACTCTGAAAATAGTCTGGTTGTTGCAGACAAATTCCCTAGTGCTTCATTTGACAAAAAGATGGATTAGAACAAACGCCAGCATGTTATTATTCCCACCCACATGAAAGACTGTTTCTTTTATTTGTATTAATTACTGATTAGTGCTTTCTGTATCTTCAACTCTTTCAGATGTTTTGAATGAGATGTATTGCTTTCTATAGTTTCTTATCTAGAGGGAATGCTGACAGAAAACTGGTGTCTCAGCCACTGTGCACAAGGAAGTCATTGATGTGCCCAGGTGCTATATTCCAGGGAAAACCCTGGCTCAGATTCTTGGAGAGGTAAAAATAAGTTCACAGATAATACTGCAGACAGCAGATTTTCCTCCCAGCAATGTCACAAGTAAATATGGTAATTAATCCTAAATTGGAGCACAGAAGGGAAAAGGAGCTGAGTGTGTGGGGCTCTTTGGGCATGTGGTGACTGGGGAGCAGCACAGAGTTTGCAATGGTCTGGGCTGCAGGAGGGGACAAGTGCATCCCCTTTCTGGGTGGCCATCAGCCCAAAGCAGAGCTGCCCAAACAGCTCCTCCAAGCAAGCTGGCACTGCTGACATCATCTGCCTCTGGTAATGCTTGGGAGCTCTTATTTAGTTGTAATGAAACACAATGGAGTGGCTTCTACCCCAGTGAATTTGCATGCCAACTGGGATGGAGAGGGTGTGGGAGATGTCCAAGCCAAAGGCTTCATAGACAGTTTGGCCTCTTACTACCTGGTTAAACACTGTGGGACAGACTCAGGGCTTCCTGAGGTTCAAGGGTCTCACTTTCATACATTTTGTGCATAGAAATGATCACAACATCTTGACGCACAGAAGCGAGGCAATAATTTAAGGTATCAGATAACACGAGACCAATATTTTGTCAGGTGACTGCATGAAACCTTGAGCATGAGCCTTTCACGACCCTGTTTTTTGTTAAAAAGGGTCGTTTTAAAACAGCCCTTCGCACATCATCAGCTGATCTGTCATTTTCCATAATTCATGAGCACTGGGGCAAGATTAGACAATGGAGTCTTGGGAGAGAACTCATTAATTTCCTCCATGTTTTTAGAAATGTCAGAAGTGTAAAGCTGAGAATAATAAAACTAGATATATCCTTAGATATATCTACTCTGCTAGGAAGAATATTACTCTGAGCATCTCTGGTAGTATACAGTGTCTTAGTGTGCATGTGTCTTTAATTGGTATGCAAGGAGTTTATCTGCTTTACTGCCTGCACTTATCAGAAAAGATATAAAATGGGATGGTGATAATGGCTGCCTTCAAAGAAAAAGATATGTTCTTTCAAGGGTGTAAGTGCAATAAATCTTTCTAGTTTAAGGGCTCACTGGAAGCAGAAAGATTCTGTTCTGCTGACAACCGAATGTGGGGAACTTTCCCAAGGGAAAACAAATCCTGTTTCTCTATTCAAAATATAGTAAAATGTCACTGAAATATGGTACTCCAGAATGTGTATCACAGTATTTCCTACTGACTCCTTTACCAATTAAGACACACATACAAATATGTTTCTCAAATGGTTAATATAAGGCATCTGGCACTGAACACACTTAGAATACACTTGTGAATGACTCCCACAGCAATCTGCAGTTCAAATTAAAAAACAATTAAAAAAAAAAATTAAAAAAAGAAGAAAGGGTAAAAATATGCCATCGACTATTTTTTTTTCAAACTATACCAAGGGAATTAATTTGTCTGGAATAAAAGAGACAATACTGAGTTCATTGCTATTACAGAACCCTTCTGTATGTCTATAGAAAGAAGAGTTAATACTACAGGCACCTACTTGGTCTTGAAGGGATCTTTTTGTGAAAATAAATCAGTATATTTGCTTTAGAAAAGCCCACATTATTCATAAGAATCAAACGTTGTGCCTGACTGTTACAGTGAAACAAAACAGACAAGGGTGTTTTAAATTGATCTGTCAGTGTGGTGCTTTCCAGTGCTCACTTTGTTCATGCAGCCAGCAACTGATGTTAGCATGAATTTAAATAATTCCTCTTGCTTTGAATAATGACCACAAAAGTTGAGTAATGGTATCTAGGAAATATCCTAACTTTTGAGAAGCTGCCTCTTATCTAGGAGTGTTTGTTTGCTCCTCGTTTCCCCCCAGCCCCTAATTGCAGGGCGGTGCTCCACAGCAGATGACTAAACATAATATGATTTGATTTGTGTTGCAGTGTTCTCCAAAGAACAAATCTCTAAAATTACGACATGTGAAAGCTTAACACAATGATATAAAATGGCAATGGCATGGTTCATATCTTAAACTGACAGGCTGATGGTGATTATTGCAAGGACAATGCCCTGCATATGTCAAGCGATTTGCAAATAATTTATGTCACCTTATCCTCCATTATTGTTTTTGCAGAGGACATAAACTGTGTCACTAATATTAAACTGTTGGCAAAAAAAGCCTGCCTCAGCTTTATCCTAGCTGAAAATGCAAAGACATCTGTGCAGAAACAAACATGCATATGGCCATCATTTGTCCAACATCTTACACATTGTGAAGGTTTTTTACTTGAAATGCCAACCTATATGGCAGATGATGTATGTGTTTCTTCAGTCCCGTGATTACCAGCACAGAGCTGCTCTGCAGTGCTCTTCACCTCATCAGTTCCACAAGCTGCACTCCAAGGTGTGTGAAACATTTGCAGGGAGATGGCATCTGACATGCAGCAAGGCAAAAGCATTCTGGTGTGAATATTTGACTCCAGATTTTGTTCAAATCAGGGTCAGATTCTGACCTGGAGAAATTAGTGTGGGTAGAGATTCAGCACTACAAAATAGCAATTTGAAAACTGGAATGAATATCTTTTAAAATAGGGAAGAAGAGGGACGTAATGTTGTCCCCTAGATTACTCCCAAGGGGCTGCAAAGGAGAGGGGAAGGGGGAAGGCTTTATAAATGACCTGGGCTTTATCCTTTTAGAAATAAGCAGAGGACAGGGCAATCTTAGTAATTTCTATTTGTTAAGTTGCGTCATCTCAGCTGCTGGTTCTTTGTTTAGGTTTTGATGGTTCATTTATTACTACCAAGAAATGCCTTTGAAGGGTGATTTTCAGAGGGCTGCTGTGGTTAACAAAGCAGCAAAGAATGCAGCACGGTGGTTGGAGTGAGGAGCTGGGAATCCAGCCTCCTCCACAGCCTCCTGCTCTGGATTTTGCTCTTCTCACATTTGGGACAAATTATTTGCAAGTGCTGTGGCTTGACTTAGTCTTCTGTCAGGCAGGTTTTTCTGTCTGACTCATCCACTTGGCTACACTTCCCAAGTATTTTGTAATCTTTGGCTTGAAATCATTCATTTGATTGCAGATTGGTGACGTTTCAAATGGGATGCATCAAAAAACTTCTGTTGGCTCCAGTGCAAGAGATGGCTCCAATTCCCTGTGGTGAGGAGGTCAATATACTGAGAAACTCACAGAAATTATTCAAGAATTAAAAGGGAACTCCATTCTCTTATTGCTACCAGTTTTTGCCCTTTTGGAAGCCTTATTTATGTGTTTTGCACTTTTAACGCAAATTCCTTAAGGAGTAAGGAATCTGATCCTTGCCCTTCCAAGTGTTTCGTTTCTAAGCACACTTCTCAGCAAATCACTATTTATTACTAAAATGGTGATTTTTTTATTATTATAGTACAAAAATGCAAAAGAAATTTGAGACAACTGCATTATGCAAATGAGTTTTAGCCTAACTTTCCATTTTTCCAAATGGAAAAAATATTAACACCAATTACCTTGGTATTGGAATTGTTCGTGATTAGTGAGCTGGAAAAGCAGATTTCAGGCATCATATTTTGTGGCAACACAACGTGCTTCCCATGGCAGTAGCATTTGGACTCACTATAGGTACATGAAGCAGAGGGTGGTAGGCTTGCAGGATTTTTCTCTCTACTTAAACAAGTCCTAGAGAGCATGCTGTGGTGCTAAGGTGATTGCTCTGGCACAAGAAATCTCATTCAAAGCAGAGGGAGAAATGCAGTCCAAAGACATGAAAACCTTCCGTAAGTGTGAGCCCCTCTCTTTTCTCAGTGCAGAAAGACCCTGAAGCAGCAGCAAAGGCAGGGGGATCACAAAAGGATGGCAGGGAGAATGGGCAGGCAGCAGGATGGGGCCCTGGAAGATGCACGGAACCAAATGAAAGCACCTCTCTAGAAACAGGTCTGCAGTTGTTCTGTTTGTGTCACAAGCATTTCCATCAGATAATGGGCAGCATTTTCCACAGCAGGGTTTTTAGGCTTTGCTACAAGCGTTCTTTGGCATAACAGCAAGACTTCTGCACTCGTGCCTGCGCACAATCCACACAGCACAGTCAGGTCAGTGATCTTCACACATACACGCAGGAACCTACCTGCCTTTTCAAACCATTATAACCCCCAACAAAGTATGCTGGATGGAAGTTTACTTAAATCAATAAAATGGTACCTTTCCTATCATGCCCCCAAACTACTTATCTTCATCAACTGGTTCCTTAAACATGCCACAACACAGACTTAAAGTTGCAAATGAAAACACTCTCAAATAAAACCAACCTCAGCTACATACGTCTTGACTAGGAGGCATTGTAGATCCATGCTATGGACTTCTGAGGGAAGGTTCTGACAAAAACTGCAGAGGAATTTGGGGGAGGAATTTACAAGAAACAAGCTAGAAACAGAAGTGGGCCTAAAAGAAGCTTTATTGTCTTGACAAGAAAAGAAAGTGGGCAGCTCTTAATCTAACAATCCAAGTGATAACATCTGAGAGGTAAGGATAATTTCCACAAGATAATCTCAGGCTTTAATCTCTAATCCTGTGCATCACTGACAAAACTGTTGATGTCAGCAGTGAGAGCGTTGTGTGACCAGCAACAAATGCCTTGGAAGGCAAGAAAATCTGGCCAAAATCATACTCTGTAGCTAAAAGTAGAGATAAGTGTCACCGGCCATGACAGGATGAGAAAATATTACGTGTATGACTAGAGAGGTGGACTTGCTGCTGCCAAATCTTTGACAGGAAGAATTAGTAGAAAGTGCATATCCATGCTGGGAGAGATGCTCTGGGGACTGGGTTACACCACAGTCTGACCAGGCCAGCTGGGTGATGGCTGCTCTTCTTCCCTGCTTCACAGGATTTGTCATGACCACATGTCCTTCTCACAGCTCCTGCAACAAGGTTCATCAGATACCCTCTGGTGGCTGCCTGCTCAGCCTAGGAAGATGGTCTTCTGTTTGCAGCAAGCCCTTTGCTGCTGCTTTTATTAGTCTATGAATGATCAGCCTTTTCAGTCTTGTTTCAAATCTTTGTCACTAAACTGAGGTCACAAACCCTGGAAGACTAATGATTTGAGCAGTGCTTGTAAGGAAGATGTTCATCATGCCTACATCCTTAAGATCTATAATTTTCTTCTTAAATGCACAATGAACTCCTATATTAAAAAATACAGAGAGAGATCACTTATGTGACATAAAGATGGCTTACAAAAAATGTCTTTATTGACAAACCTGGTTACTATCAGCATTAAGCCAACTAGGAGAGACATGTTTATGTTGACCTCTCATGTCAACTCACTATTTCAAGTCAGCCTCTGAACTCACTGGCTTGGTAGACAGGAGTTATTTTGGCTGCCACAGCTGTCAGCAGCACGTGCATCAAGTGTGGGATGTTCTCCACCTGAACTAGTACCAAATTTGAAGTTTGCAGCAATAGATGGGGATGGTTGCTGCTCTCTGTGGAAAAAGCCTCTGTCTTCTTTCCAGAAAATTAATTAGTTGGAGCCAGAAAGTGTCTCTCTGACTCCATTTTTCTTTTTTCTTGTAAGCAACCACAAGGAAACAAAATTGCACCCAGAGTTTCTATGTGCTTTCCGTGGTGTTGCTTCTCTTCGGGTGCTTCTCTTCCACTACAGTCAAGGTTAAAAGTTAGTTTTTACATCCCATTTACAAACCTATAAAACCACGTTTCCATGAGCACTGCCAGGCAGTCAGGTCCTTGCAGTGGTCTTGCAGGGAGAGGACGTGGTATGTCACAGGGAATTAATGGCTGAAGGTTGTAACAGCACATACAGACCTTATTTCAACTTAACACTTCTGTGTAGGCCAACCTGTTTTTATTTACATGTGCAATACTTCTAATGAGAGGGCAGGAATTCGTGGATTCCTTTTAATCTTGTACGGATACAGTTACCTGGGTGTAAACTTAATTACACTGATGTTGCTGATTTCATTTCCTGCAGCCCTATTATTGCCTTCACACAATGGTGTTCCTATGGCAAAATCTTCCAGTCTAGACAAGCCCTAGAAGGTTAAAGTCATTTCAAGGTTTCTTTCAGGGTGATTATACAGGGACCTTGAGCTCCCTGACAAATGCTACCTTTTACCCAGTTGCTATTGGGGGTGCAAGCCAAGTATTGCAGCCCTCTGACACAGATGAGGGCATGGTAGCAACTGGTGAATGACAGAAGAGAGATCAGCCAGGAAAGTTTCAGACTACATCAGGGTATAGCCTGACTTCACTATTGCTTTCTACTCCAACTCCTACTTTTATCCTAAGATCAGACAACGAGTAGCACTTTTTCTTTGTAACAATTCATTAATCAGAGAAATGATCCTTGCTAGTGTTTAGATGTTTTACTTAATTTGGTACTTCTGGCCTGCTGCCCCGGTAGTGCCAAAATTATTATTTCTCACCCAGCAGGTGATAAATAACAACTTCAGTCATGATTAATACCATGAATTTCTCAACCTGACTAATGCAAAAAACTCCAAACCTGCAGAACAAGTGGGTGCTAATTGTTGAGAGAGCCACTGGAGCTGCACTCTGCTTGGAAAGAAAGCAAGCCACAGGAAATGAAGCATTTTCCAGCAGCACAGCTGATCCTAAGAGGCATCATTAAGTGCATCTCAGCAGCATTCTCCATGTGGAGCGCTTTTTTTTTTTTTTTTTTTTTTCTACAACACTGAGCTTTAAGTACATTTGAGAAGGAGATTGCCAGGTTATTTTTCTTTCCCTGGGAAGAAGGAGGGCAAGCAAAACAAAAGGCAGACAATGTCTCATTAATAACACTCAATAAGAGAATTTTTACTGATACATGAAGAGTGATAGATCCTAGCAAAAGCTGCTACCACATAATGTCTGTTTTGAAATTTCATCATAGCATCATAAAACGTAACATCAGAGACTTACCCATCATGGAGAGCTTTCTTCAGAGAAAAATCAGAAAACCAGGGATTGTCAGCTAGAAACAGTGATCCAATACTATAAATTAGCTGTGGCTGAAATTCTGGCCACAGTCTGGTTTGCAACAGGCTGTGGTGGTGCGGGATGGTTGTTGTATGTTCTGTGCTGTATATGCAATGGTGCAGGCCATGTGGGCTCCACAGTTTAGCTGTGCACACAATGCTGTGCTGGTCAGGCAAACAAGACCCTCACAGCACCTGGAACTGGCACCATGTGTTTCTGACAGGAGCAGACACCAGAAAGCAGCAATGAACAGAGCAGGTAACTGCTGAGCTGGGTCTGTGCTTAGTAAGATTAACCCCTTCCACAACCCCAAAGAAACACCTCAGGAATGGGGGAGCAGTCCTGTTTCCACCAGGTCTTTCCCAATTATTTTAGTTCCATCAAGTAAGGAAAGCATCTGCAACTTTCCAACTAGCATTTTGTGCAATTTGAGCATCTTCACATCATGCTGTTAATTTGTGGAACAAAAAGACTGCAAGAAGCAAACAGCCACGGCCAGGTTATACATTGTTCAGCCTCAGTAATGTCTATTCACATGTAGTTTGGAGCTCTTCTACAAATTTGTTACTGTTCTGGTTGAGTGGCTTATGCAGTTCCTGGTGGGGCATAACTCAGAGGATGTATTTTGAGCCACAGTGTAGCTGCTCCTGACATTCTTTCAGTTAGAAATCTAATTTTTTTATTATTTTGGGGAAACCTAAGAAGTTGCAGCTGTTTGTATTCTTCACCCAAAATAGCTTCTGGGAGCTTGGGATTTTTAAGCTTGAAAAGCTAGGAAAGAAAATCATCATCCACACTGTCCTGCTATATGTGATACCCCAGGCTTTCCTGGACTGATTCCTGCCTCTGCTCCAACAATTACGTGTCAGCCACAGGAGATCTAGAAAAACACACAAGCCAAGAGTAAAATTCTCACAGACTGCACTTGCACAGCCTTGCCTACTAGAGGGTCACTCAGACCAAGAGAACGCCTCTCTCCCTGGCCTGGGTTAAGGCAGCTTGGTTGACTTCTTCAACTCCCTTGCTAGAAAACTTATTTGGTTTGGGTTGGTTTGGGGTTTTTTTCCACCCTTAACTGGTTTTATTGCCGGTCTTGTTTCAAGTTTTCGTTCTTTTTCTTGAACTGTGCACAGCATTTCAGGAGCAATCAGCATCAGTGTCCTTTATAGGATTGTGGCTTCCCAGAGCCAAAGCACAACTTAGAAGCTTTGGTTCTCAGTGCTTAGCATGCCCTGTAACACGTCATACGATGGCTGTGTCATTTTTAAAAAGCATAATGGATTCTTTTACTTACGGAGCATAAAGTATGTCCTTTTTGTAGGATTTTAATAGCTATTTTCAACACCAAGGGAAAGGCCAGCATTTTCCTCATAGTTTTAAGGGCAGGTATCACCTAGAATGAGATGCAGCCTGAACTACAAACCAGCCCTGTGGGGAACATGCAGTGTAGAATGCATGCTCTTCAGTCAAGGGAGTAAAGAATGCTTTTTCCCACTTAAATTTTAAATTGCTCTCAAAGTCACACAGAAGGAATGAAGGGTGGTTAACATTTCAGAAACTATTTAGTTTAACTTCCAGAGCTCAGTCTCGTTTGTTCTCTCCCTTCAATACTGAAAACTCATTTGCCTGTCTGTGCAAATCTATCCTTCAGTGCAGTCTGAGTACCTCAGGTGGATTAACACAAACTTTATTCGTAACACACCAATATCTCTTGTCAAACCACTTCCACAGCACCTGAGTATATCTTCCAGATGAGACATTCAAAGTGGGTTAATGCATATGGCTATCTCACTGGGGTTCTTGGTTTTTAGCCTCTGAAGTTATGAAGCTTGCTGTTACCAGACAGAATTTGCAATAACTCTGTTCAGCATTCAGAGGGTTGTATTACCAGTTCTTGCTCTCTCACAGAAACTTGTTAAAATATAAAAAAACATGGTTTAATTCTAAGCTGTGTCAAAGCAATTACTAAAATTTGGTTCCAAGTTTTCTAATGGCCACTGCACCCCTGAAAAGGAAGGAATACATGTCCACTTGCACATTTTCAGACTGCATATAAATTAATGCCTGTGCATACATGGGTTTGGAAATCCATTAAGTCAATTATTCATGTTCAGTCCAAAAGTACAGAAGCTAGGTTAAAGATCTGTACTCATGAATGGTGCTTTGTAAATAGGAGGTAAAAGGTAAGTTCAAGTGATCTGAATTAAGATACCTCTTTTCACACAGGATTTACCTATCACTGTGGTTCTGCTAGGTTTAGACTAATGAAGAGTGGGGTTTTTTTCTCAAAGTAGTAACATAATATTCTCTCCAAACTTATAGAAACTACACAAAACATTTTTTCATTTTTTCCAGAAGTAGCATTAATGAAGAAAAGGAGGTTCAAAAGAAACATCTGTGTTCTCAGCTACTGACTGCTTTGATAGCCGAAATCGTCACTAAGCAGTGAGGAGTCAATGGGATTTCATTTGAAAAGGTATTCAAAATACATGTGTAAAATGTTAAGACCTAAATGCAGAACGAGGGAAATTTTCCTCTCCTGGCAAGAGTAACTGCATCGAAGGCCAAGACTGTTTTAACTCCTTTATGCATTGATACTTATGTCAGTTTGACTCCTGTATCACAATGCAGGCAGTAAAACTCCAGCTCCATTTACCAGCTGAGCTGACAACAGTGCTCCCCAACAGGGAACGAGTCAACAGTAGTGGTTCATGAGCCAGAGTCGAGAGAGACCCAGACAGTTCAAGGCAGGCAGCTGCTTTCTGCTCAATTTTTATGAGAGAAAGAAATGGCAGCAGAAAATCTCACTATGATGGAATAACCAGTTCAAGCCATTAAGTATTTTGGCACTGAGAAGTACAGTCAAAGGAAAACATTTCATCGTAAGAAAACACAACGGTTCCAACTTGCCAGACAGCTTGAGCTGGCTCCTGGATGTGCCCAGGACTTCCTGAGTGCAGGAGGACCAGTTTTGCCACCACTACATTCCTGAGGCTGTTTGTGCTTTTGGAAAAGTGTCAAGTAGAGCAGACACAGCAGAACAGAGTAGTGCTGTTTCATGTGTTTGTAAAAATACCAGAGACTGAGTCCTTGCCTAGACACAGGAACTCTCCCTTGAGAAGTTCCATATTGACAGGGGTTTTGGAGCATGACAATGCTGCTCCTTTGTTTGCTAATGCATTATTGTGCCTACATGTACAAGATAAATCAGAGGCAAAAGAACCAAGGTATGCCAGCCACAGGCTCATACCAAGTGCTTTTGCTATGAGAACCACCCCAGCAAGTACATCAAAGTTCAGAAGTAACATTAATATACTGGAAGTGGAACAGGTGAGACAGATTCATTTCTTAAACAAAGAGCAAGACAAGCTGAGGATAAAATCTGGGAAATCACAGGAAGAAAAAATTGTAAATTCAAAAACCAAAGGTGGACAAGAAATAAAAGCAGAGGCAAAACACATATAAGAAGTAGTAATGACAGCCAGGAGCTAGTTCGACACAAAATTAAGAACTGACTGAATAAAATCACATTGCTTGTGTGCTGCAGAGCTCCAAGGTGTTTTTGTCATTCAGTTCCTGAATTAATTTTGGCTGAGGCAGGCAAACTTAAGATCTCTAATAAGTCCTTACAGTCCCAGCTTAATAATTGTACCTACTTAACCATACAACTGTCTTCTAGATGTCCTGCCAACAGGATCCCACTCACTAACTACACAGAGATTAATTACACAGACATAAAACTCAGGAAGAAAGGCATTTAGAAAGATCAGAGAGCAACTTTTTAAATTATTTTATTTTTTTAATACAGATACAATATTTTTCCAAGGTCACTTCAGAGTAAGTGGCATACAGGCTATTAAAATGGAAGTGCCCATACAGTTGTTTCAGGTTAAATTTGCACAGTATATTCTACAGCACAAAAACTGCATTTAGAGGTGTGGGGGTTTTTTTGCTCCAGAATGATTTGGCAGCTTCAAATAGCTAACACACATTTCCATTCTTATAATCAATCCACTGAACAACAAAACCCAAAACTGAAATGCTATCCACCCCAAGCACCAAACAACATGCTTATTTTGGTAAGGGCCTCTTGGCAGACTGGGCTGCTCCCATTGCAGAGCTGTCTTTATCATGACCCTCAAAGTACTGCTGCTCTATTCGCCGACAAAAGGCTGTGAGGTTGCTGTAGTTTTTCACTTTTTCTGAGAGTTCATCAGTTATTAGTTGAGTAGTAAGGATTGTGAACAGATGTCCAAACACCAGAGCATCTAATTCAGTTGGTCTGTAAAAACAAACAGAAAAAAGAACAGGTATTTTGGAAGGCAAGTCCTGATCCCCACTGTTGTGAGGAATGTTTAGATAGTGACACATCCTAAGAACAGGGCAGAAACAAGGAACCACTGGACTTATCAAGTGCATGAAAACTGTGTATACAGTACACAAGCACACTGCTAGTTCTCAGTATGGCATCTTAATATCTGAAGGGGGCCAACAAGAAAGCTGGGGTGTAGCGAGAGGACAAGGGGAAATGGTCTACAACTTGAAGAGGGGAGATTTAGGTTAGACATTAGGAAGAAATTCTTTAATTTGAGGGCGGTGAAATGATGCTGGAACAGGTTGCCCAAGGAAGTTGTGGCTGCCCCCTCCCTGAAGTGTTCAAGGCCAAACTGGATGGGGCCTTGACCTGGTCTAGTGTGAGGTGTCCCTGCCCATGCAGGACAGTTGGAACTAGGTGACCTTTAAGGCCCCTTCCAGCCCAAACCATTCCATGATTCTATGATCTTTACTTCTGATGGCTTGGAAATGTGGAAATAACACTTCTTAGAAGGGGAAGAGTTACTAATCAAGATCAACTCATGCTCCACCTTTCAGTTCAGCAACAAGGGCAAATGTTTATCAACTCTTCCATGGTGGTTTGTTTTCCCTCTGCAGAGGTATATAAAAAATACCCAGCTACTCTTTCATAAGGGAAAAAAAATGAGGATGGAAAAAAACTCCTGTTCCCTTTTGTGCTTCTCAACAGTCAGAAACTATTGAACCAATAAGAAAAGGAGCTCCAGAGTGGCAGCAGCTGGAAACATATCAGAGGAAAGCAGGTATTTTGGGAAAGTGGTCCACTGAATGTTTTCAGTCCTGCCTTACTTTAAGTACACGCCTTCTGAATTGTCATCTTGGACCTTTGTATATAAGTAGCCTGTGTGCAAATACATTTTCTTCCAAATATATTTGGAAATATATATATTAATATTTATTATTTATTTGTTATATTATAATTAATTCATTGCATATTATGTAATTTCTATTAATAATTATAAATAACAACTATAATAATGACTTGATTGATTATACAGTATTAATATATTATATTAATAAGAGTTCTTCTCTACTAGTGTTCAAGGTAATCAGCATGAGGGTTTTCTAAAGGATAAATATTTTGCCTTTCTATTTGTGTATCACTAAGAAATCTCCAGTGGAGACGTGGACCCTTGTATGACAAACTTGCAACCTGTCAGCAACAGGCTCCTTTTCTTATTTGCCTCCTGGAGACTCCCAGAACTCATAGCTTGAAAAATACTAGACTAAGAATATGTACTTTCTTAGTAATATTTCAGACAGCTAAAAAGCTTAGAGGTTGAAACTGTACCAAGAAGGCCTGGCTAAGAAAAAGCAAAAACCCCAAGCTACAGTTCTTTACAAATACATAAAGAAAATCTAGCAGATACTATGTTTAAGAATTATTTGAGAAGAAGCTATTCAAACTTGCCTTCTACAGTGCGTATTTCTGTATCCATTCAATTTACAATACCCACCTAGTCTCAACTTGAAAAGACTAAGGGGCAAAGGCACATGCAGAAAAGTAAACCAACCCTTTATGCTGGCTCTTGAAGACATCTCCCTACCCAAATGTAATTAACTGAAGTCCAGACCTGAGCATTTCTAGTCTGATCTATGCACAGAAGACAAGAAAAAGTTCATGTGATATTACTTAAATTCATAAAATTTCTGAAATATCAAATCATGGGAGAGAAATTAAAAAGCATTTTGCAACTGAAATAAACTGGTGAATGCAGAGGAAATTCCATGAAGGCCAGGCTGTTCCTTTTTTCTCCCCTGGCAATGTAAATCTTTTGCAGCTGATCCTTTGTCAATACAAGGCTAGCTTCTTCCCCAGCTCTTAGAGTTCACAGGTACCCTCACATTAATTCACTCAGAACTGCCCCTGCTGTTACAAAGGGGCCCTGGTCAGGACAGCATGATGTACACTCACTCCCTTTTACCTAGAAGAAACCTTAGGCAAGCAATCGAAGCAAAGCTTTAAATATATCATTTTAATTAAGAAACTAACCATATAAAGTGTTCATATTTATAATCCAGTCACACATTTGTATTTCTGCTACTAATCACGTCGCATCAAAATAAAACAGGAGTTTTCCATATATAAATATATATATGCAGATATATATCTATATTCTCACATTCCTGGATGTAATGTTTCAGTAAAGAGTAACTTACTGCTTATTGAAGAAATATGGTTGTGTTCCTAATCTCTGGGAGAGAGCCTGACAGCACTGATCTACGTCTTCAAGCACCTATCACAACACACAAGAGATAGAGAAGATCTGTATTATCAGGAAATACCAACAATGCAAAAAATAACCTCCTTACTGTACTTGCACTAACAGTGGGAACCAGGAACATACACTGTTGGATCACTAAAAGCTGCTAAAGTCAGCCAAACCTACACAGTAGGCAGGTAGCTAAGTGTTATTTAATCTAACATTTGATGTAAGGCAATTCTGATTAAGTGCTTCCCATAACATTTATGACTTAGCTTAATGAAAGGTACTAACTTATGCCTCAAAACTGCTTTGCTTTTTTTTCCCCTCAGACCTCTGAGAAGGGAAGCCACAATCCTGCAAACAGGCATGCCTATTAATGCCATACAGGAAGGGGGGGACACAACTTATAGTCTATTTTTGGGACTACAGCCTAAACCAACATCAGCAGAGAGGTATGCTGATGGTAAAACATACTTCCTCCCATCCCATCGAGTTGCACATAAGGTATTGCTATTGAAGGCAAATGTCTGACTCCAGATAAAGTTTTAAATACAGAATATAGTTTTTACTACATCTGTTTGAAGCCTAAAAAAAAATAACAAATTAAAACCAGGTAAAGGAATAAGCTTCACTTTTCCCACTGACCTGTTCAAGTGTTTTTCCAGCCCAGCCAATAGCTTTCATCTTTCGCCTCACCTCCCACTGCTTCTGATAGGACAAAATGCGGTTTAGAGGCCACGGGTAAGGAGACCCATACCTTGGGTGAGTGATCTTTGTTTAGGAACAGAAAAGTACTGTGTTACCACATAAGCAAATACAGAAGCCTCTAAGCACCAAATAGCTAATATTCAAATATTACTATCAGAAAGGGGGCTGTAAAAGGGAAAGGGAGTTGTGTGACAGGAGGAAATTATTTGCTTTATGTTATTTGCTTATTTATGTTTTCAGCACAAGCATTTAAAGCTATTGCTTTGGAAACACATTCAAAGTCTGTATCTATTCTGCAGTCCGCTACCTACAGTAATGGCAAAACTTCCCTAAAATGTATATGCAAGCAAAATTAAAGTGAAAAGACCATCATTAATGGTACAAACCTCCATGTTTCATTTATGAGTAGGGACTTGCAATTGTGAGCAAAAGTGTTTTCTCATTAAATTTTAATTAAGATAAATGCTTTAGAACCACTCACCTCCTCTACTGTAACATCATCACACCACTGGAGATAGAGCTAGGAACAGAGAGAACACTTACTAAAACTTCCTAATAAAGGAGAATACAGAGACAATAATTTCTCACAAGCAGAATTTTTTCTGTATTAGATTAAATTTAATTCGTTCTGTTAGACCTCTGGATGTAGAAATGAAATTAAATCTGGAAAGCAAAAGCCCAGCTGTTGGTCCTTACTTCAAGAAGCAAGCTGAGGCTGAAGGCCCCCTCTGCTTGCCCACACTGCACCCAGCTCAGCACACGGGTTACCCACCACCCCACAGCCCTCAGCCACCCACAGCTCGACAGCATTTCCATTGCTGTTCCCATGCCAGGACTGTGTCACCTGTAACTGGACAGGAACACCAGGGGATCCCAGCCTCCCCCGAAGTGGGCAAGTACCACACAGTGGAAGGTGACAGCAGGATGCCTGGCCAGCTGTGGGTGGGGTAGGACCCCAGGAACCACTGGCACTTTCCAGGTGGCTGTGTGACACACTTCACTTAGGAGAGGGAAATCATACACATGGCTTGTGTCTACAAGAACACTTCAGTAAGTGATCCATAGAGTACAGAGAAATTGCTCCTGCCTCCTCTCACCTCAAAAGTTGACAATTTAATGTAAGAACAAGCAGTACTTCCAACATAGGGGGAAAATCCTAAAGCTTTCTTGCCTATAGCCACTTCTGTAAGCGTGTGGAGTTACTATGGTTTGCTGTACCTCTGCAGTCAAGAGCATGTTATTGACTAATTCCATGTAGGCTTTCATCTCAGCTTTTTGGACTTCATCCAACCCATCACTGAGAGAATGGCCCTAATGGGGAAAGAAAAGAAAAATCCACCACACATGTAAGAAAGGATATTGGACTATTCAGCAATGCCTGACACAAGGACCTCTGAAGACAATGAGCTTTGGCTTGGATCCTGATCTCTTACATAGTTCAATAACAAATTACATATGCAATTTTTACATACAATGCCCTTTAGAATTAAAAAGAAATCATCATAATGTAACATAACCAAACTTCAAGAAATGTAGACTATTATCAGTTACAGATGAACACAGTTTGAGCACACAGCCTCCTGCTTAGTTTATCTCTGTGGCCAGAAGTAAATATAAATTTACATCTGTGATACAGCTTTATCAACTGCTCAGTGAAAAAAACATATTTTTTTAAAATATGGGGGATGGTAGTGGAGTGGAACAAAGGCAAATTTGAACAGTATCTGATGTTTCAAGACTTAAATCAGCCAGTTCATGGTTTAAGAAAACAGTCTTAGAACCTGGCACTGATATGCAGCTATCCTGCACTGAATTTACTTCCAGAATTTGAGTAGGTTACAAAGAAAAACATTTCCACCTCAACAAACACCTATTCCAATGCTAAGCAGGATTAACATGCTACTCACTGAGTGATGAAAACAGGATGCTATTACCTTGGCTTTTACAAACTGGACTATGGGCCCAAGTTCAGATACTACTTGATTTCCCACGTGAATAAAGGGTACTTTGCCTGCAAAATGAGAAATGTATTTTAGTAAACACTTTTTATGCATGTAAAATATAATCTACAATTTTCAAAGCAATTAAACATTGCAGGTACACCTAAACATCAGTGTGCTTTTCCAAATGAGCACAGGTAAAGCTCTAACATACAGAGCTCACCCACTGAATGTTTGTAATAACAAACATTGTCTTCCTCCTGAACATCTTCAACATGCAATACTTGTGATTGTGTGTTTCAAAGTTACTGAGATCTATTGCCTTGTATTTTACTAATGGACTTTGCTTTGTTGGTAAGGCTTATTTCAACATTTCTCTGAAGCACAGCTGGAAAATCCCAGGAAAGCAGACAGAGCCCTTGGCTAGTTGTGTGACACAAGTTCCCACCCTCCCTTCTAAACCACTGGCAGGGAAAGGGGCTGCTGAAAGGATGACAGGAGATATGGCAGTGTGCCCAGGAAAGCAAGCAGGGGGAAGGGCAAATGCACACTCAGCAAAGGCAGGATCCTGACTCTCCCTTCTCTGATCCTTCAGATTTCCCACAACTTGGCCAGCTGGCTCCTGGGGGCTGCCCCAGTCTTCACCCTCTAGTTGTGAGCTGTCATTTTCATCTCCTTGGCTGAGGAGAAGGTTCTCAGTATGAGACCCACAGCTTCACAATCTGAGGGGCTGGGAGGGGGAACGAACTGCTTCATCATCATGGAGGCAAAATGGGGTTAAAGCTTAATATTATTAAGGCTCAACAGTCAGCCTATGAAGCTAAGCCCTGAGGGTCCAGCATGGAGCAGGGCTAAAGACAGCCAGTCCTCCAAAGAAGACCAGTCACTAGGGGAACCCATGGGGGTGAGAAGGGCTCCCAAGTGTATACACACCACTTTCTCTGTAAAGTAACTGTTCTTACACACAGAACTGAGCCAAAGCTTCATGGCAGGCAGTGATACAAGAGGAAGCCCTATTACACACAGCAACTTGTGAAGAATGACAGACATTACTTTATGCCCCTTTTTCTAGCTCTCAATGTGTGAAGCTGAGGGCTTCCACCATAACCAGGCTGCCTGTCCTGCAAATCTTCATCCAAGTGGAATTGACAAACATCAACCTTATATTTAAGACCTAATCTTTTAGGATTATTCACATGATCGAAATAATCCATTAAATGGAGGTAAATGCTAGATGCTTTTATTACTAAAAACATCCTCCATCCCACGGGCAGGAAATGAGGCTGCCCAGTGCAGTGGTGCACAGCACCTCTTCACCTCCCCACCTCTCACTGTGGGCAAACTCTGCTGTCAACAGACAGCCCAAAGAGTAAGATCAGTAGCTGCTTGACTCCAAAGATGTTATTAGCAATATATTCACTCTTCACTGAAACACAAAAAAGTTACTGTCCAGCCTGGCTCAAACACAGTTCATGCTAACAGCAAATTCAGTCATGGTTTTTATCATGAGATTGACTCAATGGCTTGATCACTCTAGGGGTAATAAATGACATCACACCAACAAAGGCTTCATCTGCACCCACACATTACATGTTGTGGAAGACAGCACAGACCTCTCTGTGCTGCAGAATTCAGTCAGACTGTACTTCACACACCAAGACAACCCTTTGGTATCATACTTTGACTCCATCAGAATGGGTTTCATTACTACAATGACTGTGAGATAAATAACCTTCCCTCAAAAGTTATGAGATGCAGATCTTTGTCTGCTGCTACTGTCAGACTGTGTCATGGGGAAGGGAGAACTGAACAAATGAAAACGTCTGAATTACCATTAAAGAAGCAATATAAAGAAAGGAAATGGGGTAAGTGAATAAAAACAATAAGGACTCCAGGAGAAAGGGCAGAAAGAATACACATATTCCTACCTACATTTAAAATTAAAGCAGTGTATTTTTCCCTTTTGTGCTCCCTATTTTGATCAGAAGGAAGTGTTCAAACCCAAATTACAACATCAGATGCCAGCAAGTCTGGACACGGTGTGCAAGTGTCAGAGAAACAAAAGCATGAAACTGTCACCAGCTCTGCTCCTGCACATGCAAGATGCTCCTCTGTGCCTGCATTTAGCAGTTCAAAGCTACCTTTATTTACTAATAAGTAATTTTTTTCCTCCATACTTTGCTGTTTTTTTCACTACTGCCAGAAATTGTTTTTTTAAAAAAACAGCATAATTCTACTGGTTTGACCAAAACACCAGTAGCAGGTGCAGCTGAACCCATACAGCTGGCAGACAGACATACACCAACAGGCACTTCCATGGGGTAGTCACTAACCAGAACCAGGTAATCGATAAGTAAGTATTTTCTCACACAAGAAAATACTGGAACAGAGGGTGAGGACTGCCAGACCTTTGGACCCTGAGTTATCTTCAGTAGAAGGCAGGCTCTGTACCCTTCTAATACTTAATTTATTGGATTTTTTTTCCAGCCTCATGGACCAGAAGAAAATTTTAAATTGCCTGTCACCCTTAACAGTGACAATGCACCCTTCAGTCTTGTCCTGCATCAGCATCCTGGCAATCATCTCCCAGATAGGGTAATAAATGAGTCTATCTCCAATGTTGTCCCACCCCATCAGTGGAAAAATGTAACAGCATTCACCAGAATACTCCCTGGATGCAGAATAAAGCCCCTTTTGGTAACGTATGTCTTTCTGCTTCTGGCCCCAATCACTCTGGCATTTGAAAGAAGGTTTCCACCAGGCATTTGAACTGCTTGAATGCTTTATAGAGGTCCTGTGTTCACAGGCACTGATACACACCATGCCAACGTTATTTTGCATCTGACTGTTTTAATTGTTTGCAGGGGAGAAACTGCACTGGAGAGGAGGGGGGAAGGCAACACGCACAGTCGCACTGACCGACTGTTATCAGCAAGACAAGGCATAGTTGCTATGGTATCAAAATGGAGATATAACGTAGTAATCTAAATGAAGGCCACACTTACCAGATGGGGACATGTACTCAGCATTTGCCCTGCAAACCACCTGGATTGGCAGATTACACATTTGCAAAAAGGCCTGGAAATAAAAGAGTCGCATTTAAAAAGCAGTTAATGCACCAATGACAAACAAATGTGCTCTCAATACATCTATGTTTTAGCTAGCTCCTAGCATACATACACTTCTGAAGTATGGCTCCTTGCATACTGCTTTTAGGAAAAAGGGTAAGTAAAAGAAGAAAAAGGTTTCTCTGATACCTGTTTAACTTTCTCTGATACCTGTTTATCACCCAGTCACTGACTGGCATTTTTTAAATGAAGTTTCATCTATTTTTACTCTTTTTTCAAGACAAGCAAAGAAGCAGTATCCAGCAGACACAATTAGTGCTGTGGCTGTCCAAAAATAAGTGGCATTTTGCCTCTCCTGAAAATCATAGTACTTACTTCTTCTGGCTAAAGCTGGCTAACCAAGTTCATGTTTTGTAATATGGCCAACACACACAGCACCTTCCCACACAGTCAGAAGAGCTGTCAAAAGTTTTGCTCTGCAGTACTGTCAGAACACAAATCTGCTTTGGGAGGAAGTATTTATTATCTTTAATTTATGTGAGTCATGAAGACCATGAGTGATCAATTTACAATTTTGTTCTATCTGTAACCTTAGATGCAAAATAGTCTCAGTAGGATACTGAATTTTCTCAAACACACAAAATCTTGAGTGTGTTTCTGTTGAAATACCAAAATATGATGAAAAATACTTGTAATTTGGACAGAACATGGCAAATAAGGAACCTCTTGATCTCTAGAGTCTCTCACAACTCAGCCAAGTCTACCATTAATTTTGTCTTTGCAAATAGACAGGTCACAATTTCATATTCCAAAATTCCAACTATTTATCCACAGTGCCTTGAGGTGAAAAGCCTACATCGAGAAGGCTACCATCATGAAGAAAAAGTCCTGCTGTTACATAGCACTTTCTACATGAGTCTCCTCCTAGCTCTTCAGACTGCAGGGTCTGGCAGTAAACTGCACTCTCACAGCTTTAGATGCTCAGACCCTGATCACAGGATTTATAGTAACCTAAACCTTAACAGTGAGATTGCTCACCTCTGCACTAAATGAGACCATAAGAAAGGCATGAACGAACAGTGGCATCAGCCCCATTCCTAACTTTTTGGCTTCCATAGTATCCACCAAGCAAACAAAAATAACCCAAACAACCCCTCTCCTGTCTCCTACATTCTTCAAGTCCTTTATTCCCAAAACCCAACCCAATCCAGAGAAACAAAGCCAAAAAGCTTTGGTCCTTTTCCAACCAAATCCAAGAACTGCACGCTCCATTACGACATTTGGCTCTTGCAGATATAGATGACCTAATTCAAATCCGAATCACAATTTTAAGCAAGAACTATGGTCACAAGCTGCAACTCAAGACATTGATTACGGCTGACAAGAGCCTGCCTAAGAATTGTGGAGGCTCAGCAAAATCCATCAGAAACCAGTTTCTCTGTACCTTTTGATTTCCTCAGCCTAACTCTAACTTAAAGGACTGTTGAGAGTCAATTACTATACACACACATGCAGAGAGCTAGACACACACATATATAAAGAGACAGTACTACTCATGGTCAATAGAAGCCAAATACTGCAGGTTCTGCACTGTTCAGCAAAAAGCTGGTCTCTAGAGTGCTTCATCCCAACTAGAATCTCTATTACTGCTTAATGGTGCAACTCTTACCCCCCAAAAAAAAACATAAGGCACTGTTCACATTTGACACCACTACTTTCTAAGTCTGTGTGCCCATCAGAGTCCACAAAAAACTTAGGCTCTTGCTGTCTTAGCATCCCTAACTCCATGAAAATCAGTAAGAATACCCAAAGGACTAATTCTTAAATTTAAAGCACTGGTCTGTCTCAGTCCAAGATCTCTTCCTTTGCTTGCTGGCTCTGCAGGATCTAGCAATGTCCAGGCTGCTCCAGCTACTGTTACATGATCCTGTCTTCAGCCCAAATTGGGGCTTCATATACAACTTCTTTGGAAACAGAGACAAGAATGCAGAGACTTTTGTTTAGATTAAATACACGCTCCTATGCTTTTGATGGACACAATCTAGCTCACCAGAAACCTACACTCTAACTCACCTGGTACACAGACTTCCTTTTTCTGAAAGCTCTGCAAACATCATCACAACAGTACTGTGCTGCTGATGGCATCAAACATCTCCAAAGAGTGTAATCTTTAGTGGAAGGAGTGAACTTCTACCATACTGCTTAATGCTTAGCTGTTGAATTTCATCTCAAAAACATGTGAAGTTCCATTCACTCTAGGATTATTTATTTCACAGTAAGGCACTAAAATAACTCTGCAATTCTGCATTAAGGTGGAGATGAACTTTGTAACTGCCATGTATTATTCACAATGCAAGTTCAGAAGAAAAAAGTCTGAATGGCACTGGAGTTAGAGCAATGCATGAATAACTGAGAAGCCTTAAAGCGCAGAGGAAATTCAAGCAAAAGGAGGTGATTCAAAGAACTATTTTTACTTTTTCAAATCAGCATGTAAAAAATGAGGCACAGTGACACAGAACACTTAGTTGACATGAGTTGCTTCAGAAACTTCTTTCCTACTGTACGTCATGTCATACATCAGCTCCTCCACAGCACAAGGTTTCTACCAAAACCAGTTTGTGACTCTGAAAAACAGCATAAAGACTAAATTAAAAATAAAACCTTTCCAGTGTGAAGAGTTCAGCCAAGTTGACATTGAAAATCTGAATCTGACCTTTCTCTCTCCTTCTCAGTCAACATCCACAGACCAAGAAATACTGACAATTATTACATTTGGCAGGAAAATTCTACCTCAGCCTGTGGCCCAGTGCAAAGGGGATAAAGATTACATTGTCATTTTGGCATCCAGGAAATGCAAACATGCTGGCTCCATGTGCCTTTTTTGCATTTCATAGAAAACAGGAGAGAGGGGGTTTAACTAGAACTGAGCTCTCATGAGGAAACAAATATTAACTAAATAAAAATGTTAGCTACTATGCATAATAAGATGCAGGTTCTGTTACACTTAGAAATAAGTCAGGCTACCATCAGTGAGGTTAAACCAAGATTTTTGAAAATTTTCAGAAAGACCCTGTAGTAAACACCAAACCAAAAACCTGAGAAAACTTCCCCGGAATAGTCACCTTCAGTTCTGGTGAGCATTTCATAGATAGAAGACCAGGACTGAATTTGAGAAACTGAAGACTGATTTAAGATTAAAATTGGGCTCTTCCTAGGAAATAAGCCTTACAATTTGCATTGCTATGGGATTACTCACATTCTGTCACTGATGTAACTGACAAGCTTTGAAAAGTACTGGTATTAACAACACAGGTGGTTTTGAATTTTTGAGCACAGTGAATGCATTTTGTATTTATGGAAATCATCGTTTCTCTTAGAAAAAGAGATGGACAAGGTTCATGACCAATGCATGCTTACAAATATCCACCACCAGAAAACCTCAAATATTTTTTCTGATGCAATCAACTAGATAAATAAGATTTTAGACACTAACTGATGTTAGACATCAGTAAATGGCATTAACTGTTACCAAAATAGTTGGCACAGATCAAAGAAACCCCACAGAGAGAATATAGGACAGACATTTTTGTGAGTCTTTATCTCATTTAATTCTTTAGCCCAGTGATCAAGGGAGGATTTGTTCCTGTTTTGACCACTCACGGAGAATGTCAAGAACCAGCACATTTGGTGTGCAGATGTTATCAGACTGCTGTGGCTTCCAACTCTGATACAGGATTCAGTGGAACACTGATTACTCCAGCTCAGAGCATCTCATTTCCTTTTGGGTACCTCACATATATCATTTGAGCAGGCAAGTAAAGCTCTGCTTTTGAGAGAAACCATCAGCAAATGGAAGTGAGCTGAGCTCCTCTGAGTGCCTTTGGAGTGAAGGGTGAGAGACTGAAGGCTGAAACCACCCCAGTGCAGTTCTGATGAGATTTATGAAGATATCAACACACCTTCAAAGACATGGCATCAAAAGCTAAGCAATCTGAAAGATCAGGGGCCCAGGCTTATTCTCTTACATCAGAGATTATTGTTAACATCATAAATTTGGCTGATCAACTTAAAAAGGGACAGAAAGAGGCCAACTGAATTCCAAGTGACACAGAAGCCAGTTCATCGAGCCCTTGTGAAAATTCACCTAGAAATGGTAAGCAAGACAGTAACAGTTAAACTAGAAACACACTGAACTGAGCACAGCCTGTCATACCTTGCAAATACTTGTAATTCCGAAGAACAGCATTAAATTTCCCCCTCTTTTCTCCTCTGGAAAATAAATGTAGTAATGCAGAAAAAACAAGGTGACTATTGTAGGCCACAACCTGGATCTCCTCCAGCACCTGGGTTTCTCATGCAATATACTACAGCAGCTGCAGTTCTTCAGAACAGAATGGGGAGGGGAATTAGTTATCATGTCTGTAGTAAAACTGGTAAATGCTACTTTATCTGAAGTTTTCCAGTCCAAAGTATCTGCAAAGATGTTCACTGAAAATGCTTTCTGATACTTTGAAAACAACTCTTCCAAACGAACTCTAAGCAGGGAAAGGAGAAATTAATTCCTGCTGGAAAGGATAAAATTTGGGGGGGG
>JAAWXA010000031.1:7219010-7239005 GCA_038090715.1 Florisuga fusca | reverse complement strand
GGGGGGGGGTTTATGCTTAACATCTATCCAAAGAGATAACTGTTTGGATCAATTCATAAAGAGAAGAGATTAACATTTCCCCTTGCCTATGTAACAGAAGATGAAGAGACGACTGCCTGATAGACTTTACACAAATAAAGGAAGCTTCACTCAAGCATCAAGATATAGAATTGATTACAACTGAAGGACATCAAACCAAAACACTCAAGCTTTTAAAAGGAATGAGTAATTTCATGGCTCATGCTAGTTAATGCAGCATAAAACAAGGATAATGAAATCTTGGATTGAGAAGAACTGAGTTTATTCCCTTGACATCAGCAGGAGTACCTCCTTTATCCATATGTTCCACTGATTATTTGCATTTCTATAAATTCAGAAACAGGGGCCCGATTTCTAGTGCAGTGTTGGCACTGGTCACTGACTGAAGCAGATGCCTGGGAAACTGTCCTGCACAGTAACCTGTGTTCAATATAATGTCTGCTATGAACACTTTTCTCTAAGTTATTTCTGGAACAAAGTGTGTCCTTTCTTTTGATAAGGTTAATGTCAGAAAGAGATGAAAGTATTAAAAAATAAAGATTTGGCTTAATAGGGTCTGTCAGCTTCTCTCCCACACATGCTCTCTGCCTCTCTTCCCTGCAGGCTAATAGTCTCCATTCTCACACTTTTCCAGCCTCTGTACCTGTAGCGACACTTACTCTTTCAGCACCTGGGAAGGAAGAAATGCAAAAAATATTTTTTTAGCAATGCTACCTCTCTGCTTTTGGACTGAAAGCACCATGCCTAAGAAGTTGCTACTGCTCACAGAGGCACTTGGGTTTTAATGTGAGACCTTGCTGTAGACAGGGAGGTGGAGATTTGCTTCAAGTCCATGAGAAGAAACTGAGATGAGGAAGGAAAAAAGGTGCCATCAGATTAATTATGTCCATCCTTCCCTACCCTTACAATATTTACTGTTACAGACTAGGGCAGAAAGAGTGTGGGAGTGAAGACAACAAATTGAAGAAAATTAATGGAGAATCTGCCTCTCAGTGTCTTTCCTGCTGTACCACATACTGATCCATACAGGTCTAGAGTCTGCCTTGCACAGCCTTTTCCTCCCAGAGAGCAGTAACATGAACCATTCTGGTTGTCAAGTCAGCACAGAACCAGCCAGTTCATACTTTTACTGTGAGAGAACAAAGTACCTGCATCTGCTTGAAAAGGGCTGATAGCAAGCTTTGAGGTGACATTTGTTACAAAATTAATCAACATCTTATGTCTATCCTTCATTTCAATCATGGCAGGTGACACCTCCTGCCAGAATTACAGAGTACAACAGCAGTGCTGCTTAAAGGACACAAATCAACTTAAGGCATGTTTTGTTTTCTTATAGCCTACCCAATTTCAAATTCAAAAGGTAGGTAGTATGTTGGATTTCAGTTATCTAAAACAAAATACTCAGAACAATCACCTTTGTGCTGCTTTGGCACAGTTCAAAAGCCCAGAGCCCAAAAACCACAGCCAGCCATAGGGCAACTCACCCCACCTGCCCTTCCTCCTCACATAGCTGACATTCTCACCTCTGCTGTTGCTGCTGCCCTCAAGACAGTGCAAGAAAGTGATGCCACTGTGTCTTCCTATGATGACAAGGATGGAAAATGACTGTGCATGAAATACAATGGAAAGGAAAAAGGAGGACATAATTTTGTATTTTTTCCTACAATTAATTACTTTAGGTGCCATTTTTGCTCTTGCTCTCCTTTCCTCTTTGCTCTCCCCAGCTAAGGAAGGGCTGTTTGGACCCTGTCAGTTGGAAACATACCACACATCAGGCAGCGAATCACTCTGTCTGAGTTCCATCACAACACTCTCCTCTTCCCCTCCAGTCCCTTTGCAGAATAATACATAAGAGCAAACACATACGCTCATTAAAAATGAGTTACAACTCGATGTAAATCATATCCAGATTGCAGTTTCTGAGATCAGAGGCAAGAATGAGATTACTTATGCCAAGACTCAAATAGTTCACAACTTATATCCCCACATGAGAAACACTATTTTCAGTTGGCACACTCCAGGCTTCATTCAAAGAAGATATATTCATGATCAGTTTTTAATAAAAAACAAGCCATTCCAAGCCATCTCTTATTCAGCAGCACTTCTAAAAGCACTCACACAATGCTGTTGTGAAGAAAGGGTGGAAGGCGTTTTCTGTTTTCATTTTTACATTATTTCATGAGCCTACAAAGGAGAATATGTGATGACAACTAAAGAGTTATTCTCTACTTTATTGCAAGAACGTATTTTAAAATTAAAAACCATGAACAAATCTACAGAATAATTCAGTTTTCATATCAAACAGCTGCAGACCCTGTAACTGAAACAGTGTGTCTAAGGTTATAAATGAAAACTGTTCAGTATCATTCTTTGAATGACAGATTAAATTCCTAATCCAGTTATGGTAATGGCCACATTTGTAGTTTAACATAAATTAAGATCTTAATTATATTTGTGACTATTTTAAACAAAATAACAAATTCCTTTGTACCTGTGAACGTAATTTATAGCAGAGCCACGTTCATTCTCCAAAACAATCTATTTTACACTGCAGCGCAACGCTGCTCTAATGGTGTAATGTAATTCTTGTTGTAAAATGCGGAAAGAGTAGATTCACTAGTAGCACAGAGGTTTTGAAGATAAATGAAGATGCTATTCATTCAGGGGTAATTTCATCTTAGAACTATATGAAAGATGTTTCACTCACAAACAGTACCAGTATGGCCTGGGATTTAAGCGTGTTTTCAGCCACAACACAATGCTGCTAGATTGATTATGTTGATACTGCATTTCTCATCATGAAGAATTCCAGCTTTTATTCTCTTTTTAAAAAAAAAGAAATTGTCAGATTTTCATTTCAGTACTAAGCCTTTGTTCAAGCCTCAGCAACAAGTTCAATATTCTGCTAATGTTTTGTCTAGAGAAAAAACAAACCACAATTCATATACACACACACACACACACAAAATCACAAACCTGTCAAGGGAAATTAATCATTCACAATTTACACATTTATTTGATTACTTGTTGAAGTAAATAAGCAGTTGGTCTGTGTAACACAATTTTAAATTGCCCAAACATCCTTCTGTCATTCAGGACTAAGAACAGACAATTCTAAATGTACTTTCCTGGAATACATTAAGACCGTTTACAAGGACATCAATTGCACAAGCAATTAATACATATCTTAACATAATGAACTTCAGGCTCTATAACCTCAGGATAGCTATGAGAATCTCCACAATCCTGAACATTTTAGACAGCCTTTTAAGCAAGACTCTGAGACTACCTGCATAAAGATTTCAGAAGAACCTGTAACAACAGAGGCAGTCTCAACAACTACATTCCTCCTCCCGACAAGTTGGAACAGTGCACAGAGATGCTCCTGCTGCCATTTGAGGCAAAAGGCCTGGCACAGTGCAGCTGAGTTAACCCCCTCCCTCCTACTAAACCACACTACTTCTACCCTGAACAAAAAGCTTTTACTGGGTGCCAAGGGGGAGACGAAGCCTCTCTGCTCCAGACTGAAATACCCTTTTCTGTGGTAATTTAATCGACTTAAATCTCAATTTACCCTCCCTGAAGCTGTGGAGATTTTTGTTGTTAGAAGATAGTTGTGCATTTGCTTCTGGTTTTTTTGGTGCCTTTTTTTACTTTGTTAGGACTGAGAACCAGAAATGCTGTATAATGGAAACCATACAATAAATAAGCAGAGAATGGCTTCAACCATGATTCATGTTACCTATGAGGTGTATGTTTTCATTCACTTTAATGGGAATAGGCCTGAGCACCTTACAGCAAGAACACAGCATTCATTCTACATAAAACATCCTCTTTCCTATAGCTGGATAATCATTACTAATTAATATTTCCCCTTGCTTTTAATCCTGTTGCAGATAAAGTAAAATTTCAGTCAAATCAAGATTTTGCAGCCTAAGAAAAAATGGGCTTCACTTTCACCAGGACCTTATAATACATTATACATAACTAATACATAAGTAATTCAGGTTAAGAAAAAAGGAGGGCAGGCACCAAGTTATACCAGAGATAATGCACTAGCTCAACTGAAGTTATGTTGCATTTCCAGCAAACAAAAATAAGCTGAATCCAGTAAAACACAAAGGATTTGTTAATTTAGTCCATTTCCAAGAACAACAACGAGCAGAAGGGGAATTCAAAAACAAACAACAACAAAATCCTACCAGAATCATCAGAGATGAGAGGGAATTTGGTTTTTGGTTGGTTTGGTTGGTCAACTACTGAAAGCACCACCTCAGCCACTTAGCAATTCCCAGAAGACTTAGCCCTGCCCTCTGTGACTGACGTGTAGCTATAGTCAGGAGTCCAGTTTTCATTGTGCAAGGAGAAGTATTAAGTCATTATTAAAACAGCAAGACTCCACCAACTTCCTGTGTTCAATCTGCAGCCCTCACCACTCATTCATTTAAATAAAATGCCAACAACAGTGTGTTACACTGAGAGTAACTTGCTCTGCTGTCTGCTTGATCTGCTCTGTTGACAAGAGGTACATGAAATACCCTCTGTATTGCAGGGTTGTCAATTTTTAAATGGTTTTTACTCTAATTACTTGCTATGGCATTGGGCTGTATTCTTTATTAATAGCTATAAATATTATAGCAATAGCACTCTGAGAGCTAGCCCAAAGCAACATTTTGAAGAGGTGCTGTAAGAAGATTTGGGGAAAGCTCTGAAAGGCCAGTTGCAGCATATTTAGAGTCCTGTTGTGAACCATGTTCCTTAAAGATTTAATGGCAGCTGATTCCATATGCTCTTTTGATCAGAGGGACTTAAAATTCTGGTGTATTTTCACCACATGGAAGTTCAACAAGCTATGAAGAAGCTATGTATCTGCTCAGGTGATATTCTCATTTCATGGCTCCCTGACATCAGTAACAGGGAGAAAAGGAATGGTAATAGTGGGGATGAAAGTCCTAGATACCAGCTTCTATTTCTCCTCCTATCTCCCATTCCCACTTCTTCTTCAGGAAAAGAACCCAATGCCAAAGAAAAACAAACAAACAAACAAACAAAAAACCGCAAAAAGATACCCAGTTAAAAAATAAGCATAATTCTCATAAGAAGTAAATTATAAAACACAGGATCTCAGCAATTTCCTTATGCAAAACACACTGCCATATTTAAAGCTTTCTGATGCCTAAAGTCGTAATACATAACTACAGATCCTATTATCATTTCAAAATGAATCAGACACCAAGAATAGCTATTCTTTTGCAGTCACAACCATGTTACACATTCTTCAAAATAGATATGATTCCCCAATGCAAAATTGTTCCATAAAGTTTAAGATCAGATATCTACTGGAGCCATATTTATAGTCATGGCTACTATCAGCTGTCCTGCTAGAGAACATTGAAGAAAACCGAGCATTTTTAATATATTATAGTTAATTTATCATCTAAGTGACATGTGTAGGATAACAATGGACTGGAAAACAGTAAAGCAAAATGATGCATCGTGAAAGGAAACTTTAGGGTTATATTCTTTCTTTTCTTTGTGTTTTAACTACAGGCCACACCTATAAGCATTGTCAGATGGTAAGAAAACTCATGAGAACTACAAAAGATACAGTTGCTGGAATAAAATGGAACACTGACATCAAGCTAGCAACAAAAACAATTATTTACATTACTATGAGGCAAGATACAAAACACACTGACCAACAAATAACATTGCCCCATTTATTTGGTGTATCAAATATGACCCATCTTTCCTTCTTGCTATGATAGAATGTACTCTTAGAGGTTTTTCCTAGATTGCCAGACCGCAAGTACAAAAAGTTAAGAGGTCTTGGAAGTAGTTAGCACAATCAAATGATCCTAACCTTCTTACCAGTCATGCCACTTACAGCCTCCAAGTGTCCTGCTTTGGTTAAATCAGAAATGAGACCTTTTTGGACAGCCCTCAAAGACTGCTTGCTCTAACTGCTCTGAGCTAAACCATACACAAAAAGCAGGAAACGGGAAAAGTGCAACTCCCTATTATGCAAAGCAGCAGAAAAGTTGCTTTGAAGAACAGGATCCTTATAGACATCCTGCCCAATGCTACATCTGACAGCCAGGCCCTCTCTACTAATGGGGAAAACATCCCCTCAAGGTTTGGGGTTACTGAACCTAATAGGTTAAAGGAGGTTACACAGACTTCAGAGCCACAGAGGTACCTTAAGGTCTATTAGAGATGTGATTTTGTCAATTACATGGACTATTTCTAAAAACCACATTGGATCTCAACTCTGTATACATGATGAAATTGAGAAAACCTATCAGAGACACACAGAGATTTAATGCCCACAGCACGCAGCAAATATGCCTGAAGCCTGGGGCAGTATTAACTTTGAAAATTAAATAACCAGCTAGCATCATGCAAGATGTTACAAGACAAACTAGGATACCAAGCGACAAAGATGGGAACCATGCACAGTTCCCAGAGTAGGAAGACAAGCAGACACTGTACAAACACAGACCAACACAAATACAAGAACAAGCAGCAGCACTCTATACAGGACTCTCAGAACCCCCATGTCCTTCCTGGGCTCTGGCACTTCAGTGGCAATGTTAAGCACATAATGTTGCAGGAAAGAAGTCATCGACTTTGACAGAAACAATTCTTAAATTATTCATTTATCTACATACAGTTATTTTAGCTATAGAATCATTCAAAAATAAAATGAAATTAACATCTTTAGCATAGAAAAGATGGCATTTTACCTGAACAGCAAGGGAAGATGCATTATCAGAAAGCAAAATTTGCTCCTCTGTTGAAAGAAAACCAAAAACAAGACAATTACAAAAAACAGTGCCCATTCAGCTACTGACCTGAAATTCTAAGTCATTCTGAGTTGTATTACACATAAACCAAGGAGCACATATGTTATTATTATGCAGCTGGACTAGAAAACTCTGATACTAATATTAGAAGGAAAAAAAAAAAAAAGCCAGGAATATTTTTCTTGCAAATGCGGTTGCATTTATCATATATTACCAACACAGTACAAAAAAAAAAATCTCACCACAAAAAACCAAATACTTGAGTTTCATGCCAATTACTCTTCTTCTAATCAAAGTTAAATAAAACTGCATCTTCGTAACTCGTCTGGCTAAAAAGTAAAAGCCTTCAGAAACCTATAAAAGCAGCTTGCAGTTAATATGGCACACTGTGTCTAGGTCTGTCACACAAAAGAAAGATGACAAGTTCACTGCAATAAAAATTCCATGCTTAGAAGACTAGGGCTGCTACCTATTAGTCTTCATTACTTTGCAGTCTTCTGACAACTGTAGCAGGCTGCTGAGCCCCAAATGGGGGCCATAATGTGATCTGATGATATATGAAGAGCTGCTAAAGGGAGCCTGAACCATCCTAGCCTATACATTTTAACAGTTCCTTTTTACTGAGAGCCCACTTTACCACAAGACTTCAAAAATCTGCTGCCTCAGCTATTGGTGCAGTAAATCTGCCAACTGTGCCTGCAACCACATCATTTTACACTGCCTACAGCAGCCAATATAATGAGTCAATAATAAACCAAGGACCTCATAGGCCATGAATAGCTGGTTTATATTGGCAGATGCAAGCATAGCTAAAACCTCTGACCAAACACAAAGGACTCTTTTAACAGTTTCTGTGCCTCCTCACAGTAATTATCTTAGAGCATATTTAATGTGTTATCTAAAAATAAAGTCACTATTAATTGCTAAAACCAGTGTACTCACCTTTCAGTTGCTGATACAAGGCAGCATTTTCAGGCCAAGGCTCTGCGGCTGTGGAAAAAAGATGAATTACTTAAGCAAGCCAAGCAACAATGTGCTTACAGATGCTAACTGAACATGAATGTTACCTAGAGCTGGAACTCAGGTTGCAAAGATGTTGATGTAAAATTTAACCTGCTCTAAAAACGTCCCACTGTCACCACCTTCTCACTCACTTCTGTCCTGCTCACAGACACAACCCAGTGCAGAAAACTAAGTCCCAAAATTCCAAGTTTTAAGAAAAGCTAAAATTCAAGCTATATTACAGAACGGCCTTGTAATTCTCAAGCAGCTAAAGCTTTTCAAGCTTTTCCCTCTACCATAAAAAGACAATTCTGGACACTCTCAAGAGTAACTATTTATTAAGCTCCTAGACAAAGAATTCTGGAAAGAACGGAATAAGACACGGAGGAAAGAATCACAAACCTTCAAGACAAGTATGAAGAATGCTTTGGGGAAATGGAAAAGCTTTCTGCCTTTCCAAGTTGTACCCTCAGTGGTCCTGTATATTACTGACAGAGACAGGTGCCTGGGCATTTCGGAAACCTACCCACCAGGATGACTCGACTGGGACAGCCTATTGCTTTACATTATGTACTAGTCAACTGTAAAATGGGGATGTCAATATGCATTAAAAAAACTGCATCATCAGTTGTTCAAAACAGTAACCAGTTTTAAATAAATAAGACAAGGAAATAAGAGACTGACTATCACATCTTCCAGTTGAGAACCCTTGCACTTAATCAATCATACTCCATTTGAATTTATGGGAAGGCAAAAATAACAATAATCAGTACTGATTTACTGTTAATGGTAGCACTGTGATAACAGGCCAACACATTGTTTGGTTTTCATTATATTCCTTGTTAAGGTCTGATTAAAAATCTATTTTTAAATACCAATTCAAATCTTTTGTTCTAGCCAAACAAGCTATTTGTAAACAAATCTAATGTTCTAATCACACAAATTGTTTTTTTCAAAGCGGTAATTTCTATAAATAACTACATGTGGTTCAAACAGAAATATGCCACTGGCTTCAGCAAGGTCATTCTTCATGCTTCTGAGCTCAAAACTCAAAGAAAAAAATGCACAATTTTCTAACTGTTACTCTTTTTGGATACTTTTTGGAAGTATTAACTTTCATGGAAGTCGCATAGAACTGCAAAGCTTCTAACACTACACAGTTTTGTAAGGGTCACTGCCTCTAACATTAATGTACAGAGCCTATCAAAGCTACACTAGTATGGGCATGAGAAAGCAACTAATCACATTTAAGTGTCATGAAAAAATGTTTTATGTTTTATCGTAGCAGTTATTGGTTTTACACCCCTCCATTAAAGTTTTGCCCTGGAGTAAAAATTCTTGAGGTGGAAGTACATTTACTCCTTTAAATAGACTAAGAGAGTGTCTGCAAGATTACAGCCTTAACTTTTTAAAATAATTTATCTAACATACATTTCTTCAGATTCACTGAAGTATTCAAAGAGCAAGCAGACTGAGAAAATTATGGATGTTATTATTATACTTCAACAAACTTCTCAGCACTGGACTCTGAGAGCCTTAAAGAAGTAACGAACGTACTGACCTCGTACATACTCCAGCCAAGCAGTGAAAACATCCTTTTTACATGCCCAAAATGGTATGAGGAACTTCAAACTGCATTGGCCCATTTCTGCTGAAAATCTTTGCCTGACCTTCTTCAGACTGAAATATAAGATAGATATCTAATTCTTGTATTCCAGCCCAAACTAGAAATGGCCTATTTTTAAACAAGCACATGGCTAAAATATTTTAGGCTCACAAAAGTCAAATTAACTTTTTGTTTTCCAGCAAAAGAGATGGGTATATTTCAAGAAATTCAAACACAGTTTAAGTTTGGCATAAAGCTATATGCAGCTGTGGAGATACATATATATACACATATATATACATACACACTTCTAAAACATATGCGTGCACACACATATATGTATATATAGGTATGTATTTATAAATAAAACAGCCTCTTGGCATACAGAATGCAAAACTACACTTCTGCTAAGGCATGCCATACAAAACCCATATAAAAAATAAAAACCCATATAAAAAATGTCATGAACTAAAATAAAAGTAGAATTGTTACAATAAAAGTAACTTGTTTGTCCTTATGGGCTTAAATTTGCCTTCCACATTCTATCAATCACAGATTTTCAGGAACTGTATCTGGTGACCCTAATTTTGCTAGTCATTGTATGAAGTCTCCATCCCACAGCTTCAGTACAGAAGCACATGCCCAACTTGAGGGAAGGACCAGGGTAGTTTAACATCCTGGCATCCACTCATGTGGTATAGTTATGTACTAATATAGGGTTTTTAACAATTAAATGAAACGAGGATAAACAGCCACATGGAAACCTCAGACTCCATTATCAGTTCACCCTAAACTCTCAATTTTAGCAGTTCTAAGAAAATTAATGGATAATACCTCCTACACTTCGCACCTCACGGTCTCCTAAGGGAGATCACAATTCTCACAGTGTTTGCACAAGGTGGACACATGCTCACAAGCCTTCAACCAAGGTTCTCAGTTGTCTGTACACAAACCAGACCAAAGATAATGGATTTTGCTATCACTGTACCAACTGGATTTTTAAAAAAATCAACATCACATTAAGATTCATGCATTATCACTTATATCCTAGAAAAAAAATTCTGCAGCATGCCTTCAGAATTGCATGCAGCAAATTGTGTTAATTCATACCAGAAGTACCTACACAAAGTCTGTGCAATCCTCTGGACATCAAAGAAATAAATATCTACTCATTTTCTGTCCCACATATTCCAATTTCTACTCACTCTCTCTCTCAGGATGTTGAGTATTAAATGTTTTCTTTCTGATGGAGCGAGAAGTCTAAATAGACATTGCTACATGAGATGTCCAGGTTGATAAGGTACAAGCTAAATTCCAGCATCAGCTCTCAAGCCACTTTTGAATAGTCATAAGGTGAAAATACGCAGCTAAGACCAGAACCCACAGGGGGAAGAGAAAAAATCACTAATGAGATGTCACATGGCCCCACAAGAGGAGAAAGTGTGTAGCATCTCTAATGTACAGCAATGACTCTTGCCTTATGAATGTAGGTGAAGACATAATTTGTAGAATAATAGGCACTAATATTACACGCTACTTCAGTTCTGTCATATTTCCAATCCATCAAGTTGATTAATGCCATAATAACTCCTCACAAACTTATCATTTGTGCACTAATGAAGTCAAATCCAGTTTATCCTTCGGCAACTATAATCATCTGGTCTGTAGATGTTAATTTCCCTGCTAACCACAGCTATTGTGGCACTAGGTATATAAAGAGAAAATTAACAAATGTGATGTCAATGCAGTTTCAGAAGCTTTCAGAATCACAATTATGTGTCAGATCCTACGCAACAGACATTTTTATCATTAGCAGCTCACAGGATGAAATAACTGGAACTTTGCCTTACAGGAACAGCTTGTCTACGTATCCTAAGAATAAGGAACTGTTTGGTTCTTCCTTATGCCTCCATAATTAGAGGAATTACTATTGTGTGGTTTTCAATAGGTCTTTCTCTCAGGCTTGAAGTCTTTAGTAAAAGCTGCTTTCCCACTCAACTGAAACTTTTCCCATGCTCAACAAACTCATGTATTTAGTCTCTCATGTGATTTATTTGCTGTTTGTTCAGGACAAGCAAACCTCACACTGTTGTCTTTCCCTTCTTTACCACACTGCTTGTTTTAATTCCAGTTATAGAAAACAACTATCTGTGGGGTAAGTCCTCCCTGTTAAATTTGTCTGAAATGAACCTTGAGTTCAAAAGCTACTGGGAAGTATGAATTAAAGGGAGAGGGACACAGAAAGCATTACTGCATAAGCACTGTCAGGAATCCTAAGAAGTGGGAGTTCAGTAGATGCAGCATCACAACGGCAGAAGTCAAATGGCACGTAGATCACCTACCTAAAAATCTTCTTTGGTTTTGGGGATGACTAAAAATGCATGAAAATTTCACTAATCACAATGAATTTGTTAGTCAAAGTGTTTTACTTATTAACAGTTTAGCATAGCAAATGCAGATTTCAAAGTGTTACTGGGGTTCTTAGGTGTCAAATTAAGACTTTTAGAAGAAAATTCTGTGAACTGATGTGCTGTATGTTCCCAGCAGAGTCTTATTACTCAGGTTTCTAACTATCTAACAAGACAGACTCCTGGACTCCTCACCTGTCATGTCAAGAGAACAACTTGGAAAATACGTAATTTCTGATGTTAGAAAAAAACTTCCAAAACACAGAATGAGTCACGAGCCACTAAAAATGTATTGCATTAAGGTGCATTTTTCAGATTTTGTGGTGAAATGTTTCACTTGAGCAACATTAAGGCCAGAGACAAACATTCAAAGAGCATTTTGATTTCAACGTTTCCAGATGTTTCAGGCTGTCATTTCAATAACGAGACTTTAACCACCCAAATACCTCTGGGACAGCAAGAGAGAAGAATGCACATGTGCTGTAAGAAGAGATACTTAAGAACACTGGACCAATCTATCAGCAGGGGATCAGCAGCTTCACCTGAGGCCCATGTGCATCTCAGCTCCAACTAATGCTCTCAAAACAGGGCATACTTCATTTGCATAGAGATTAATTTTACTTCAAAAAATGAAAGGTTGCAACAGCATTCTCCCAGTGAAGTCACTGCAAGAGGAATCACTACATTCCCAAGACACTCTGCAGTGCCTCAGTCCCACCAATTCACTGTCCAGGCTCTTCAGTGCCTCTCTATGAGCGTGCAAAACTCAGTTTCAACTCCTATACTCTGATTTACTGGGAAAATATTCATCCTGTGTCAGTGCTGGATGGATGGGGGAAACAGGCATTTTCATCTACCTTCCCCAGACAGCTTTACCATGATGAAAGAGAGGTAATGAAATAAATGGTTTACAGTTATGCCTTTAATTCTGTTACTTAAAAAGTAAGACTGACTGCGAAAATGAAAAGACATTAAATACTTTCCATGTTAAATTGTGGGATATTCTAAACAACAGCTTAGCTGTTTCAGCAGTCTAGCATGAACAGGCAGTTTCAAGCAGCAGGGTATGTGGCGTGGCTTGCCCTGCAAGTCTGACACTCATTTAGCAAACTCACTGTCAAACTGCAGTATTCTTGAATATCAGCCACAGAAAAATGCCAAAACCTCTAAATCCCGGCATCAAGATGCTCCCTTCTGCAAAGCAAACAAAGTTAACAGGTTAAAAGTAAGGAATAAAGATGTTAAAAGCAGGAAAACCCTCACCTTGAAATTAGTTTGTTCCCAGCTCTTTGCACTATCACAGAATTTCTGTGGGTCAAGAACATTTTTGGAAAGCAAAGCAGACAGAAACAATTTTCTGTTATAAAACTAGCCTAATGCCTCATGAGAATCAAGGATAAAGAATTAACACTGAATGTTACTATTTTGTTATGTCCCAAGTACTTAAACTATACAATGAGAAGTAAATCAAGGCAATCTCTGCCCCAAATCTATAAACTAAAAAATATTGAATTCTCAGTATTGCAGCAATTTATCCTTTGATATCCTCTTCCTGCTTCTATAAATGAAGTGCTCAGTCAAGTAACAATCTCTTCCCTGCAGTTCTGTGTACTGCTTGGATAGGTGAGGCTAGGACCTGATCCAGGAATATCTTATGTTCTCAGATAAAGCAGTTTCCTGAAATGTTAAGAACTAGTTAAGGGATCATATAGAAATAAATTCTAGTCCTTCCCCAAAGACACTACATTTGCATGGACCAGTTTCCTTTCTTTTCTATTTTTCTTAAACACTTTGAAATTAAACTTGTATATAAAGAAGGAAAGCTAAAACATCTGTAGTCACCAGTTTGGTTCACATAGCATTAAATGCCTGTTAAAAGTAGTGAAGAGACAAGATATCCCCTACTGAAAACAACAGCAACAAAAAAAGTTGACATTAATTTGAATCACTGTATTACAATATACAGCTGGAGATACTAACTTACACATCATTCCCACAGTTTCCTTCAGCCTCTCCCTAGGTACAAATTTGATTAAATTATAATGAGATACCTCAAACTGTTTTCTCACAAGAGTAACCAACCAGTAAAAAGACATACAGTCTTACATCTGGGCAACATCCACATCCAACAACATTACTCACAAGTCTCCAAACACTATGCCACAAAGATCACAACATGCAGCAGGAAAGCAGTTATCCTTTTTGGTTTCCCAAGACTGGTGCTATAGTGGGATCTGCTGCTCACTGTGTACTAGATGTAGTAACCCAAAGAAAATCACAAAGCTACCCCACAGACTGAAGAAAGATTATTAGCTGCCTGATGATAAGATGCACCAAAAACATTCAGATGATCACTCCTCTTTTCATAATACAAATCAGTCACATTCTCAAGTAGCAACACATTGTTTAAAAATAAAATGCCAGGAATTAATGTGTTTCTATGTCCTTATTACAGGAAATAAGAGAGAGATATATTTTGATTAATACAGCAAAGCTGCAGCCACTTTGGAACCAAAGCAGTTAAAAATATACCTCTCGTACATTAACGGTGATCAATAGAGGAAGTACAAGAAAGTTGTGAATTAGCTGCTATAAGACCCACCAGTTCAACCCACCCACACTGAGTATAGATCAATATTATGTAATTGGCCTGAATCTGTAAACTAGTAAGGGCCAAGAAAATTGAAAGCATCAGCAACTCCCTGCCTCTGCTGACAAAGGACCAAAAAGTGTTTTACAGCGCCTTGCCAAATGAAAACCAACTTTCACCCAAGTTAAGCAGTATGCATTAAATCATGTATCAAATAATTATAGCATTTGCTTATCCATCCCATGCCTCCTTCCTAGAGATATTACAACTCAGATAAACCATGACCATTCAGTAGTTATTGATCAAGCAGATTGTCAACATAAAGACGCAATCTTAGCAGCAATTCTCAAACTTGGCTTTTCTGTGGCTGCACCACTATGAGTCTGCATGTGATCTCACTGCAGCAGCCATTTAGCACGACACAATCTGTTGCATTACCCTCCAAGCAAGCTATTAATTGCATGTATTTAAGCATTAATCCAAAACTGTTACTGTCTTTGAGTTGACTTTCCAGAGCAGACATGCCTGCAGTTCAGTCCTCCAGGGTGCTCAGCGTTCTCACTGCGAGGGGAGGCCACAGGAGGGAGATGATGTGTTAAAACATCCATGTGTATGTAGCATCTATATTGATTTCTTGATAAGAAAAGATCAGAATTTTTAAATTATCATAGAATGATCGATACATAGAATCATAGAATGTTTTGGGTTGGAAGGGACCTTGAAGATCACCTAGTCCCAACCCCCCATCCTTGGGCAAGGACACCTCCCACTAGAACAGGTTGCTCAGAGCCCCATCCAACCTGGCCTTGAACACTTCCAGGAATGAGGCATCAACAACCTCCCTGGGCAACCTGTTCCACTACCCTCAAGCTAAAGAATCTGTTCCTAAAGTCTAGCTTAAAACTACTCTCTACCAGTTTAAATATAGGAAGAAATAATACTAATAAAAACTTCAGAACCTGGTGTGGACTTCCTCACTGTCCCCATGGCTTGCATGCACCTCCAGGATTTCTCCCACTTTCAAAAGAGAAAGATGGAAATCCCCAGCAGCACAGCAGCATGCAATGCCTGTCCAACTAGAGCAAAGGATAGCAAACAAGCTCTCCCATTCATTCTTGCTTTGAAAAAGAAGCACCTCATATGCTCCAAACTTCCAGGAAGAGACCAGGTTAGTGCCTGGGTACAGTCACAGAACAGAGCAACCAAGGACCACAGAGGAAAACAGAACAAGAAATAAAAACCTGATTCCTTTCCAAAGTCATTCTTCCATGATCTCTTGTGAGCTGAACAGTTAAGGCTCCTCGGCAGCACTCATATCCCAGTCATTCTGTAACTGATGAAAGATCACTTGCAAATCAAACTGGGCAATATCAAAATACATGTTATTTTTTGTTTACTAATTTTGTTACCGTATTTTTCTAGAGCAATCTCATTTCCAGCTTGAGAAAAGAGGGTTCTAGTTTATCAGCAAATGTAACAATAAAATGTTTTTCTGAGACTGCTTAGTCCTAGTGGAGCCAGAAACAATTATAGAAGCATACTCTACTATCAGCTGTAATTACATTGCTTCAAGAAATACCAATCTCAAAATCAAATATCTGCTGTACCATAAGGATTGTGAAAGGAAGCAATTTTTCCCTATCCTAAAAAAAATTAAGATAGTCAATTCACTGAAAAGATTGATTCAAGTCAAGTAATAAGATTCATGTCTGAGCATAAATTGGCAAGAGTATTGTAAGAAACTGCATGAGTTAAAGGGATTCCTTTTAGTCTGATTACAAAAAAAACACAAAAAAACAAACAAACAAAACAAAAACAAAGAAACTCACATGTAAAAGAACATTGTAAAATCATACATCCCAAAAAAATTTGGTATTGTCAAATCACCTCTTTTTGACTACAAGCACCTCTGCAGCAGACTTAACCTGTGCTGCAGACAAACTATTACTAAGCAAGGATAACTTTTTTTTTTCACATTTACCTATGCACATTTTGACGCATAGAAAGCATACTCATTTTTAATTTTATGTCTTTATGTGCAGGAACAACTTAGGTGGTCAGGTTTCACTCCCTACATATTAGTTTCACTCCCTATGTATTAGTTTTCAGCCAAAGCGCAGCTTATCTCAATATTTAAAACATGCACATCAGAGATGTATTTTTACTCTGGCATGTCACACTGAAGGTAGACTTCCTAAGAATGTAAAATATCTAAAGGCAGAAGGGCATCTGTTTTTCAAACTTCATTCATTTCCCTTGGTATTAAAACTAGCCTAAGATCCTTGTACAAAACTCAACGGCAATAAACAGAAGCAATTTTCCAGAGATCAAAGGACAAACAAGGATATCATTTTCTCTCTTTTTGATCACTGATCTAAAACTAATGTCTTTGGGGGGTGGGGGGAAAGTAAAGCATATTGAGTAACTTAATGATCAATTAAAAATCTTTTCAACAATCTTTTATAGATGATTTGAGCAGTCGGCTTCTCAAAACTATTAGAGTTAGAAAGATTAATGTTCTGGACCACTTGAAAGCTGGCACTCTAATTCTTCTTACAGTATAAACACTCATTTCCTATCCTGTTAATATGTGATTGATGCTGAGCTGCTCTAAATAAATTCTCTACCATATTATCCAATTAATATTTTCTACAGCTCAGAAACAGATGATTTAAAACATGACATAACACGCCTGCAATTTATGAAGCTATGAAAATATTTGTTTATTATTCCCTGAGATACAGAATCAACCTCTTAATATTTCTGAAAAAAATGAACAGCTGAATGGCACTAAAGCTGAAGTCTTACTCCACGTAAGTGATTTAGGTTTGGTTTTGTATGTAATCTTTACTGCATTACAAGAGCAGGCTATGCTCAGGTGAATGCATGTTGCACAGAAAAGGTGCTGAACTGCTGCAGCAGTGCAAATGGGCTGAGCAACTGATGGTCAAGGTAAAGGCTCTTCTGGAAGTCCAGGGTCACCTAGAAAAGGTTGCTCAGGGCCACCTCCAGTTGGGAGCTGAGAACCTCCAAAGATGGAGATCACAACTGATCTGAGCAACCTGATCCAATGTTAAACCACCCTTAGAGTAAAATAAGTTTTTCTTATGTTCAGATGGTATCTTCTGTGTTTCAATTAGTGCCAGGAGAGTGGAAAGGCATGTCAGAAGTGAATGCACAAGGTGCAGGAAACGTGAAGATAGGCTGTAATTTAAAAAAAAAAAAAATTCTGACACATACACGAGCAAGTCAGTGTGAAAAGAAAGTTGTGATCCTCTTCTCCATTAAAACCCTCCCCTCAGCTTTTAAAATATTTCTAAAAAACTATGCTGGGATGATTGTCTTCTAATCTTGGATGATATTTTTTTTCCCTAGAAAAATATTCCATATGAACAAATTCTAGTGCTTATGCCATTATTAATTTTGATTTGGGGCTGGTAGACAATACAGCAGAGCTAGGAAGGCCATGACCCACTGGCAATGTTTTTTTTTTTGCTTTCAAGGCAGGTAACTGCTTTTGACACTGATCTACTTTTGTGAAAGCACAGGGAATGCCATAATTTTATTCTAAAGAATGATTCAGCTGATGGGTCTGCAATAAGGATTTGTACTATATTCTGAGTCACAGTAAGTAGCTGTGTATCCAGCAGAAGTACAAGGTGAGTAAAATAAGCACCAACCATTCCTGCTCTACAAAAATAGCAAAACATTGACAGTAATTTTCTACTAGACACCTACATATTACTTTACCCATAAAAATAAAATGAGCATCACTTAACCTGTGTCTGACAGGTAAAAGATGAGGTGCTACTGTTTTAAGTTTATTAAATTGTAGGAGGGTCCAGAAGTACTCGAGCTGCTCTGATGCCCTCAAAGTACCACCTTAACAGTACAATTTTTAAGTCAGAAGTCTGAGACTAGAATAAGCAGCATGAAACTACACCAAAGGGTAGGCAAGAATAAATCATCAAGGACAGAAAAAGCCAGTTGCTGCAGAACTTCATCTTCGAGATTTTCAAATACACATTTTCCTGACACTATTAATTTGTCATTGCTGTATTCCACAACAATTAGCTTGTTGAGTATTAAGTTGTTGTGCAAAAAAATGTACTTTCAATAAGAAAGCAATGAGATACCTACGTACAGTTTTGAGTTTGTATCTGTAATTCTGTAAAAAAGTAAATACCAGCAAGCTGTCACTCTAGAATATTCATACAGGTCACAGGGCAGAATCAATACCTACTCACATACATCATTATCCTTGTGTTTCACAACAAAAAATACTGAAGAGATCATAAAGGCTAGTAAGTGGCATAAAACAATGCTGGTTCTGACCATATTCTCCACATCCTAAGGATGTAGGGCTCTAGCCCTTAGAATGTAAGCATGGCTTATGCTAACACCTTGAATTAATGAATGCCAAACCAAGAGCCCAGTGCAACTTTCAAGCTTGTCTATGGGTACTTTTTCAAACCCAGAGGCAAGATTCAACAGCATCACTTTACCCACTGGTCTGGGGCAAGTCTGCTCTGGAAACTGTTCATTCACAGTAATGAATCTAACACAGACTCTTACACAGACTCTTACAGTACAAGACTCAGCTCCCAGTACACTGGCTTCCTCCAGAACAGGTCAGGAGCAATTGAAATGCTGTTTCCTTGCCGTGTTGTTTTGTTTTTTTAACTTGTGTAGCTGCAAGAAATTGGGATCAAATGAAAACAAGGAGAAACTAGCCAATGAACTGATTTCAGTATGCAACATAACAAATGTATTTGAACTTCCTATTCAGGAACCAAGGTGCATGGTCAGCTTTTTTTTTCCTTGAAAGCAAAGTAACACTGTTTTTTTGTTAAGTAACTCCACAGGGATACACATTTCTGTTTTCTGATGTGCAGTTTACAAGGCCCAGCTGAAGCAGACCACGAGAGCACTAACAAGCAAAAGTTCTGTGACATTTCTCTGCTTCACAGGAGAAACACAGGGAACCCAACAGGTGCCTGTGGGGCACAGGAGAGGATGGCACCACACTGAGTTCTCTCCACAGAGCGGGACTCTACTCCAGCTGCTGAAATTATAAATAGAAGGTGGGGTTTTGGACCACCGAGGAAAAATAAATAGCTTAAAAAATAGAGAAGCTTACTAAATCCAAGTAGAAATTACCCCTAGAATTGCTGGAGGTTAGGGGCCCCTCAAAGGAGGGGACCTGGTGAGCCTGCCCGCTGTGCCGCGGGGGCCGTGCAGGGTGACCTGCCCTCACCTCCCAGCGACAGGAGGGCGACGCGAAGGGAAGGGCGCCCAGGGCCGAGCTCTGTACAGCCCCTCCGGCCCTCCACGTCCCTCCCCGAGGCACACGTGGCCGGCTCGCTCCCTTGGCGCCCCACTCCCGTCCCGAGGGGTCACCCAAAGGCCCGAGGACGCGGGGTTCGGCTCCGCACCCCAGCGGGGCGGCTGCTGCTCCGCCATCGCCCTCAGGCTTCGACCCGGAGGGCAGCGCCTGACACCGAGCGCGGCGCGGCCTGGCCTGTCCCGGCCCGGCCCGACGCG